>CM053027.1:616627361-616782589 GCA_028564925.1 Lithobates sylvaticus | reverse complement strand
TAATTAATAGGGTTCTAACGTTCGTTCAAACTTTCGGTCCGTTCGCAGGTCCCTAGTTATAATCCTCATACAATAGGGATTTTATCTGGTGACCATGGTGAAGAATAATTATCAATGTCTTCCTCAGAGGATCTCTGAGAGCTCTTCATCAGGATTAGGGATGAACCGAACACCCCCGGGTTCGGTTCGCACCAGAACCTTTGAACGGACCGAAAGTTTGCGCAAATTTTCGAACCCTATTCGTTATAATGGACGCGAACGCTCAAAATCAAAATTGCTAATTACAACGGCCAATATGCATGTTAATGTCATAAAACAGGTTTGGGGACCCGGGTCCTGCCCCAGGGGACATATATCAATGCAAAAAGAACTTTTAAAAACTAATGTTTTTTCGGGAGCAGTCATTTTAATGATGCATAAAGTGAAAAAAAAAGTGAAATTTTCCTTTTAAATATGGTACCTGGGGGGTGTCTAAAGTATGCCTGTGAAGTGGCATGTGTTTCCCGTGTTTAGAACTGTCTTGCACAAAATGACATTTGTAAAGGAAAAAAAGAAGCCATTAAAAACCACTTGCGGCTTTAATGTCATGTCTTTGTCCTGGCCGCCATATGGCTGAAAATCCCTGAGAAAAATGGCATGGCTTTGGTGGTGGTGGTGGTGGACGGTGTTGCCACAAGACTGTAAGCCCTCACAGTTACTCTTGGTGGGTGCAGGAATGGCCCTGCTGTGAGTTATTAGATCAATATTTGTAATTGCATGCACCTGTTGAACAGGGCAGAAAAATTTGTACTTGCATGCACCTGTTGAACCGGGCAGAAAAATTGGGCCTTTGTGGTGGTGGTGGTGGACGGTGTTGCCACAAGACTGTAAGCCCTCACAGTTACTCTTGGTGGGTGCAGGAATGGGCCCTGCTGTGAGTTATTAGATCAAGATTTGTAATTGCATGCACCTGTTGAACAGGGCAGAAAAATTGGGCCTTTGGCGGTGGTGGTGGTGGTGGACAGTGTTGCCACAAGACTGTAGGCCCTCATAGTTACTCTTGGTGGGCGCAGGAATGGGCCCTGCTGTGAACTATTAGATCAAGATTTGTAATTACACGCCCCTGTTAAACAGGGGCTGAAAAATTGTGCCTTAGGCATTGGTCTGGTGCCACAACACTGCAACCCCTCACAGATACTGTACTCTTAGCACAGCAATGAGACCTGTTGCAAAGCATTGCCTAAAAATTGTAATTACACGCCCCAACAGGGGCTGAAAAATTGTGCCTTAGGCACTGGTGCTGGTGCCACAACACTGCAACCCCTCACAGATACTGTACTTGGAGCACAGCAGTCACACCTGTTGCAAAGCATCTTTTTTAAAAAAAAATGTAAATACACGCCCCTGTTATACAGGGGCTGAAAAATTGTGCCTTAGGCACTGGTGCTGGTGCCACAACACTGCAACCCCTCACAGATACTGTACTCTGAGCACAGCAATGAGACCTGTTGAGAAGCATCTTTTTAAAAAAAATGTAATTACACGCCCCTGTTATACAGGGGCTGAAAAATTGTGCCTTAGGCACTGGTGTGGTGGCATGGATCATTGAGGAGGAGGAAGAGGATAGTCAGTGAACATAACAGGACAGTCACTCAGCATCAGCATAGGCAGTCTTAAAGGGATGTGACATTATAAATTATTCCGTTATATCCGCTTCAGGTGCCTGGTAGCTGGTGGTGATCCAAGACTGATTCATTTTTATGAAGGTCAGTCGATCAACCGAGTCAGTGGACAGGCGCACCCTATGATCGGTGACATATCCTCCAGCAGCACTGAATGTGCGTTCGGAATGAACGCTGGAGGCAGGACAGGTCAGTAGCTCAATTGCATACTGTGCAAGCTCTGGCCAGTGATCCATCCTCAGGACCCAGTAAGCCAGAGGATTTTCGGTGGGAAAGGTGTCCAAGTCTGACCTTGCCCCTAGGTATTCCTGCACCATGTATATCAGACGCTGGCGATGGTTGCTGGAACCGATCATACCTTGGGGCTGCGGACTAAAATATTGTCTGAACGCATCGGTCAGACGTCCACCTTCCCCACCGCTCCTTCTGCTACTGACCGAAGCCTCAGCAACTCGTCGTCCAGGACCAGCAGTTTGTAACCTCCCAGTTTCTGGGAACGCGTTGCACAGACCTTTCTGCAAGGCCTCCCTGAGATGTCTCATCCTCTGCTCCCTCTGCGACGGCAAGATAAGGTCCACAACCTTACCCTTGTACCGTGGATCAAGGAGAGTGGCCAGCCAGTAATGGTCCCTCTCATTGATCCGAAGAACACGAGGATCCTTCCGCAGGCTTTTCAGGATCAGGGAGGCCATGCAGCGTAGGTTAGCTGAGGCATTCGGTCCGGAGTCTTCTGGGTCACTGAGGATGACATGATTGCCAGCCACCTCCTCCCAGCCACGTACAAGTCCACTGGTTTGTTGGGACTGTACATCATCCCTAAAAGACTGCTGCTGCTGATGCTGCTGCTGAGTGCCAGGCTCCACCTCCATGCTCACACAATCCTCCTCCTCCTCCTCCTCCTCCTCATCCTCCTTCCTGTGTGATGGGTGGGACAGAAGGAACACTGTCCGGATAAAGGGGGCCTTGAGAGGCAAGGAAGTCCTCCTCTTCCTGCCTCTATTCTGCCTCAAGTGCCCTGTCCATTATCCCACGCAGCGTATGCTCCAACAGGTGGACACGAGGTACAGTGTCACTGATGCATGCACTATCACTGCTCACCATCCTTGTGGCCTCCTCAAATGGTGAGAGGACAGTGCATGCATCCCTGATCATGCTCCACTGGCGTGGGAAAAAAAAAAAAAAAAAAAGCCAAGCTCCCCTGACTCTGTCCTGGTGCCGTAGTCACAAAGGTACTCATTGATGGCCCTCTGCTGCGTGTGCAGTCGCTGCAGCATGGCCAAGGTTGAGTTCCACCTGGTGGGCGTGTCACATATTAGGCGGTTCTTGGGCAGGTTCAGCTCCTTTTGCAGCTCAGTCAGCCGAGCACTGGCATTATAAGATCGGCGGAAATGCACACAGACTTTCCTGGCCTGCCTCAGGACATCCTGTATGCCTGGGAACCTGCCCAAGAACCGCTGCACCACCAGGTTGAGGACGTGAGCCATACAGGGCACATGGAAGGGGGCCGAGTCTACCAACTGAAAAGGCAGCAGTTGAAGTGCTAGCAATTTAGCCAAGCTAGCATTCAACTGCTGGGCATGTGGATGGCTGGGAGTGTACTTCTTTCGACGGTCCAGCAGCTGGGGCAGGGAAATTTGCCTGCTACAATCGGACGTCGGTGTACTGCAAGTACTTGGTTGTGACACACCTAATTCTACACCTTCAGTCCTCTCAGAGCAGCCTTCAGAGAGGACTGAAGATGTAGTGGGGATGGAGATCCCAGCTGATGAGGAGCAAGGAGAGGTCCGCTTTGTTCTTTGGTGTGGGTCTTTTATGTGTGCTTGCCAACGAGCAGCATGGCAGGTCGACATATGTCTGCTCATGCTTGTGGTGCCCAAGCGGCTGATGTTTTGGCCACGCGAGATACGCTTGAGACAAATATTGCAAATAGCAGTGGTGTGATCTGATGCACTCGTCTCAAAAAAGGCCCACACCAAAGATCTTTTCTGATAACGTGCAGAGGCAGCGCCCTGCACAGGCGGAGCTCTGTGGTGTGGTACAGTTGCTGTGCTGGCCTCTAGCTGGCCTCCAGGGGGCATCCTGACTCGTTGGACATGTGACGCCGCATCCTCCTCATCCTCGTCCTCCTCTCTCCCTTCAGGCACCCACGTGGAGTCAGTGACCTCATCATCCCCTCCCTCTTCACCACTAGAGAAAACCTGGCAGTAAGCTGCAGCTGGTGGAACAGTACTGCCAGATTGCTGTCCTTCAGCATCCCCTCTCTCTGCGCGCACACTACTGACTTCCTCAAGCTGGGTATCATCATCCGAGCCTTCGAATCGTTGGGCATCATCCTGGAGCATGTACCCAACACTGTGCTCAAAGAGTTCGGGGGACTCCTCAGGAGGACATGGTGGGTCTAGGGAAGGGGTGGCTGATGATGCCATTGAGTACGCGTTGGCAGGTGCTCTGCCAGTACCCAGAGCCTGGGTGAGAGAGGATGAGAGAGGATGAGGAGGGCTTGGTCATCCATTCTACCAAGCCTTCAGCATGATGCGGCTCCACATGTCCAGCTGCCGAAAACAAAGACAAGCGTGTCCCATGGCCACGTGCTGATGACGATGCACGACCATGTCCACGGCCAGCACTGTTGTCTCTAGAAACAGAGCCTGCCTGCCCTGTGTTCTTGCCTCTGCACGCTCTGCCTCTCCTTGGCGGTCTTCCAGCCATTGTAGTCGGTAGTGTATATAGTATAAAAAATAGAGCTCCTATGTGTGCTCACAACACACTGTAGGTCCTATGGGTGCTGACACTAACACACTATAGGTACTATGTGTGCTGCTGACAAGAAAATATAGGAGCTCTGTTTGCTGCCACTAACACACTAGAAGTCCTATGGGTGCTTCTGGGAAGAAAATATAGGAGCTCTGTGTGATGTCACTAACACACAATTGAAGTCCTATGGGTGCTTCTGGGAAGAAAATATAGGAGCTCTGTGTGATGCCACTAACACACAATTGAAGTCCTATGGGTGCTTCTGGGAAGAAAATATAGGAGCTCTGTGTGATGCCACTAACACACAATTGAAGTCCTATGGGTGCTTCTGGGAAGAAAATATAGGAGCTCTGTGTGATGCCACTAACACACAATTGAAGTCCTATGGGTGCTTCTGGGAAGAAAATATAGGAGCTCTGTGTGATGCCACTAACACACAATTGAAGTCCTATGGGTGCTTCTGGGAAGAAAATATGGGAGCTCTGTGTGATGCCACTAACACACTAGAAGTCCTATGGGTGCTTCTGGGAAGAAAATATAGGAGCTCTGTGTGATGCCACTAACACACAATTGAAGTCCTGTGGGTGCTTCTGGGTAGAAAATATAGGAGCTCTGTGTGATGCCACTAACACACTTGAAGTCCTGTGGGTGCTTCTGGGAAGAAAATATGGGAGCTCTGTGTGATGCCACTACAACAATTGAAGTCCTGTGGGTGCTTCTGGGAAGAAAATATGGGAGCTCTGTGTGTTGGCACTAAAACACTAGAAGTCCTGTGGGTGCTTCTGGGAAGAAAATATGGGAGCTCTGTGTGATGCCACTAACACACAATTGAAGTCCTGTGGGTGCTTCTGGGAAGAAAATATATGGGAGCTCTGTGTGATGCCACTAACACACAATTGAAGTCCTGTGGGTGCTTCTGGGAAGAAAATATGGGAGCTCTGTGTGATGCCACTAACACACAATTGAAGTCTTGTGGGTGCTTCTGGGAAGAAAATATGGGAGCTCTGTTTTTTGCTGCCACTAACACACTAGAAGTCCTTTGGGTGCTTTTGGGGTGCAATGCTGTGCTAACAGCACTGTGGTTGGTACTACTGAAATACTGTACTAACAGTAAAACACGCACCAGACTAATCCCCAGCAGCAGCTAATAACACACTAACCAGCAGCAATGGACGATCAATGACAGGTAGCAATGGTTTAGCACATAAATAGCCAATGGTTTAGCAAAGAAGAGCAAATCTTTCTGTAGCAAAGAATCAAGCAAAGACACAGAATCAGCCTGATCTCTCCTAAAGCCGGAACTCATGTGACCGGCGCCGACGGTGTGGCAGCCTTTTAAATGGTGGGGCGTGTACTAAAGCCCCTGAGCTTTAATTGGCTACAGGCGTCCTGCCTGTAGACAATTATTGCTCTCCGAGTTTCCGGCGCTGTGATTGGCCAAGCATGCGGGGTCACAGTGCATGCTTGGCCAATCATCAGCAATGCATTGCGGGGCCGCCCGCATCACACGAATGTGATGCGAACGGCCCAAATAGTTCTGGGCTCGCCGAGCGAGCGGACGCCCAGTGCTCGATGCGAACGTGGGTTCGCATCGAGCACCGGGCCCATCCCTAATCAAGACCAAAGCACTGTTTGACTTTCCAACATATCAGGTCTGTCTGACAAGCTGCTCTATGTAATTGTTAGTGGAATAAAATAGATTGTATGGGGGCACACACATTATGGTTTGTAAGTTTACCACTGAAGCCCTGCACCTCTATATGGGATGTTTTACAGTAGTACAAACCTAACAGAGGTCGTAACCTTTCCTCATGGTAATACAAAACTTTAAAAGAAGAAAAAAAAAAAAAAAAAAAAAAAAAAACATGTTTGGGCTGAACATTCACTTTGATTGCAATATGCACATCTTGTATGAACACAATTCAACCTCCTTTTAATTTCAAAGATTTTATTGATTATCAAAATAACATGCAAACGATGAACATTAGCATTTGTAAAGGTATTGAGATACAGAATAGTCACAACAATGAGTACAGGTCTATTTAGGATAGCAATCACATTGTCAACCTCCTTTTAATACTAACACTTTTTTTTTTTTTTTTTAAATCCCCTGATAATAATACAATTATAAAAGCTTTCAGAGTGGGGGATGATGGGAATAAAATGGTTTCCAGGATTGGAGATGATGTGTAAGTTCACCTATAAATGTGTAGATATTAGTAAAGGTGATAAACACGTCCCATGTCCTAGGGACCATTTTCTATCTCTACCTTCTATATAAAGGACTGTGCGCTGTCCGAGGTGATATTGTGGTCAGATTTGTATGTAGCTGATACTTTGTATATATTTTGTGTCATTTACCTATCAGGCAGCTTATGGCTTTTATCATTGATCTGCTGTTGATGATTGAAATAGATACAAATAGACACGGATTTGACTGGGCTGATTGAGTAGATACAATGTTTTGTTTTTCTTGCTTCCTTTCCATTGTGTTGTGGGTTAAGAACACCACGATCTTCTCAACTTGTCTTTTTCAGATAAAGTAACAATGTAAGGCGGGAGATTGTGTGGAGAATCTTTTATTGTAACAATGTGTGAGTGCGGCATAAGTATTTATTCAGCTCTGCCACCTTGTGGCCATGTCTGGTATAACACCGGGGGTGTGTGTGCAGTACAAGGAGGTGAATAGAGTAATGTATACAGACAGAAAGTGGAGATGATCTCCGCAATCCATAGAGAATCGGGATGGGAATAGAAGGAATGATTATTAATTCCCATCCCAATCTGACCGACCCACTCTAACGATCCCTATTAGGATTATTAAACGCCCACTGCTCTGATTGGCTCATATTTCAAATTTTCCCGCCTGAATAGTGAAGAACGTTAGGCAAACCATCAGCCCTATTATACCGCCGAATCCTATTATACCGCCCAAAAAAAAAAGAAAAACAGAAACCGTGTAGGTCAAACATGATGTATACACAATGTTATAGAGGTGTAATCCTTGTGATTGGATGGTTTGTTGCCACTAGCCGACAATATTCATACAAATCCGATCCTCCAGATAGTCTGTAGAATGGATGGGACTAAATGGAAATAAGTGAAGAATTCCCATATAAAGGGAATGTAGAAAACTAGCTGATATTCGGATGGATTTATTCCAACTATAATACATCCTCAAATGAATAACTTGCCATCAGATTGTACAAACCTGATCTTATGGATAATCTGTTGATTCTTCATTTCTAATGGGTTAAGAATTGCGGTAAAATGTGATGACAGCTCATTGATGGAAATGGTGGGTGGCTCTTAGAAGAGCCTTTGTGTCTTGTGTTGGGGTGATGATGGGGGATGGGGGGATTACTTGGCGCTGGTGTACTTGGTGACGGCCTTGGTGCCCTCGGAGACGGCGTGCTTGGCCAGCTCTCCAGGCAGGAGGAGGCGGACGGCGGTCTGGATCTCCCGGGAGGTGATGGTGCGGCGCTTGTTGTAATGAGCCAGGCGGGAAGATTCTCCGGCGATGCGCTCGAAGATGTCATTGACGAAGGAGTTCATGATGCCCATGGCCTTGGACGAGATGCCGGTGTCGGGGTGGACCTGCTTGAGCACCTTGTACACGTAGATGGCATAACTCTCCTTCCTGCTCTTCCTCCGCTTCTTGCCGTCCTTCTTCTGGCTCTTGGTCACGGCTTTCTTGGAGCCCTTCTTGGGCGCCGGGGCTGACTTGGCTGGTTCAGGCATGATAAGGGTTAATGATATTTCCTCCGCTCTGAGAAGGGAAAATGTGCTGGAGCCGCCCTCGTGTGCTGCTTATATAGACGTCCTATGCAAATGAGCCTCATCCCTCCTCACTCTTCTATTGGAGGATTCAGTCATGTGATGGGGAGGGACGTCAGGCTTTCTTTTCTCCTTTACAGATTGGTTTAGAGACAAGTCAGGGCACCATTGGCTGGATTCAAACATGACCAATCACAGCGTGTGACGTCAGAGCACTGAGTGTATAAATGAAGGGGAGTGGCTGTGGGGTGATATTATTCAGTGAATAACCCGATCATCCAGTTATCATGTCAGGACGCGGCAAACAAGGAGGCAAGGTTCGGGCTAAGGCCAAGACCCGATCATCCCGGGCTGGTCTGCAGTTCCCAGTCGGTCGTGTCCACCGCCTGCTGAGGAAGGGCAACTATGCCGAGCGGGTCGGGGCCGGAGCTCCCGTCTATCTGGCCGCCGTCCTCGAGTATCTGACGGCTGAGATCCTCGAGCTGGCCGGCAACGCCGCCCGCGACAACAAGAAGACCCGCATCATCCCCCGACACCTCCAGCTGGCTGTCCGCAACGACGAGGAGCTCAACAAGCTGCTGGGCGGAGTCACCATCGCCCAGGGAGGAGTCCTGCCCAACATCCAGGCCGTGCTGCTGCCCAAGAAGACCGAGAGCCACAAGGCCGCCAAATCCAAGTAATCCCGACAATTCACCCGCCTCTATTACCCAACACAACGGCTCTTTTCAGAGCCACCCACCTCTCCATACAAAGAGCCCGGCACACACCATTGTTTGGTTTCCTATTCTCCGATTATGTTCTATACGTAGAATGTGATACATACATCCCAGTATGCAAACCTTTGCTTCTAGTTTTAATTCTATCCCAAAGGTTGTGTTGATAGTATCCAGTACTGTACTCCAATACCTCTGCAGCTTCGGGCACCTCCACATCATGTGTATGAGATCTCCGGAGTCTTGGCATCTAGGGCATTTATCGTCTGATTTCCTCCCATACATATACAGCCTCTTTGGAGTGTAGTATACTCGGTGTATTAAAAATAAGTGTGAAATTCTCTGGGATGGCGATAGTGACACCAGTGGTCCTTGGTCCAATATCTGTTCCCATTGGTCAGTTGTTATGGCTCCTAGGTCTTTCTCCCACTTCCCTCTATTTTTCTCCACTGTATCTCTAGGAATTGATCTAATACTGATCTGTTGGTATAGATCTGAGATAATACCTTTGAGATCTCCCCCTTTAATTATTCTTTGAAGATAGGGGATCTCTTCCCATACCACTAATTGTGATTTAAATTGGGCTTGTAGGGCATGTCTTATTTGTAGGTACCTATAAAATAGCGTATTTGGTATCCCATATTCTCTGCTTAATTCTGCGAAGGATTTCAATATGTTGGCCTTTGTATTCTTAGTCCCACTTCTTACAGATCAGTAGTAAATTAAAAAGATTCAGCCTCATTATACCTCTCCATAGAAAGACACACATACAATGTTATCGGGAGATCTGATTGTATGTTCTATTTTAAATTCTTTCATGGTAGTTTATAGAACAAAGTGATCTGATTACAGGGAATGATCTTCATTGCTCTCCGTCATTTACTTGTGATGAATGATTAAATCCCATTCAATAGATGCCGAACAAAAATCCTTCCAACTGAAAAGGAACACCGATCTCCTCACCACCTTCTTCAGAAGATCTGAAGGAATCTCCGAGAACTGTGATTGGCTCAACTTTCTAATTCCTTCCTACAAATTTATCTCATGAATTCAATAGACCGTTAAAGTCATCTCCGATCCACTGAGCCGACCCTCCCGGGGACATTCATCAACGATCCCCTTCATTGCAGGGGAATTATTCACCAAGAATAAGAAATACGTTGGAAAGAATAATTTTATATCCGAATACAGAATCCGCCCTGCTATAGAGATGAATGGGAAGTCTACTGAACAAGTGTTTTCTGGGCTGATAACAGATCTCGGAATACATTTCTTTGGATAATTCATCCGCCCGACATATCATTCACTGTAATAACACTTTGTGAATATTCAGCAGCAGTATACCTCTCCATACATTGTAAATAAAATGGGATCCCGATGGGGGGGGGGGGGGGGGCGCAATGTGTTATGATTGCACGTGTCAGTTATAAGAAATGGATATATAGATTTTATATGGGAACGTTTTCAGAGCAATGTGATCTCATTCCATTCCAGGGACTCTTCTTCATTCTCCTCCATCCTTTATCACAAAGGAGCCACTGATCTTGTCCCCTCCTTCACATCTCCCGCCGGAATTCTATAGATTGTTGCCCATCATCGCACGTCTATAGATCGTACAATCACCATATTAGACCCCCAACAATAATACACTGGAAATGGTAACGTCCGTTTTATTCTTTGTACTGCAGAGTAGAGATCATTAGAAAGTCTCCTGAACACGTGTTTTCTCCTCTTAGAAAGGAGAGACTTTTTGAACTCTACAATAAATAAAATAAAACATTGCTGGCTGTGGGGCCAAGAGTTCAAATTTTGCCCGCCAGAATTGTGTAGATTTCGGACAGGAATGACTTCTAATTATTACCAAATCAAACATTTATATATGTTCTATTTTATTCCAATGACTCCCCAGGTGACAAATGTGGAAAGATGAGAACCACAGAAAACACCAATAGATTTTATTTAAGGAACGTGGTGTTTATCGGTGTAACAACCTACCTGAAAAATAAAAAAAAAAGTGTGAGATAATATTGTAAGACAGATCTCTAAAGAAAAGTACATGTTTAGCTAAAAAAAAAAAAAAAATGTTAAAACTCCAGAAGAAATGTACAGATAATGATTATAGACAGCTCTTTGTAGGAGAAGGTGGGTGGCCCTGAGAAGGACCTTTGTTTCGGTGAAGTGGGTAGGTGTCTATGAGGGTTTAGCCTCCGAATCCGTAGAGAGTGCGGCCCTGGCGTTTGAGAGCATAGACGACATCCATGGCGGTGACGGTCTTCCTCTTGGCGTGCTCGGTGTAGGTGACGGCATCGCGGATGACATTCTCCAGGAAGACTTTCAGCACTCCGCGGGTCTCCTCATAGATGAGTCCGGAGATGCGCTTGACACCCCCTCTGCGGGCCAAACGTCGGATGGCGGGTTTGGTGATGCCCTGGATGTTGTCCCGGAGCACCTTCCTGTGCCTCTTAGCACCTCCTTTGCCCAGACCCTTTCCTCCTTTACCGCGACCAGACATGACGCTACTTCTCTGTTACTAACAAAAACTGAGATTAGCTGCTTGTCCGCCCGCCCTCCTTTTATAGAGACTGTCCGGACCTGATGGAAACCACCCTGAGAAAAGGCGGAGTCGCACCCATTCATTACACGGAATAGATTTGTTTTTCCATTTGTAAGGCTTCTAAACATTCTGCTGTTTTGAAAACTATTAAGGCGACAGAAATACTTCTAGAGATGGCAATTAAACCCGTCCTTCTTAATGGGTTTCCAGGTATTCTTCGGAGATTATACCGAACATATACATGTTTGGATTCTTCAGAACATAAACCACAATTACCAGACACTATTGACAATAAGAATGTCATATTTATAAAATAGTACTCTGAAAATGAAAAATATATATGGTTAACCCCCTTGTTCCCCCCCCCCCCCCCCTCTGCTTTAAGCCTGTGCGGACCTGATAGGAGACTAATGGAAATGGGCGGGGTCACAGCATGTTGGTTTTCTGCAGAGAATATCTTATTCTTAGAACCTTGTAAATATTTGGCAGATTGCGTGTTACAGAGGGGGCAACCGATCTGGTTCTTCAGACATGAAATATTTACTTTATTCATTCATTGTACATATCCATCTGTGTCATGGTTACTACCATTCATTTCACATTTCTTTTGATACGTAGTGTGGTTGTGATATGAGGACAATCTTAACTGATAAATGTCCGAAAGAGAAAAATAAATATAAGTCAGTGACATGAACATTTCATGATCAGATCTGTAAGTGATCATAACTTCATTTGCCCATCATATAGAAACCTAGAGATCTATAATAGAAGACATTTCTCTATCGTGTTGTGTGTGTAGCAGTGGTGAGATCCTGGATTCTGAGAACATACAGAAGTGTTTTCTGGTGGTTCAGTAACAAACAGAATTCTTTCCTAATCATTCCGGACTAATGACATTAGAGTGCTAATCATATTTCTCCGATAAATGTCTCATCCGATCATCTCCTCGGTGTCGGATTTGGCGGTATAAGAGGAGAGAATATTTATCTGTAACGATCTACATAATTCCGGCGGGCAAATTTTGAAAACAGCAATTTTAAATCTGAACCAATCACAGCTGTGGGCGTTTCCTTCATCATCCAGTAATACTGTCTTCTTTTGAGGACTCCAAAGAAATGTATTCCGAGATCTCTCTATGTTTTCAGCCCAGAAAATACTTGCTCAGGATTCTGTATTCTGAAGTCAAATCAAAGACCAAAACAATCTGAAATGAATATTTCCAACGTATTTCGTGGTTAATGAATCCATGAATTAATACATGGATTGAATAAATAAATAATGACAAAACTGCACCTTTCACAAGTCCCCACAATGATGTTCCGGTGTTTGATCCTTCAGGCCGTACATCTGGTGTACATCTCTAATCTCCAATTATCTGTCAGCAGTGATGTATCTCCGGGAGTCCCGGAACAGATTCCTTGTAATACATTGTATCATTTCTCCACAATCCTCCCAGTGCAGAATGACGGCTCTCTGATCACCTTGTATCCCTTCTACACTGACCATGAGATAGTAGCAGACACAGCTACTGCATGTTATCATAGGGGCACAAAGACATCCAGTCCTTCAGTGTACATTCATCCACACAAGGTTGTCATGTCATCACTTGAACTGTATCCATTTTCAAACACAATGTCTTGGGGAAAAAACAAAACAAAAAACAAATAAAAATATATATATATATATATATATATATATATATATATATATATATATATATATATATACTTTGATTAATTTTAAAATGATAACATATGCAAGAAATCAGTTGCATTGTATCCAGATAGTTGGTGCGGATACACATGGACCCTCTAGATCGACCTATAGGTGTATTCTAAACAGTACCTATAGATACTTTAGCTGCCCAAACATGTAATATAGGATGTTGTGTATGGTTCGGATGGCTGCCATCCGGTTTGTAAATTAGTAGAGCTATTTGAGCTTTTTTAGGGAATATTAAGCATTGTTACCTAGTACATGGGGGACACCTCAGGGTACTCCTCCATTCACTTGTATTGTGTCATTGAGTAACCATAACATGGAGAGGATTTTAGTGATAGACATCCTGTGGGGTCCACAGAGGACAGAGGAGGTGGAGATGTTCCCGGGATGACCTCTAGGTGGCAGAGTGGAACAATAGATGTGATGGAGTCCGGAGAGCAGAGAGCCTCAGCCCCCCACAACCCCCCTGACCCCCATTATAAGTGTTCTTTATAAGTCAGATGTATACCGTGATCGGTGACCTATAGGACGTGAGCATGGACGGATCCCACTGATCCCTGTGCTGTGTATTTGGCGGAACAGACAACAGCTGCTCAGTGTGGAATCCCCGCTCACACTTTCTATTCTATGTAATAATCCACACTGAAGGAGTTCGGCGATCTCCGAGCATTGTGTGATGTGCGGAGACTTCACTTTGGATTTGGGAAAACAAATTTGCGATCTATTCCAATAGTAGAAGGTGCGGATTTAGGCGGGAAATTTAAAAAATAATAAAAAAAAAAGGCGCTTTTCAAGGGAACCAATGAGGAGGAGGAGTGTGCTCTTATTGTCCAATCAGAAGGCTGGGATATGTATAAATAGCGCCGTAGAGCGGCAAAAGCTCACATTCTTTCCTTGTATCAGCGAAGCATTGAGCAGTAATGGCGAGAACCAAGCAGACCGCCCGTAAGTCCACCGGAGGGAAAGCTCCCCGCAAGCAGCTGGCCACCAAAGCCGCCCGCAAGAGCGCCCCGGCCACCGGCGGAGTCAAGAAGCCTCACCGCTACAGGCCCGGCACCGTGGCTCTCCGAGAGATCCGCCGCTACCAGAAATCCACCGAGCTGCTCATCCGCAAGCTGCCCTTCCAGCGCCTCGTCCGAGAGATCGCCCAGGACTTCAAGACCGACCTGCGCTTCCAGAGCTCCGCCGTCATGGCTCTGCAGGAGGCCTCTGAGGCTTACCTCGTCGGACTCTTCGAGGACACCAACCTCTGCGCCATCCACGCCAAGAGGGTCACCATCATGCCCAAAGACATTCAGCTGGCACGCCGCATCCGCGGAGAGAGGGCATAGAGACACTCCGAACTACTACTAATCCCAACACAAAGGCTCTTTTCAGAGCCACCAAATCCTCCTATATAAAGAGCTCTATATACTCCCTCATCACACCGACTACATGGCCGCAATTCCCGCCACCAGATTTCTGTACCTTCCCCGGGATTATCTTGTTTCTTTTCTCACTCCAGAAGCAAAGCTGAGCCGTAACATTGTTTCTAAGAATAGTAACATTGTTTCTAAGAATAGTAACATTGTTTCTAAGAATAGTAACAATTCGCATTCTCTTCCAATAAGGAAATGTGTTTTTTTTTATTTATTGTTTTTGCCGCTCTCTTCCCGACTTCATATACAATGTAACAAAATATATAGCCGACTAAAACATACATGACATTCTCACACAAGACTAATCATTGGATGTTCTACATACTTGACACCTTCTCATTCCAGGCTCCAGCGAAATCGATCTTTGCCAAGTCTTTAGGAATATGGGTTGAGGATCGATCAGCAGATTAGAACATATGATGTGGAGGGGATACACAGTCCACATGGAGATGTCACAATGGGGGAGGGGGAGAGAAATCCCTGAAAACCGTGTGCGTTTCATTAATCGCCCATCTGTGGGATCAACTGTTGCTGTCAATATTTTGTCTCTGAATGGCCTGTTTTTATCTGTCGGCCAATAGGCGCGTCTACTCTAGAGGATCAGACAGACACGGGGGATCAGATGTTTACTCCAAAAGTGGCTTCGGGGGTGCTATATGTCTAAACATTCTATTTTTAGAATGTAATATTTAGAAAAATACTCCATTATCCTCAACACACAACTCGGGTTGCTGATCATTCTAACATGACCAGAGGTGTCTCCCGATCATTAGAATGAGGATCATTAGAACACTCAACGGCCGCACTAAATTAAATGAGTGACTGATCATATAAATCAGTTCCCGAAGCCAATCGGCGCTCATATCCGATTTATAAATCGTTTTATTAGAAGAGATGAGAAGCACTGTGTGCCAGTATAGGTTGGCATATCGAATGTGACTATAGGAGGTATAATGGTGCCCCTGGTCGGTGTATGTACGTAGAGCCTTGTGAGGAGGTAGGTGGCTCTGATGACCTGTAAGTAGCCAGTGTAGAATGTGAGGAGTATGTAGACTAGACGGTAGGTAGGAGGTATAATGGTACCCCTGGTCGGTGTATGTACGTAGAGCCTTGTGAGGAGGTAGGTGGCTCTGATGACCTGTAAGTAGCCAGTGTAGAATGTGAGGAGGATGTAGGTAGGAGGTATAATGGTGCCCCTGGTCGGTATATGATTGTAGAGCCCTGTGAGGAGGAGGTGGGTGCCTCTGATAACCTGCAAGTAGCCAGTGTAGAATGTAGGTAGGAGGTATAATGGTGCCCCTGGTCGGTGTATGTACGTAGAGCCTTGTGAGGAGGTAGGTGGCTCTGATGACCTGTAAGTAGCCAGTGTAGAATGTGAGGAGTATGTAGACGGTAGGTAGGAGGTATAATGGTGCCCCTGGTCGGTGTATGTACGTAGAGCCTTGTGAGGAGGTAGGTGGCTCTGATGACCTGTAAGTAGCCAGTGTAGAATGTGAGGAGTATGTAGGTAGGAGGTATAATGGTACCACTGGTCGGTGTACGTAGAGCTCTGTCAGGAGGAGGTAGGTGGCTCTGATGACCTGTAAGTAGCCAGTGTAGAATGTGAGGAGTATGTAGGTAGGAGGTATAATGGTGCTACTGGTCGGTGTATGTACGTAGAGCCCTGTGAGGAGGTAGGTGGCTCTGATGACCTGTAAGTAGCCAGTGTAGAATGTGAGGAGTATGTAGGTAGGAGGTATAATGGTACCACTGGTCGGTGTACGTAGAGCTCTGTCAGGAGGAGGTGGGTGGCTCTGAGAAGAGCCTTTAGGGTGTGTAGATGAAAGGAGGTCTCCGGTGGGAATTATTTCTTCTTCGGAGCCGCCTTCTTGGGCTTGGCTGCTGTCTTGGGTTTAGCCGCCTTCTTAGCCGGACTCTTGGCGGCTTTTTTCGGCTTGGCTGCAGCTTTGGGCTTCTTGGGGCTCTTTACCACCTTCTTGGCTTTGGCAGCTGCAGGCTTTTTGGCGGGTTTCTTGGCGGCCTTCTTGGGGCTCTTGGCTGCGGTGGGAGCTTTGGTGGTGGTCTTCTTCTTGGGGGACTTGGCTGGCTTCTTGGCGGCCGGTTTCTTGGGGGACTTGGCCGCAGCCGATGGCTTCTTGGTACTTTTCTTGGCGCTTGCCGCCTTGTCCTCCTGCTTCTTGTTGATCTTGAAGGATCCGGAGGCGCCATGTCCTTTGACCTGGACGAGGCTCCCCTTAGTCACCAGCCCCCTGATGGCCACCTTCAGGCGGCTGTTGTTCTTGTCCACATCGTATCCTCCGGCGGCCAGGACCTTCTTGAGGGCGGCCAGGGAGACCCCGCTGCGCTCTTTGGAAGCGGCCACGGCTTTGACGAGGAGCTCGGACACGCTGGGACCGGACGGCTTCTTGCTGCCTTTCTTGGCTCCACCGGCTGCCGCCTTCTTAGCCGGCTTCTTCTTGGCGGCGGGCTCCGCGGGAGGGGCGGCGGCTGGGGCGCTCTCAGTCTCCGTCATGATTCTTCAGAAAGGTTTACAAAACGTTCATAATACGATGATCCTAGCACTCTGCCTTTATACAGTACGATCGGCATTTCTATTGGCTGGTACACAACACGCTGTCTGCACTGCTATTGGTTACACATTAGACACGCCCACCCACTCTTTACTTCAGTAATGGGAAATCTTCTCTCTCTTGTTGTGTTTCCCGGGCAGAGAGAACAACGATTTTATTCTGAAATAGAACGATGTCCGATCTTCATCGGGGACCCGATCTGCTGACTGGACTGTCACTTATCGGGGGTCACTTCCAGCTGTCAGGAGCTGCTGAGGAGGCTGAACACAGAGGCAGCAAACACAGCCATCCTCCTGAGTGGGTGTCCCATTCTTCCTTCTATCTTGTTTTCTACCCAAATTCTACACAGAAAACAATCTTCTCACATCTCCCACTAGAATGATCTTCCCATTAGATGAGTGAAGAGTGACCACCAGGAAACATTTCCCTCTAATACAGAACTCGGCTCATCTATAGCTGAGTAGAAGGAGCCTGGAACAAAAACATCAGCCGGTGACATGAGATCCTTGTGTGATGTGATGGCAGATATTGTTATACATACAAATGTCTCCGCTGATTACACAATGTCATGTTTTATGTGCTATGTATCATTATCTGGTCATCATGATACATCGATTGTTATCCAGATACTTGTATCGTTCTGTTTTACTACACAGCTATATATCCTACGCAGGTATAATGTTTGCTTTGAAACCTTCTTTCTAGAATATACGTTTATTGTTTTGGTGATCAAAGAGCCAATCCATCAACATTGGATCCCCCAAGAGATCATTTCAGTAACAAGAACTTTGCTGAAAATCCTAATATAGTGTAGCTTGAGGTGAATCGTGATAGTAAATATTGACTATTTGTAGGTTAGTGAGCGGTGGATTTATTTCTAGGCTACAAAAAAAAAATGCATACTGACCAGGAAACGTTTTATTTGTATGAACATTTCCCAGGACAAGATTTCAGGGTGTTCCCTTCCTCTCACATCCAAAAAGAACTAAAAGTAAAGGGAAAACACCAAACGTTTGAACCTGGGGACCCCCTTTACCCCATTATCATCTCCCCTCTGTATCCCAGTTAGGTCCGCTCCTCCTTTCCCTAGATAGGATCTCTTCTCTGTATCCTCAATGTCTCCTCTCCTCTGTATCCCTCAGAGCACCGGTCTACTAGTGTGGAAGAATTCCGGCTAATCCTGAAAATATACAGCGCTAAAAACTTCCACTGATCCAATGATCCCAATCACATGGGATGTACATCTATCTCATAGTACAATAAATCTCCAGAGACCCAGATATCCATTCTAAATAACTAAGGATAGATAGATAGATAGATAGATAGATAGATAGATAGATAGATAGATACCCAGAAACTTCACACATGTTGTCCACCTCCTTCCCCAACTGTATTCTGATTTATACTCAATATATAGCACACCGCTCCTTCTTATCAGTAATAGCACCGCTCCACCGTATGTACAAAAACATCGCCCCTCTATATCCCGAATAGCATTTTTCCACTGTATCTCCATAAAGAGGACCTGCCACCTGACCAATACTGAGCAGACATTGGGGCTGAAAATACCACCAACAACCCCATAAAGAGGACCTGTCCATCCAACTGGGACACCCTCCACAGTTTGTGGACTGGAGGAGTTGCTCTATTTTCCATACTTGTGGTATACAAACACCACACATGAACCATGTTGATGTTATGTAAGTTGTTTTATACCAGGGAGGGACCTGGAAGTGACCCTCTGGAGATTTACTCTGATCACTGACAATATTTAATAAAAAGAAATGAAAAAAAAAAACGGATCCCACTCTATTCCAAATGAAGGTGCAACACTGACACCTGGCGGTGAGAGGATACATGGCATCTGTACTGATCTGAGAGGAGATACAATGTGATTCATTGTAATGTTTTCCTTCCTAATTTCAAAGTCGTGTTTACAATGTAGACTTTTGTAGCTGAACCACAACAATGTCTGGGGATCTAGTGAGTTGGAAACACAAGTGGACATCTAGATACATAGTGTTTTTTTTTTTTTTTTTCTTTTTTTTGGGTGGGGATAGATGTACCTGGCTAGCAAAGCCCTTCGAATAATCCAGAATAATTGTGTACATGGTTAGAATGAAGTCACAGCTCCGATTTGTACTATGTAGGTGGATTATTTGTATATACAACACAAAGACACCCACCTCTTCACACAAAGAGCCCCACATGCATTGTTATCGGGGCATCAGATTGTAAATATAGATAATGGAAAGTTTGATCTCCATAGGAGAACAATGTGATAATGACCGCACACCTCTCCATACCAACACATGTTACCAGAATAGATTGTATTGAATAAAGCTTTCAGTTTATAGAACAATGTGATCTCATTACAGGGACTCCTCTTCATTCTCCTCCGTCTTTTATTTCTGATTAATTTCTTCCAGGGATCATTCAAAAGATTTCAATCATCCTCCCGACTGGAAAGGGACACAGATCTCCTCTCCTTCCTCAGAGGGATAAACAAATAATATCTGAGAGAAACACCTATAACTGTTATTGGCTCAACTTTCAAACTGAATTCCATGAAACGTTACAGACAACCGCCAAATCCGATAGGAAGCTTCCCATACTTTCCGGAGAACATTTTATTTCAGACATTTCAAGAATCAATATTACAATCAAATTAATTTTGTCTTTGATTTAATTTTGAAATTTCAGAATCCGCCCTGCTATAGGATTGTTGCTATAGAGATCAATGAAAAGTCTACCGAACAAGTATGGAGAGAGAGATTTTTTCTGGAAACCTCAAAAGAAAGATATGATTGTTTGATGAATGAAACGCCCATAACTGTGATTGGTTCAGATTTCAATTTGAATTTCAAATTTTCCCGCCGGAATCTTATAGAACGTTACAGACAAATAATCAGCCCTATTATACCGCCAAATCCAACACTGAGATCCGAGGAGATCATCAGATGAGAGATTTATCCTAGAATTATCATCAAAGCTTTGTTTTCAAGCAGATACATTTATTAGTCAGAAATGACCACAAATGGATTTTAATTATTACTAAAACATGCACAAAACTTCCATATTTTCTTTCTAAACATAAAATCTCATCACTTCTGGGCCCCATGACTCCTCTCAGGTATAATCCAGACTTCTCTCCAGGGATGTCCCCCTCCTTTCTGCGTCATATATGGCCTCACACGACTGTCAGAGCAACACAGTTCTTTGAAGGTAACCGCTTAATATCCCACCCTGTCCTAGCCACAAAAACGACAACTGGCACTTTTCCCTTCTGGACTTATGTTCAAGTCAGACATTTTTTTGATAAACACCATCCAAAACCGGATTGGTCTCGGCAACTTACACCCTTTGAATCCCTCTGTCAAAGTACTGAACCTCTTCACCACCTGATTTCTTGCACATATATGATGCTGTTTTCAGAACACCTCCCCAAGCTCAATTGGGCCAGCCTTAAAGCGGTTCTGCACCCATTTCATTTAGTAAATCTCTTTGCCTTCCAAATCAGGCAAAGAGTACTAAATGAAATGTTTTTTTTTTTTTTTTTTTTTTTTTTTTACTTACCTTGTAATTGAAGACTTCCGGTCTTCTCTCTCTGCGGCGGCGAGCGGGGTCTCTGCGTCGATCGTCGTCACGCCGCACTGTCTCCTGGGATCTGGTGTCATTGATCCCAGGAGTCAGTGCGGGCATCTTCCGAAATCTCGCGAGATTTCGGCCACATCTTCCGAAATCTCCCGAGATTTCGGCCACATCTGCCGAAATCTCGTGAGATGTCGGCAGATGTGCCGTTACTGCGCACGTGCGAGTAACGGCGGTGCATGCTGGGCCATCAACAGTGCCTGTGGGGTTTCACATGCCCACAGGCAAGATGGACCCCAGCAGACAAGAAGAAGACAAGAAGAAGATGAAGATCAAAACCGGCGGCGATCGAGATGGAACATGGAACAGGTAAGTCCCCCAATTGAGCTATATGCCCTTGGCATATAGCCCAAAAAAAAAAAAGAGTGCAGAACCGCTTTAAATGGGAACAAGAACTTTCTCTTGATTTAACCAACCGGGAATGGGAAAACATTTACACATGCATTCACAAAGGTACAGTCAATGTAATGCTTTTAAAATCTTTTCATAACCCCCCTACAACTCCATCACATCTATCCCTCCCTTTCACCATCATGCTGGAGATGTGGGACTGAACCTGGTTCCCTCTTACATATATGGTGGACTTGCCCTAAACTGCAGCCGTTTTGGCAGGAAGTCCATCGACTCACCAAGCAAATATCCACATACGACCTAGAATACACACCAGCACAATTTCTGCTACACCACTCCAACCTACCTACAAAAACTTATATGCGCTCCCTAGCCATCCACATGGTCAACGCAGCAAATCTGTGCATACCTGTTAAATGGCGCTCCCCTGATCCGCCTTCTAAAACTGACTGGTTTAAGCGTATACAAAAAATAGCAGAAATGGAAGAACTGATCCATCAGGCACATGACACACAGTACAAGTTCACCGCTATATGGTCTACCTGGTTCCATTTTACTTCAACCAACGAATATCACTACACACATAGGGTGGTGGCATGAACGAATATCCTGAGTCACCCACCCCCTGTTTCCACTGTTCCCATATCACTCTCACCTGCTCCCTTCCATAACTAATGAATCCCCCACTACACACATCCATTTATCCATTTACTAGCATAAAATGTGTCGCCTCCTTATCGTTTCCTACCTATCCCCCCCCCCCTTCTTTTTATTTAAATTTTTTCTTATTTTTAAATAAATAATTACTAGCATATAGTCTCCTTAGTATTGTTACACCTACTGTTCTACCAACCTACTAGTATCATTCAAAGTTGAATTCATATACAGGATTGCTTGTATGTATTGTTTCTACAGGTGTTGTTTTTTCTTTTCGTCGCATTATCATATAGCGGCTGCGTCCGCAAAATGGCTTTGTATTCTTACAATGTTGAGTTAACATATGCATTCTTTTCAATAAAATGTTTGAAACAAAAATAATAATAATAATCTCTACCTTTCTATGGGAATAAACAGGGGCGTAACTAGAAATCACAGGGCCTCATAGCAAAATTTTGTATTAAATTAAATAGTGGGCGTGGTTTAAAGGGCGGGGCTCAAAGGGTGTGTGGTTTGAGTCTGAGAAGGAAGGAAGGAAGGAAGGAAAGAAAGAAAGAAAGAGCCCAGATCCTACACCACAATAGCAATATATGTTTTCCAGAAAGTTTAATCAACAGATAAAGATACTCCAAACACCTGGTGTTAGCGCTTCAATAATCCTCACCTGTGCCCAATGCAGCGTGGTCTGCCCATGCCCAATACTGCCTCACCTGTGCCCACTTGCGCCCAATGCAGCGTGGTCTGTGCCCAATACAGCATGTCCAGTGCCCAATGCAGCCTCACCTGTGCCCAATGCAGCATGTCCAGTGCCCAATACTGCCTCACCTGTGCCAAATGCAGCATGGCCAGTGCCCAATACTGCCTCACCTGTGCCCACTTGTGCCCAATGCAGCGTGTCCAGTGCCTAATGCAGCCTCACCTGTGCCCAATGCAGTGTGGCCTGTGCCCAATGCAGCCTCACCTGCCTGTGCCCAATGCAGCATGTGCAGTGCCCAATGCAGCCTCACCTTTGCCCAATGTAGCCTCACCTGTGCCCAATGCAGCGTGGCCTGCCCATGCCCAATACAGCCTCACCTGTGCCCAATGCAGCCTCCCGTGCCCAATGCAGCCTCACCTGTGCCCAATGCAGCGTGACCCATGCCCAATGCAACCTCACCCGTGCCCAATGCAGCCTCACCTGCCTGTGCCCAATGCAGCATGTTCAGTGCCCAATGCAGCCTCACCTTTGCCCAATGCAGCCTCACCTGTGCCCAATGCAGCATGGCCTGCCCATGCCCAATGCAGCCTCACCCGTGCCCAATGCAGCCTCCCCGTGCCCAATGCAGCCTCACCCGTGCCCAATGCAGCCTCACCCGTGCCTAATACAGCATGACCCGTGCCCAATGCAGCCTCACCCGTGCCTAATACAGCATGACCCGTGCCCAATGCAGCCTCACCCGTGCCTAATACAGCCTCCCCCTTGCCCAATACAGCCTCCCCCGTGCCCAATGCAGCCTCCCCGTGCCCAATGCAGCCTCCTCCGTGCCCAATGCAGCCTCCCCGTGCCCAATGCAGCCTCACCCGTGCCCAATGCAGCCTCCCCGTGCCCAATGCAGCCTCCCCGTGCCCAATGCAGCCTGACCCGTGCCCAATGCAGCCTCCCCCGTGCCCAATGCAGCCTCCCCTGTGCCCAATACAGCCTCCCCGTGCCCAATGCAGCCTGACCCGTGCCCAATGCAGCCTCCCCCGTGCCCAATGCAGCCTCACCTGTGCAGTGGAAGAGGTGAGCCAGACTGCAGCAGCCCTCAAATGGCTATTGGCGAGCATGGGGCTGTCTCAGAGTGGGGGGGGTGAGAACCACCCGCACGGTCCCCCAGCCAGGGGAAGTGAGGAGAGGAAGAGGCGCGCTGTCCAGCAGAGCGCTGTAATAGCTTTCATTTGAATGTCCTGCTGTGTTCCCGGGGCTCACCGTCACATAGCCCCACCTCTTGGCCCGGCGCCTTTGATGACGTCACATGTCCCGCATTGGACCGGCGTTCTGTCTATCAAAAGCGTTGGGCCAAGAGGTGGGGCTATGTGACGGTGAGCCCCGGGAACACACACAGTGACAGGACATTCAAATAAAATCTATTACAGCGCGCCTCTTCCTCTCCTCACTTCCCCTGGCTGGGGGACCGTGCGGGCAGTGCTCGCCCCCCCGGGCCCCCGGCAGTATGCATTCATCTTCCTCCCCACTAGGGATGAGCCGAACACCCCCCCCCGTTCGGCTCGCACCAGAACCCGCGTACGGACCTAAAGTCCGTGCGAGCTTTAGAACCCTATTAGTTTTAATGGATGCGAACGCTCGAAATTAAAAGTGCTAATTTTAAAGGCTAATATGCATGTTATTGTCATAAAAAAGTGTTTGGGGACCTGGGTCCTGCCGCAGGGGACATGTATCAATGCAATTTTTTTTTTTTTAAACGGCCGTTTTTTCAGGAGCAGTGATTTTAATAATGCTTAAATTGAAACAATAAAAGTGTAATATTCCTTTAAATTTCGTACCTGGGGGGTGTCTATAGTATGCCTGTAAAGGGGCGCATGTTTCCCGTGTTTAGAACTGTCTCTGCAAAAAGTGTCATTTTTGCAAGTAAAAAAGCTATTTAAAATCACTCGCGGCTAATGTTAATTCACGGCTCCCGTAATACAGAGAACAGTCATTCATTGAAACTGAAAGTCATTGATAAAAAAAAAAAAAAAAGAAAAAAAAAAGCGTGGGGTCCCCCCAAATTCAATAACCAGGCCCTTCAGGTCTGGGATGAATATTAAGGGGAACCCCAGCCCAAAAAAAAAAAATGGCGTAGGGTCCCCCTCAAAATCCATACCAGACTCTTGAGGTCTGGGATGGATTTTAAGGGGAACCCTAGCCAAAAAAAAATGGCGTGGGGTCCCCCTCAAAATCCATACCAGACCCTTATCCAAGCACGCAACCTGGCAGGCCGCAGGAAAAGAGGGGGGGACGAGAGCGGCCCCCCCTCCCGCCTGAACCGTACCAGGCCACATGCCCTCAACATTGGGAGGATGCTTTGGGGTCCCCCCCAAAGCACCTTGTCCCCATGTTGATGAGGACAAGGGCCTCTTCCCCACAACCCTGGCCATTGGTTGTGGGGGTCTGCGGGCGGGGGGCTTATCGGAATCTGGAAGCCCCCTTTAACAAGGGGACACCCAGATCCCCCCCCCCCCCCTGTGTGAAATGGTAAAAGTACCCCTACCATTTCACCAAAAAAGTGCCAAAAATGTTAAAAATTCCTTTATTAAAATCTTCTTTCTTCTTTCTTCATCCTTCGGTTTCTTCATCTTCTCCTTCCGTCATCTTCTTCCATCTTCTTCTTCCTCCGATCCGCTTCTTCTTGCGCTGGTCTTCTCGTCCTTCTCGTCCGGCATCTTCTTCCGTCGGCGTCGGCGTCGGTGTCTCTTCTTGGGCCGGTCCGCGCAATGGGAGGCTCCCGCTGTGTGAGGCTCCGCTCCGTCTGACAGGTCTTTTATAACGGAGGGCACCTGGTGACCCCGCCCCCCTCTGACGTCATGGGGAAAGCCATATGGAATTCTCCATGACGTCCCCGTGCGTCAGAGGGGGCGGGGTCACCAGGTGCCCTCCATTATAAAAGACCTGTCAGACGGAGCGGAGCCTCCCATTGCGCGGAGATGGAAGAAGATGACGGAAGGAGAAGAAACTGAAGGATGAAGAAAGAAGAAAAAAGATTTTAATAAAGGAATTGTCAAAGACCGTCTCCTGTCATTTTTACAATTTTTGACACTTTTTTGGTGAAATGGTAGGGGTACTTTTGTACCCCCTTACCATTTCACACAGGGGGGGGCGGGATCTGGGGGTCCCCTTGTTAAAGGGGGCTTCCAGATTCCGATAAGCCCCCCGCCCGCAGACCCCCACAACCAATGGCCAGGGTTGTGGGGAAGAGGCCCTTGTCCTCATCAACATGGGGACAAGGTGCTTTGGGGGGGACCCCAAAGCATCCTCCCAATGTTGAGGGCATGTGGCCTGGTACGGTTCAGGCGGGAGGGGGGGGGCGCTCTCGTTCCCCCCCTCTTTTCCTGCGGCCTGCCAGGTTGCGTGCTCGGATAAGGGTCTTTTTTGGCTAGGGTTCCCCTTAAAATCCATCCCAGACCTCAAGGGTCTGGTATGGATTTTGAGGGGGACCCTAAGCCATTTTTTTTTTTTTTGGCTGGGGTTCCCCTTAATATCCATCCCAGACCTGAAGCCTGGTTATTGAATTTGGGGGGACCCCCACGCTTTTTTTTTTTGTTTTTTATTAATGAATGACTGTTCTCTGTGTTACAGGAGCCATCAATTCATTAGCCGCGAGTGCTTTTAAATAGCTTTTTTCCTGCAAAAAATCACACTTTTTGCAGGGAAAGTTCTAAGCACAGGAAACCTGCCCCCCTTCACAGGCCACCTATAGACACCCCCCAGATGTGATACTGCAATGCTGTACTAACAGCACGCACACACATATCCCCAGAAATAGAGCATATCTTGTCAGCAGTCAGCAACACACTGACACTGTGACTGAAACATAATATGCGAGGCCGCTGCTGCGGCGGCCTCTTATACCGTGGGGCGTGTACTAAAGCCCCTGAGCTATAATAGGCTACAGGCATCCTGCCTGTAGCCAATTATGGCTCTCCTCGCTGCCGGCGCTGTGATTGGCCAAGCATGCGGGGTCACAGTGCATGCTTGGCCAATCATCAGCCAGCATTGCACTGCGACTAGCGCAATGCATTGCGGGCCGCTCGCATCACACACATTTGATGCGAGCGGCCCCAATAGTTCTGGGCTCGCTGAGCGAGCGAACGCCCGGTGCTCGATTCGAACATGGGTTCGAATCGAACACCGGGCCCATCCCTACTCCCCACGGGCCCCATAGCGGCTGCGGGCCCCATAGCGGCCGCGTGTGTCGCTATGGCGGTAGTTCATTCCGAATAAAGTAGTGAGCATTTAATCACCGGATCTCCATCATGTCACTGAGCGATGTGTGTTTATCACTCTTTCACAAATGTTGCAGTTGCAGATTTTGTCCGTATCACAACCAGAACATTCCTAAAAAATAATCTTATATTCCTAATATTTAATGCCGGAAGAACCAAATTGATTTCTTCTTTGTAAAATTCAGCAAAATGTTTAAAAGGCTCTGAATAGATGTCATTCTCTGCGCAGGACAGAATGGTTGTGACCACGCCCCCTTTCATCAGTCTCCCATCAGGTCCGCAGAGACTTTATAAATACGAGATCAAGGCGTTGATAGTATTTTGTTGTATTCTTTTCAAAGCAATATTTTTTATAATTATGAAATCATTATTAGCAATTGCTGATTCTATTTGCTGTTATGAAATACGAAATCATTTTTTTTTGATGTAATCTCCAAGGAATAAATACAAAAACATTGAGAAGAAAGAATACAATTGTCTTCTGAAGATGGATTGTTGTTGCCTCAATATAATAAACATCTATACATTTCTCCTGTAACAAACACTATAGAGGTCGATACTTCAATTGTGTTTAGATAAATACAACGGATATAAAACTCCCTAATATATATACCGCATAAACAACACACATACATTATATATGCTCTTAGCTTACAATATTGTCTTCTCCTATTTTATCTTTTAGGTAGGTTATTGAGCCACCGTTAAACACGGTTGGTGTGGCGCTCTTCTCTTTTCTACCCTCAGGTAACTCCGGGGACCCCCAATGACCCCCCAGGTGACAGAAGGCTGCCTTCTTATTACAAACTTCCATCCCTATCTCTAGAGTCCTGTCCTGCGATTTATTAATACATTTTCCGTCAAACTTTATAGGAAATTTGGCTTTTACTCCAAGAGTGTTTTTAGGCTTTCCCTTTCTTTTGCGAGTTGTTTTGTTTTTATTTTCTCCTAATCGCAATTTTTTTTTTTTTTTATTAAGCTTTAATGATTTTCAATGGGAGATGTTATACCCATATTTGACCACAGGATGGAGCCAGAGAGTGGAATGCTTTCACTCTCTGGCTCTAGCCTGTGGTCAAGTTTGGGTATAACACCGCCCTTTTTTAAATGATTAATTTCTCTGGCGCCATCCTGTGGACAAGTTCATGCATAACATTGTCCATTAAGAAATCATTCAGCTCTATGGTTCCATACATATACCCATGCAGTGCAGTTTTTTTTTTATTTATTTTTTTTATTTTATTTTTTATTCCTGGATTTGGGCTTTAACATTAAAGTGGTTGTATAGTATTTTTAACCCTTTTTTTTTTTTTGTAACTTTTACCTACATTAATATCGCCTAAACCTGTACGGTTTAGGAGATATTTACTTTTCATGCAGCCGCTGATGTCATGCGGCACATGCGCTGTTAAGGTCCTGCAGAACTGCCAGACCTTGCCAGGAAAAAGACTCCTGCGTGCATGCGCGGGAGTGACGTAGCCGTCATAAGACACGCCGAGGCAACAAGTCAGCTCCCTTGGCGTGGATCAGGTGAGATACAGGCGCCTCGTTCTAAGGTGAGTATTTCATAATGAGCTGGTATGCACTGCATACTAGCTCATTATGCCTTTGCCTTGCAGGTTTTTTTTTTTAAAGGTGCGGGTTTATTACCACTTTAACCACTTAAGCCCCGCACCAATTTGCAGCCAAAGGACCAGGCCTCTTTTTGCGATTCGGCAATGCGTCGCTTTAACTGACAATTGCGTGGTCGTGCGACGTGGCTTCCAAACAAAATTGACGTCCTTTTTTTCACACAAATAGAGCTTTCTTTTGGTGGTGTTTGATCGCCCCTGCGGTTTTTATGTTTTGTGCTATAAACAAAAATAGAGCGACAATTTTGAAAAAAATGCAATATTTTTTACTTTTTGCTATAATAAATATCCCCCAAAAATATATAAAAAAAAACATTTTTTTTTCCTCAGTTTAGGCCGATACGTATTCTTCTACATATTTTGGGTAAAACAAAAAAAATTGCAATTAGCGATTATTGATTGGTTTGCGCAAACGTTATAGCGTTTACAAAATAGGGGATAGTTTTATAGCATTTTTATTAATATTTTTTTTTTACTAGTAATGGCGGCGATCAGCGATTTTTATTGTGACTGCGACATTATGGCGGACACATCGGACATTTTTGACACATTTTTGGGACCATTGTCATTTATACAGAAATCAGTGCTATTTAAATGCACTGATTCCTATGTAAATGACAGTGGCAGTGAAGGAGTTAGTATGACGTGTGTTTTTTTTCACAGTAGGGGGCGTGGCTGACGTCTGACATCACTGATCGGCTTTCCTGATGACAGGGAACAGCCGATAAGTGACAGGCAGTGTAGGAAGCGCGGGGAGAGGTTTGTTTACACAGACCTCTCCCTGTTCTTCAGCTCTGTGACTCGAACCCGGGACACCAGCGGCAATCGGGTCCGCTGGTTCCGCGGCTGCGGAGCTCCCGACCAGGTCGCTTGCGCGGCACCAGCGGTGCGCGCGCGACCCCACTGCTAGGCAATTAAAGGGGAAGTACCTGTACGTGCTTTTGCCTAGCCGTGGCATTCTGCCGACGTAAATGTGCAGGAGGCGGTCAGGAAGCGGTTAAACAAAATAAGCTGACTCCTTGTATCTTTAGAATTTAAATAAAGTCTTTATTTTTCAAATTAACAATACTGCTACAGCATGGGCATAGTCTATTAAGAAAGCATTCAGCTCTATGGTTCCATACATGTACCCTTGCAGTGCATTTTTTTGTTCCTGGATTTTGGGCTTTAACATTAAACAAAATAAGCTGACTCCTTGCGTCTTTAGAATTTAAATAAAGTCTTTATTTTTCACATGAGCAATACAGATACAACATGGGCATAGTCAGCTATGTGAGTTGTATGAGCTTCAGTCAGGGGCATTGCTCGGGTTCCTAGTGACCCTGGGCACAAACAAAAGATATGACCTGTTAGGGGGCTTTGGTGAAATATCAAGGGTCTAAACCGAGAGAAAGGGACTGAGGACAGAGCTTCCCCAGTCCCTTTCTCTGCAGACTCAGCGGAACTGGACAGTGAATGATTGGGAAGTGCTCTTTGCTGAGCGACTTCCTGTTCATTCACAGACTGAAGCATAGTAAACACAGCCCCAGGGGACATGTATCAATGCAAAGTTTTAGGAGTGCGCATGCGCCGGAGCTCCAAGATGGCCGCGTAAGCCAGGAGCTCCGCACAACCCTGGACCACCCGCACTTATAGCAGCCCACACAGCTGCCCACAAACACTACAACGGGTGCCACAGAGCACCGGAGACCCCCACGCACACCCCTGGATGTCCGCTCCGCTTGCCAGGCGAGACCTAGGGCCGCAATTGGACTCGGCGGCGAGGGAAGGGTGTACCAAGATGGCGCCGTCACCACAAACTCACAGCCACACGAGGCTCAAACGGAGAAAAATCCTAAACAGAGGCAAGTCATAGCCCCCGCCACCCTCACTTATTCTCAGATGACACAGGGGACTCGCCTCCCTCCCTGGGCCCACTCACCGGCCTCCACTGAGTCCCTGCTGGGCCGCACCATGAAGGATTTTGCCCTCTTCTCACTCGGGCCTACTCACACACGTCTGATGGCCTCCCCATCCCCGGGACACCTGGACGGTGACCCTACCACAACCACCTCCAGACTTGTTCCTCAGGCTCTCAGAGCTACTGTAGAGGGGTCTGGCCAGCACGGCTGCCCAAATAACCAGAGACATTAAATCTGACTTTCAAAACCTAGGATCCAGAATGGAGGCCATAGAGAGCAAACTAGACTTCACAGTATCCAGAACCAACCAAAACTCAGACCACATACAGGTCCTACAAGAACAGCTTGACACGGCCCTATCCAGAATCGACGACCTGGAGAATAGGTCCAGAAGATACAACTTCAGACTACGTGGCCTGGCCAACAATATCACGGACGTGAACGCCGCAGTCCAGGACCTCATCAGGACCCTAATCCCTGATATCCCTCATCATTGCCTAGAATTGGACAGAGCCCACAGGGCCCTGGGACCCCCCCCCCCCCCCCCCGGAAGGACGGATCCCCCAGAGACATTGTTGTAAAGCCTCACTTTTTTGCAGTGAAGGTGGAGGTCATGCGACAGTCATGTTCTCTGCCTAAGGTCCAGGGCCATCAAGTTCAGATTTTTGCTGACCTCTCCCCCTCAACAATTCAGAAGCGGAGGTTAAGGATGAGCCCGGTGTTCGATTCGAACCCATGTTCGAATCGAGCACCGGGTGTTCGCTCGCTCGGCGAGCCCAGAACTATTGGGGCCGCTCGCATCAAATTTGTGTGATGCGAGCGGCCCCGCAATGCATTGCGGCCCGCGCAGTGCAATGCTGGCTGATGATTGGCCAAGCATGCACTGTGACCCCGCATGCTTGGCCAATCACAGCGCCGGCAGCGAGGAGAGCCATAATTGGCTACAGGCAGGATGCCTGTAGCCAATTATAGCTCAGGGGCTTTAGTACACGCCCCACGGTATAAGAGGCCGCCGCGCCGGCGGCCTCGCATATTATGTTTCAGACAGTGTCAGCGTGTCAGTGTGCTGCTGACTGCTGACAACAATATGTGCTTTATTTCTGGGGATATGTGTGTGCATGCTGTTAGAACAGCATTGCAGTATCACATCTGGGGGGTGTCTATAGGTGGCCTGTGAAGGGGGGCAGGTTTCCTGTGCTTAGAACTTTCCCTGCAAAAAAGTGTCATTTTTGCAGGAAGAAAGCTATTTAAATCACTCGCGGCTAATGAATTGATGGCTGCTGTAACACAGAGAGCTGTCATTCATTAATAAAAAACAAAAAAAAAAGCGTAGGGGTCCCCCCAAATTCAATAACCAGGCCCTTCAGGTCTGGGATGGATATTAAGGGGGATCCCAGCCAAAAAAAAAAAAAAAAAATGGCGTAGGGTCCCCCTCAAAATCCATACCAGACCCTTGAGGTCTGGTATGGATTTTAAGGGGAACCCTAGCCAAAAAAAATGGCGTGGGGTCCCCCTCAAAATCCATACCAGACCCTTATCCGAGCACGCAACCTGGCAGGCCGCAGGAAAAGAGGGGGGACGAGAGCGGCCCCCCCTCTCGCCTGAACCGTACCAGGCCACATGCCCTCAACATTGGGAGGATGCTTTGGGGGTCTAAGACCCCTAAAGCACCTTGTCCCCATGTTGATGAGGACAAGGGCCTCTTCCCCACAACCCTGGCCGGTGGTTGTGGGGGTCTGCGGGCGGGGGGCTTATCGGAATCTGGAAGCCCCCTTTAACAAGGGGACCCCCCGAGCCCGCCCCCCCCCCCCTGTGTGAAATGGTAAAGGGGTACAAAAGTACCCCCAACCATTTCACCAAAAAAGTGGCAAAAATGGTAAAAATGACAGGAGACAGTCTTTGACAATTCCTTTATTAAAATCTTCTTTCTTCTTTCTTCATCCTTCGGTTTCTTCATCTTCTCCTTCCTTCATCTTCTTCCATCTTCTTCTTCCATTTTCTTCTTCCTCCGATCCGCTTCTTCTTGCGCTGGTCTTCTCGTCCTTCTCGTCCGGCATCTTCTTCCGTCGGCGTCGGTGTCTCTGTCTCTTCTTGGGCCGCTCCGCGCAATGGGAGGCTCCCGCTGTGTGAGGCTCCGCTCCGTCTGACAGGTCTTTTATAATGGAGGGCACCTGGTGACCCCGCCCCCTCTGACGCACAGGGACGTCATGGGGAATTCCATGATGGCTTTCCCCATGACGTCAGAGGGGGGCGGGGTCACCAGGTGCCCTCCGTTTTTTAAAAGACCTGTCAGATGGAGCGGAGCCTCACACAGCGGGAGCCTCCCATTGCGCGGAGCGGCCCAAGAAGACACCGACACCGACGCCGACGCCGACGGAAGAAGATGCCGGACGAGAAGGACGAGAAGACCAGCGCAAGAAGAAGCGGATCGGAGGAAGAAGAAAATGGAAGAAGAAGATGGAAGAAGATGAAGGAAGGAGAAGATGAAGAATCCGAAGGATGAAGAAAGAAGAAAGCTCACACATGCCATAGTTATATGTGGAATTGCACCCCAAAATACATTTTGCTGCTTCTCCTGAGTATGGGGATACCACATGTGTGGGACTTTTTGGGAGCCTAGCCGCGTACGGGGCCCCGAAACCCAAGCACCGCCTTCAGGATTTCTAAGGGTGCAAATTTTTGATTTCACTCCTCACTACCTATCACCGTTTCGAAGGCCATAAAATGCCAAAATAGCACAAAACCCCCCCAAATGACCCCATTTTGGAAAGTAGACACCCCAAGCTATTTGTTGAGAGGCATGGTGAGTATTTTACAGCTCTCATTTGTTTTTGAAAATGAAGAAAGTAAAGAAAAAAAAAAATTTTTTTCGTTTTTTTTCAATTTTCAAAACTTTGTGACAAAAAGCGAGATCTGCAAAATACTCACAATACCTCTCAGCAAATAGCTTGGGGTGTCTACTTTCCAAAATGGGGTCATTTTGGGGGGTTTTATGCCATCTGGGCATTCCATGGCCTCCGAAACTGTGATTGGCAGTGAGAAGTGAAATAAAAAAATTACACCCTTAGAAAGCCTGAAGGCGGTGATTGGTTTTTGGGGTTCCGTACGCAGCTAGGCTCCCAAAAAGTCCCACACATGTGGTATCCCCGTACTCAGGAGAAGCAACAGAATGTATTTTGGGGTGTATTTCCACATATGCCCATGACATGTTTGAGCAATATATCATTTAGTGACAACTTTTTGTAAAAAAAATATATATATTTTTTTTTTTTCATTATTCAATCTCTTGGGACAAAAAAAAAAAATATTTAATGGGCTCAACATTGCTCTCAGCAAATAGCTTGGGGTGTCTACTTTCCAAAATGGGGTCATTTGGGGGGGGTTTGAACTGTCCTGGCATTTTATGCACAACATTTAGAAGCCTATGTCACACGTCACCCACTCTTCTAACCACTTGTAGACAAAGCCCTTTCTGACACTTTTTGTTTACATGAAAACATATTTTTTTTTTGCAAGAAAATTACGTTGAACCCCCAAACACTATATATATTGTTAAAGCAAAGGCCCTACAGATTAAAATGGTGGGTGTTGCATTTTTTTTTTCCACACAGTATTTGCGCAGCGATTTTTCAAACGCATTTTTTGTGGAAAAAATACACTTTTTTTTATTTTAATGCACTAAAACACACTATATTGCTCAAATTTTTGATGAAATAAAAAATATGATCTTAGGCCGAGTACATGGATACCAAACACGACATGCTTTAAAATTGCGCACAAACACGCAGTGGCGACAAACTACATACATTTTTAAAAGCCTTTAAAAGCCTTTACATGATACCACATTAGATTCACGGAGGAGGTCTACTGCTAAAATTACTGCCCTCGATCTGACCTTCGCGGTGATACCTCACATGCATGGTGCAATTGCTGTTTACATATGACGCCAGACCAACGCTTGTGTACGCCTTTGCGCAAGAGAAGGGGGGGCAGGGGTGCTTTTTTTTTTTTTTTTTTGTTTTTTTTTTTTTATTTATTTAGCTTTTTTATTTTATTTTTAAACTGTTCCTTCCATTTTTTTTCTTTGTTATGATTTTTATTGTTATCTCAGGGAATGTAAATATCCCCTATGATAGCAATAGGCAGTGACAGGTACTCTTTTTTTGAAAAAATTGGGTCTATTAGACCCTAGATCTTTCCTCTGCCCTCAAAGCATCTGACCACACCAAGATTGGTGTGATAAAATGCTTTCCCAATTTCCCAATGGCGCGGTTTATATCCGGGAGGGGGGACATTCCCTCCCACTGCTTGTAAAAGCAGTCTAGAGGCTAATTACCCGCTAGAATTGCTTTTACATGAAAGCCGATCACTGGCTGAAAAGAATGATACCAAAGATGATACCTAAACCTGCAGGCATCATTCTGGTATAACCATTCAAAGTCCAGCAACATACTGGACATATATTGTAATCTTTTTTTTTTCATGCAGCCTCTTGGCTGAACGAAAAAAAGAGATTGATTGGTGGGTATGCCCACCATTAGAATACCTCCCTTCATCCACCCACTTCTAATGATGGGCATACATGCACCATTTATATATGCCGATGCATGGGGGCATCCTCCCGCAAAAGTTATGCCGTGTACACACGGTCGGAATTTCGACCGTATGTACGTGGCATTAGGAGCCAATCGCTCCCCCCCCCTGCTGCCCCCATGCTTCGGCATATATGCTCTTTTTTTTAACTGTGGTGGTGAAATCACCTCCTACAGCGTTGGAGTCGCGGCTTTATGTATCGTGGGAGCAAACGCTGTTGCTGTCAAGATAAATAAATCCGCGTTGCAACTGAATGGCGCACCTGAAAACAAAAAAATGCTCAACACTAAAACACACAGTAAACAAAATTACATACCTGAAAAGCAAGCATGATAAAACATAATAAAACATAATAAAACATAATAAAACATTGCAGAATAGAATGGAGTAAAAAAAGAGCAACAATAGAGAGAGAATAGAGTGAGAGAGAGAACAATAAAACGACAACTATTTTATTTTTTTTTATTTTTTTGAGATTCACAGGTAAAAAAGCTCCTGACTGAAGCGACTGAATCAAAACGCTACCACAAAAAAAATGTTAGCGATCGCAGGGATCAGGCCTGACTCTGCGAACGCTGCAGTTATGTGTGCTTAGTGTTTTGTAAGTGACAGTGATCGATCGATACTGCACTTGGGTGGGCTGGGCTGGGCGGAGGGGGAAAACGCAGGTGCTAGCAGGTATCTGGGCTGATCCCGCTAACAATGCGTTTTTTTTTGGAACCCTAAACTGCTGGGACGCTAGTATAGATCTGATCAGATCAGATATTGATCTGTTCAGATACTGTGCCACTAAGGGAGGTGTATGCTTTGTGCGTGGGTGTTTGCGGTACTGGCACTAACCTGGGGCGACGCAGACCTTATTTGACCCTAAAACCTAATTGATATCACCCGCCGGGCGATCAGGGGGTTAAACCGTTATTGGGTAATAAATGGCGGGTGCCCTGACAGTATAAAAAACAAGCTAACTAACCAGCGTCACCCGTAACAGTAATACAAAAAAAAACTGGTTACCTAGCGACACTAATGCAGCGATCAGAAAAACGATCGCTTAGTGACACTGGCAAAAGGGGGTGAAAGGGTTAACTAGGGGCAATCAGGGGGTTAAACCTTTATTAGGTAATATATGGGGGTACCTGACGCTATATAAAAACCTGACGGGGAACCTAAATAACGAAATAACTAACTGGCTAACCAGCGTCACCAGTGACAGTTATACAGTGATCACTGGTGAAAGGGTTAACTCTAGGGGCAATCAGGGGTTAAAACCTTTATTTAGGTTGTAATATGGGGGTACCTGACCTATAAACCTATTTATGAACCTATATAAACATGGCGGTTACCTAAAAAAAAAAAATGGTTACCTAGCGACACTAATGCAGCGATCAGAAAAACGATCGCTTAGTGACACTGGCAAAAGGGGGTGAAAGGGTTAACTAGGGGCAATCAGGGGGTTAAAACCTTTATTAGGTAATATATGGGGGTACCTGACGCTATATAAAAACCTGACGGGGAACCTAAATAACGAAATAACTAACTGGCTAACCCAGCGTCACCAGTGACAGTTATACTGTGATCACTGGTGAAAGGGTTAACTCTAGGGGCAATCAGGGGGTTTAAAACCTTTTATTTAGGTTGTAATATGGGGGTACCTGACCTATAAACCTATTTATGAACCTATATAAACATGGCGGTTACCTAAAAAAAAAAAAAATGGTTACCTAGCGACAGCAGTGACACTAATACAGCGATCAGAAAAACGATCGCTTAGTGACACTGGCAAAAGGGGGTGAAAGGGTTACCTGGGGGGCAATCAAGGGGTTAAACCTTTATTAGGGGGGGGTGGGGGGCTACCTTGGACCTAAAACTAACTGCCCTGACAGTTATTACAGTCACACTGACACTAAATGCAGTGATCCGGGGCTGAAGTGGTTAAAAAATAAAAAATTGTGTCACTTCTATTCCTATTACAAGGAATGTAAACATCCCTTGTAATAGAAAAAAAAACAAAGCAAAAAGCATCTTAAATATGAGACTTGGGGTCAAAAAGACTTCAGATCTCATATTTACACTAAAATGCAATAAAATAAAATAAAAAATCGTAATTAAAAAAAAAAAAAAAAAATGTCCCTTTTTAAAGGGGAGGGCCAGCCGGGGAACAAAAAAAAAAAAGTCAGCAGCTACAAACACTGTAGCTGCTGAATTTTTTACTTTCAATAATTGTTGTTTTAACAAAAACAAAGTAACCGTATATTTGAAATAGATAGAAAAGTTCCATGGGGAACATCCCCAGAATGACACGTTGCAAATTATATAAACCAGGTATATGAATAAGAATGAGAAGCAACAGTAACATTTCATTAATCTGTCCTATACAGATGTCTAGGCTCGTAGTGCTGCTGACTTTTAATAAGCAGACTTACCTGTCCTGGGTGCCTGCGATGTCGGCCGCCCGAGACCGATCGCCCCTCCGGTCTCGGTTCCCGGCGCCGCCATTCCACCTAAGGGAAAGAGGCAGCGTAGCCTTGCTGGCTTCACTGCCCGTTTCCTACTGCGCATGCGTGAGTCGCGCTGCGCTTTGTGAATGGGGAACGCGCTGTGTTGTGGGACGCACAGTTCCTATAACACACCGCGCCCCATTCACTAGAAGACGGCGCTAGGAGCAGAAGACCGAAGAGCTCCGTGGAACAAGAAGAGGCAGATTAGGACGATCTGCCTAGCAACAGCCATTTCTGGTAAGTAAAAAATAAAATAAAATCATCTGCGGTTTTTATTTTTAGAGACCGAAAATTTAAAAAAAAATTAAAATAAAAAATAAAAATACTTTGTTATAAAAAAAAAAAATACAATAAACTCAATTGTAGTCATACATTTAGGCCAAGAAGCATTCAGCCACATGTCTTGGGTAAAAAATAAATAAGCGTATATTTATTGGTTTGCGCAAAAGTTATAGCGTCTACAAACTAGGGTACATTTTCTGGAATTTTCGCAGCTTTTAGTTTACGACTGCCTATCATTTCTTGAGGTGCTAACCCCCCCCCAAAATGACCCCAATTTGGAAAGTAGACACCCCAAGGAAACTGCTGAGAGGCATTTTGAGCACATTGAATATTTAATTAAGTGATTGAAAAATTACAAAAAAATAAATAAATTACACAAAGTTGTCACTAAAAGATATATTGCTCAAACATGGCATGGTTATATATGAAATTACACCCCAAAATAAATTCTGCTGCTTCTCCTGAGTTCGGGGATACCTCATGTGTGGGACTTTTTGGCAGTCTAGCCGTGTACAGGACCCCGAAAACCAATCACCGTCTTCAGACTTTCTAAGGGCATAAAATGTTGATTTCCCTCCTCACTACCTATCAGTTTCCAAGGCCATGGAATGCCCAGACAGCACAATGCCCAGATCACACGGTGCCACATGTGCCAATTCCATGATCAAACAAGTGACTAAAAAGTGGCTCGTGTAATAATTGTCCACATACCCCTTTCCGAATAAGGGTGACACCAAGTCCCACACTATCTTGCCAACGCTCCCTATGTAGTCTGGGCAGTTCTCCGGCTCTACGTAACTATCTCTTCCCTCGTAAACCATAAAACTACATGTATAGCCTGTGGCCCTGTCACAGAGCTTCTACATCTTGACCCCATATCTGGCACGCTTGCTGGGAAGATACTGTTCGAATGACAAGCGGCCAGAAAACTTAATCGGGGACTCACCAACACAGACAACTTGATCGGGAGTAACCAAGGCTGCAAACTGTTGGATGAAGTGGTTTACGAGGGGGCGATTTTTGTAGAGCCGATCAAATTCAGGGCCACTCCGAGGACGTCAGAGTTCATTGTCATTGAAATGCATGAACCTCAAGATCTGCTCATATCGTGTCCTGGTCATGGAGGCAGAGAACACGGGCATATGGTGAATTGGGTCAGTGGACCAGTATGACCGCAACTCCCTTTTTTTTTTTTTAGTTATGCCCATGAGGAGGGATAGGCCCAGAAAGGTCTTAAATTCGGAGAGCGTAATAGGTCTCTCCAATCTCTGGCAAGGGTTAACCGGGGATTAGCGCTGTATACAGCGCTCCCAAAAAGCCCCTGCCCATTGCTATGAATGGTTAGCGTTTCCGAAGCGTCTGGAAAGCGATTCGGAAAGCGCCGCAAAACGGGCGTTTTTCTCTCTCTTTAGGATTAAAACCACCCTGCTAATGGCCGAACAGCGGTAAAGCGTTGCTAAAACGAGCCAGCACTTTACCGCTAACGGCCTGCACTTTCAGTGTGAAAGCAGCCTTAAAGTGGACCTCCGCTTGTTTTTTTTTCTATAAAGACTCTTGCTCTCCCCTTTATTTATTGAAACTGCAGATATAAATATATACATGTTTTTAATGCATTTTTTTTTCTGGGAATGCAACATGCGCTTCCTCCTTTCTCACATGGATATTGGAGAGTGAGGTGTGTGTACTGGTGTACAGATCTCACTAATGACATGTATACTGGGAAGTAAGTTGTGTGTACTGGTGTACAGATCTCACTAGTGATGTGGATACTGTTGAGTGAGGGGTGTGTACTGGCGTGCAGATCTCACTAATGACATGTATACTGGGAAGTAAGGTGTGTGTACTGGTGTACAGATCTCACTTCCCAGTATCCATGTCACCAGTGAGATCTGCACTCCGGTACACACACCTCACTTCCCAGTATCCATGTCACCAGTGAGGTGCAGTGTTGCCAACCGTCAGTATTTTTACTGGCAGCCAGTAAAAAAGAGGCAAATTTATCCTGTCAGTAAATGCCAGTAAAAGAAAAAAGTTGCCAGTAAAAAATATAACTGTGACACTCGGCTCGGTCTGGAGCCGGCCGAGACCATCCAAGTGCCTGCTACAGTTCAGGTGGAGGCGGTGCCTGAGCATGTCGTGTGATGTCATAGTGCAAGGGAGCAAAACAGAGCAGCCAGAGCCTCGTGTGCGGGACCATCAGTGCTGTTTAGACTGGAGTGGACTGAAGGGACCACCTGGCTTGCTGAAAGACTGTCAGCGAGCGGCGCCGAAAAAGACAGAACCGCCGCCGAAAAAGACCGAAGCGCCGCCGGAAAAGACAGAGCCGACTGTTCGGCTCCGCTCGTAGTCTCGCCTCCCTGCGCTCGCTCCCGAAACAGCAGGGAGGCGGGACCGCGAGCAGAGCCGAACAGTCGGCTCAGTCTTTTCCGGCGGCGCTTCGGTCTTTTCCGGTGGCGATTCAGTCTTTTTCGGCAGGGCTTTGGTCTTTTTTGGCGGCGCACGCACGGTCTGTTTCGGCGGCGGAAAATTTAAACGTGGGCAAGGCTGCAAATGACGCTGGCAAGCTGCAAACGACACTGGGCATGCTGCAAACGACACTGGGCAAGCTGCAAATGACGCTGGGCAAGCTGCAAATGACACTGGGCATGCTGCAAACGACACTGGGCAAGCTGCAAATGACGCTGGGCAAGCTGCAAATGACGCTGGGCAAGCTGCAAATGACGCTGGGCAAGCTGCAAATGACGCTGGGCAAGGCTGCAAATGACGCTGGGCAAGCTGAAAATGACGCTGGGCAAGCTGAAAATGACGCTGGGCAAGCTGAAAATGACGCTGGGCAAGGCAAATGACGCTTAAATGTAAGGTTTTTTTTCCCCTAAACTTCCATCCTAAAACTTTTTTTCCTTAAAATGCCCTCCTAAACTTGGGTGCGTGTTATACGCCGATAAATACGGTACTTACTATATTGAAAATAAAATAAATATGTTTTTTTGCCTCATTATCTACCTTCAATCACATTGCTAATTGCATATTGTATTTGTTTGTAGCCTAAATAATGAAATTTGCATTTAAAACAGTAATTTTTAAACTTTTGGAAATGCCAGTAAAAACTTGGCTGTGCCAGTAAATTTTGGGTGTTGTGTCAGTAAATTTCAATCTGATAGGTTGGCAACACTGGTGAGGTGTGTGTGTGTGTGTGTGTACTGATGTACAGATCTCACTCCCCAGTATCCATGTCACCAGTGAGGTGTGTGTACTGGGGAGTTGGCTGGGTGTAGTAAAGTACAGTCCTCACTGGTGACATGGATATTGGGGAGTGAGGTGTGTGTACTGGAGTGCAGATCTTACTGGTGACATGGATACTGGGAAGTGAGATCTGTACACCAGTACACACAACTCATTGGTGACATGGATACTGGGAAGTGAGATCTGTACACCAGTACACACAACTCATTGGTGACATGGATACTGGGTAGATGGCTGGGTATACTGAAGTACAGTCCTCACTGGTGACATGGATATTGGGGAGTGAGCGGTGTGTACTGGAGTAGAGATCTCACTCTTGATGTGGATTCTGGGGAGTAAGGTCTGTTTTGGAATTTTCTATAGTATTTTACTTCCTGTCTAGGAAAAAAAAAAGTGACTGAATTGTGAGAGGCTGCAAAATCCTTTGTAATATTTCAGCATTAGACCCGTCTACCGTTATGTTGGGTGAATGACTTGCTGTGGTTTTCTGTGGAGTGTGTCTAACCCCTATTCTTTTTTTTTTTGCTCTTACAGGGTAGAACATGCCCGCATGCATGCCAAGCACCGAGGCCACGAAGCCATGCATGCCGAAATGGTGCTGATTCTCATCGCCACCCTGGTGGTGGCCCAGCTGTTGCTTGTGCAGTGGAAACAGAGACACACGCGCTCCTACAATGTAAGATCTTGAACCACAAAACTTTAAAAAAAAAAAAATCTTTTTTTTTTTATTATTATTAAATGTCTTTTACACCAAGGTGATGAGGGTATACTAAAAATGATGGGAGCTTGCCTCAGGCAACAGAGAAATTACCTTTCACTGATCTGCCTTACTGTATATGTCACTAGTTTTTAGCCAGTGTCATAAATAGTGGTCTGTATCCTCTGAGAGCAGGACTGTCCAGATAATGCAGGAGGCACAGGGCACATTGTGATATTGGGCGCAGGGTGCACTAGGTTACACCAGGTGCACTGCTGACATGCGGAGGCACTGGGGCTATACAGATCACACTGTGCACACTGGTAACCCTTTGGAAACCCAGGGCAACACTAGGGTGCCTTGTTAACACTTGGAAGCATAGGGCACACCGGGGACTTGGAGGCGCTAGGGTGCACAGGATGCTAGATGACACTGGGTGCACTAGTGACACTTGGAGGTACTGGGGCACACTGGTATCACTTGGAGGCACTGGGTGCGTTTGGATGGCATTTTTATCATTTGGGGGCACAGGGACATACAGTATGCACTGGCAACACTTGGGGGCGCGGGGGCACACAGGGCATGCAAACTGGCACTGATACATTAATGCATATTGATGCAGTTTTCAAGTGGGAGTCTATCGGTACCTGAGTGTCTGGTGTAAGATAAAGGAAGTGAGAGGGGATGAAACGCAAAATAAACAAATTTCTGTGAACTTTGCTTTTTTCCCTGCATGGATTCACTGTATAGGCCAGCTCCCAGTACTGACCTGAATTGTGCAGCAGAGGCTTGCCCAGAAAGTGCAATAGTATCTTTTGCAACAAAACTCGGGTTATATATGAGGGAGGGGGGTGGCTGTATGAGGTAAGACCATAGGGGTCTCTTCAAAATAGTGAAGGTATAGTAAGATTGGGGGTAACCCATATAAAACATAGTACCAAGGCCTGCCATTTTGATGGAGGCTAAAACAGAGGAAACCATTAGTGAAGGTAAAACCCAATCTAGGGTAACCTAAAAGGAACGCTTGCAATTGCCCATCAGTGGTCTGGGCCGGTGTTTGCAATTACAGAGTCAACGAAGAATAGCTCGATGGTCCGGGCCTGAGTATTTGAAACGTTTTGGAGAGTCTTTCCTAGGGCTTCTTTGTTCCAGTGGGCGATTATTTGGGGCAACCCTGGGTGAGGAGTTGGAGTGTGCATCTGCGTGTTGCTTGCACAGGAAGGTGTCTGCTTCAGAGGGGTCCTGGAAGGAGAGCTGTTGGGGGGCCTTGGGGCAGAGAATTGCAGGGAAAACAGGTGAATTTCACTTGAGGCTGGTGGAGTTTCGTGCAGATGGATTTCCTTTCCTTCTTTTTTTTTTGTGAGACTTCAATGGAGTAGCCTGCAAAGATTAGACCCTTCATTCAGTCTATTTGAAAGGATCTCGACTGTCAGAATTTTTGCAAGATGGAGGCTTTGAGTAGTTCAAGTATTTTGCGATGATCGGGCGGGGAATTTTGCGGTCTGCGGTGAAAGCTCCAATGCAGTGGGCCCATTCTATTGTGCATGGGCCAGGAAGGCCTAAATCTTCTGGGATGCGTCTGGCGCATTTTTGGCGAGTTCCGTGAGAGCTAATGCTTGGAGATACTCTGGGATGCCCTCAAAACTTAATCGCTCCTTCTGGATCTTTTTTCCAAATTGTCCAGTTTTTGGAGCACATTGATTTTTGTCCTGTGCCTACTCTATAACTTGTGCATCATACAATTCCTTTTCTATGCTGGAGAGGTGGTTTTCAGCCTCGTTTAGCCTGATTGTGTGTCCCCCCCAGTGTGTGTTTTTTGATATGCTGCATCCCCACGTTGACTGCCTTTTCAACTGGGGCAGCTATCATGGGGGTCAAAAGTGCTGCCACTGCCCGAGCTATAAGCTCAGTATTGTTCCCATGGTGTGAGGAGGGGGAAGCTGAGCAGCCGCTCACTTCCATGTCTGGCGCATCCGCTGCGTAATCCGTTAAGGCAGAGACCATGGCCTCAACTTGCAGCTGGGCCATCAGGGCTGTTTGCGATCGCGGGCCAGTTTTCTCTACAAAAGCGGTCCATGGGTAAGTGTGTGTGTGGGGGGGTTACCCGGGAGGAACTGCTGGCAGCTGAGAAGCTTTTTCAGATTTGAGGGTCGTACTGTGGGAGCTGATGTGAGAGACGGCTACCCCATGTGGCGCCGGAACCGGAAGTTGCCCCATGTTTAATCATAGCTTGTAACTGGTAGTCTAAATTGCGTGTAACATTTGTAAAAGAGATTGTAAGTGATCCTAGACTCAGACCGTGTTAGACTTTTGTGCAATCAATTTTAGAGCAAGAAACAATGTTCTGCTAGACCACAGCCAACCACTAGAAGCCCCAAAATGCATGTATATGAATTACAGCTTGTGTTTTAAAGATAACAAATATGCTGAGCAACATTTTTTTTTTTTTTCAAAAGAATTTATTGAAAAGAAACAACAGTACAATACAATATAGTGAGTCAGCGGGAGACAGTCCGCGTTGCTCGATCTGTACATTTTCCACAATAACTGAAAGAATTGGTAAAAAGGCAATAAATGCAGCATATAAAGCCTAACATAGATTCAATAAGACCTGGTTGAACAGGTAATAAACTCAATATGAGGGGGGGAGAGGAGGGGGGAATAACTTGCGAGTCCCACCATGAGGTGTGAATAGTAAGGAAGGCAGATTGCCAGATTGGGGCGGAGGGGTGATCTTGAAAGTCCTGAGTTCCATAGTTCGAGTTTCCAGCACTGGTAACGAGCGTAGTAGGTCATATCTGTTTCAGTGAGTGTCAACAATGTCCGCTTGTGTCAGGAGGCTTTTGTAGTACGTAAACGGAGTAAGTAGAGACTCTAGTGTTGCAGGGTGGAGTGTTGCATCAATGAACTTCCTCCATCGCATGAAGAAGCGACGTTTAACATTTTAGTACCACCGTTTTTATGCCTTCTCTGCTTCCTTTGCAGATGGTGACTCTCTTCCAGATGTGGATTGTTCCCGTCTATTTTACAATGAAGCTGCACTGGATGCGGTTCCTGGGAATCTGGATTCTCTTCTCCCTAGTCACCGCTTTTATAACCTTCAGGGCCACCCGCAAGCCACTGGAGCAGACCACTCCCAGGTAAGGGGCAGCAGAGGGGTCTCTATAGGGTGCCTTCACCCTTCATGTATATAGACTGTGCAGGTTCTGATTCCGAATGTACAGTGTGTATACATCGCTGTTAAAGAAAATGGGCAAAATTTTTACCTGCAAAAAGGGAAACTAAATGCTTACCTCTCCGGAGGCCAAATACTGCTCTGTTCAAGAAAAATCTGCTTCTAAAGTCTGCTGAGAAACGGACACTTCAGCAGCACTCACTAGTTTCTCTTTCTGACCTCCTAACACTACTGGAACAACTAAGCCCAAAGGGGGAGCAGGAAAACAACATTCTGTATATGTACTGGAGTGCAAATCTCACTGGTGACATGGATACTGGGGAGTGAGTTTTTTTGTGTACTGGAGTTTAGGTCTCACTTGTAAAATGCATGCTGGGGGGGTGAGCTGTGTGTACTATAGTACATATTTCACTGGTGATATGGCTACTGGGGAGTGAGCTGTGCTTACTGGAATTTTCTTTGGTGTGGTATGTAGTGGAGTATGGGTCTCACTGGTGCCATTTATACTGGGCAGTGATCTGTGTATACAGATTTCACTAGTGACATGGCTACTGAGATGTGAGCTGTGTGTACTGGTGTGGAGATCTCTTTGACGCCATGGGAAATGAGCTGTGTATTGGAGTACATATCTTACTGATGACATGCATACTTGGTAGTGAACTTTTTTAAAGTGAACTGAAAATCTTACGAGTGCCGTGGATACTGGCAAGTCAGTTGTGTACTGGATTGCCAATTTCACTGGTGCAATGAAAACCAGGGAATAAGGTGTGTAACACTGCATTGCACATCTCACTGGTAATGTGGGTACTGGGGAGTGAGCTGTGTGTACTGAAAGTCAGATCCCTCTGCTGACTTAGATATTGGGATGTGAGATGTGTATACTAGAGTGCAGATCTCACTGGTGAACATGTATACTGGTGAGTGAGCTGTGTGTACTGGAGTTCAGATCTCAGTGGTGACATTGATATTCGGGGTGAGGTGTGTGGGTTTCACTTGTGACATGGATACTGGAGTGTGAGGTGTGTTATGGAATACAGATCTCATTAGTGGCATGGATAATGGGGAGTAAGGTGTGTGTGCTGGAGTGGTGATTTCACTGGTGACATAGATACTGAGGTGTGGGGTATGCGTACCGGAGTACAGATTCCACTTGCGACATGGAAAATGGGATGTAGGGTGAGTGTACTGGAGTGCAAAACTCACCGTTGACCTGGATACTGGTGAGTGAGCTTTGTGTACTGGAGTATAGAACTCCCTTGTGATGTGGACACTGGGAAGTGAGATTTGCTTACTGGAGTTTAGGTCTCACTTGTGAAATAGATACTAGGGAGTGAGCTGTGTGTACTATAGTACAGATCCCACTGGTGACATGGATACTGAGGAGTGAGCTGGATGTGGAGTGCAGATCTCACTGGTGACATGGATACTGGGGTATGAGGTGTGTGTGTGTGTGTGTGTGTGTGTGTGTGTGTGTGTGTGTGTGTGTGTGTGTGTGTGTGTGTGTACTGGAGTATAAATCTCACTGGTAACATGGATACTGGAGTACAGATCTCACTGGTGGCATGGATATTGGGGAGTGAGGTGTGTGTACTGGGGTATGGATACTGGGGTGTGTGCACTGAAGTACAGATCTCTCTCTGGCGACATGGATACTGGGAAGTGAGGCATATGTACTGATGTACAGATTTTGCTGGTGACATGAATACTGGAAGTGTTGGTTTCTCAGTGGACTTTATAGGAAGATTTTTCCAGAACAGAGCAGTGTTTGGTGGGTAGGGGAAAAGGTAAGTATTAGGATCAGTTCACATTTGTAACAATTTGTATAATTTTTTTTTTTTTTTTATTTCTATCACCCACTGTAGTCTATTGCCATTTATTGTTAGGTTTCCTGTATTGTCCTCTGCATCAGCTCCTCTTTCCCTCAACTGGACTTTGACGGTCAATGGAAAACTCTCGCCCTTTCCCCCCCTTGTCTGTCCGGACAGGCAAAAAAGACACCATACACCGTGTGTGGTTGATCAAAGAATACTTTTACTTCCCGCTACACAGAGCATATACAATAATCAAAAGGGGGAGCGCGCAATTGAACAACCAATCACATTCAAGCATTTAAGCATTTTGTTATTCAATCAATATTGATCTGCAAGATTCATAATATTTCTTCCTTCAGACTCAACGTCATATTTACTCTAAAAATGTCTCACGCAATATATGTCCTTGATAAGGTTCTCAGCATGTTTTGGTATACAGAAGCACAAAACAGTAAATTTGTTATGAGAAGTAAACTTGTTATGAGAAAGTGTGAGATAAACAGTTACAGTGAGTTTCTACAGAAAAACATCTTTGTACAATACTATTAAATCTTAAAGGGTAACTCTACGCTTCCCACGTTTCCTTACAATTGTTCCTTCCCCCCTCTGTGCCAAATTAAAACTTTTGGATTTTACAAAAATCCTGTGCTAAAAAAGGTGGTTTGTCCTTGCTGGCCTCTGCTTCTAAAAATACTAATCCCCTGGCTTTCATGACAATATAATAGCTTCAGTGCTTCTATACTTCTATAGTCACCATCTGGTGTGAAGATCAGACGTTATTACTTTGTCACTTCACTGGCTGCATGAATGTTCCATGTCTGTGACTTAACCACTTCCCACCCGGCCACTGCACATAAACGCTCTTTACTTCTGAGTGGACGTTCAGGAACGTCCCTCAGAAGGAGCAGGATTGCGCGCTCGCACGATCACAATGGGCTCGTGTCACCCGGACACGGCGTATCTTGGATCGTCAGGAGGGCTCTGTGATTGGCTCTCCTGATCACATATTGGCTGTGTCCAATCACGGCCGTCATGTGATGTAAACAGACAGCCGGTTGCTAAGCGATCAGCTCTCCTCTCCTCACACGGAAGTTGTCGCTGAGGAGAGGAGAGCCGATCTCTGCAGCCGGCTGGTGATCAGTGAGTATGGGCTGTTTTTTACAGCCATTTACTCACTGATCACCAACCTAGTGTCCCCACTAAACGCACAATGTCCCCAAAACACTTGTCCCCACATAGTAATGATCCCCAAAACACTTGTCCCCACATAGTAATGATCCCCAAAACACTTGTCCCCACATAGTAATGATCCCCAAAACACATGTCCCCACATAGTAATGATCCCCAAAACACATGTCCCCCCCACATATATAACAGTAAAATCACATGTCCCAATGATTATCTGCACACATATGTCCGTGATCACCTGCACACATCTGTAAGTGATCATTTGCGTACATATGTCCGTGATCACGCAAACCAATTATTATACACTTAACAGGATTTTTTTTTTAACCAAAAGCATGTAGCAGAATACATTTTGGCTTAAATTTATGACAAAATTTGATTTTATTGGATTTCTTTTAAAATAGAATAAAGAAAATATTGTTTGTTTGTTTTCCCAAATTTCTGCTCTTTTTTTCACTTGTATCACAAAAAATAAAAAACGGAGTCGTGAGTAAATACCACAAAAATAAAGCTCCTTTTGTGTGAACAAAATTATAAAAATTTAATTTGGGTACAGCACTGCATGACCGCGCAATTGTCAGTGAAAGTGCGAGAGCGCTGAAAATTAGTCTGGGAACGAAGGGGGTGAAAGTGCCCGGTATTGATGTGGTTAAAAAATAGTAAAGCCAGAGGATTAGCATGGACAGGATTAAATTGAATGAACAGGACTGAATTAAATAAACTCTGTTCCCAGCTCCGATAGCCTCATGTTTCATATGCTTGGATTGAATATCTGAGGTGCTGAAGTCGCACATGAAGAGCACAGGCCTTTTTCAGGAAGACAAGTTTGTCAAAATTCAGTCTGGTGGAGTGGGCATTCCTAGGCAGGTTGTATTTTCATGCAGATCACCCTATTAGCATTAGCCCACATGTGATGCTGAAATTCCATGATTGAAAGAGCTGAAATCCAATAAATTAAAAGGGTGGGACAGTCGGGCTGGGGAGGAAAGGGGCTAGATGATGCTAGACATCCTCAGGGGGTGTTTCCACTCCTCGTATGGCCTTGTATTTATAACTTGAAGATTTAGGATGGATGGTGGGTCCCCACTGCAATGGCTGAGGCACTGAGAACTCGGATATGGTTAGGTCATCCAAATCTCTAGTTGCCCTCAAACAATGAAATAACTTTAATCGGAGTGACTTTTTTTTTTTTTTTTTTTTAATTTGCTGTGTTTTGTGTCTCCACAGGCTCGTATATAAATGGTTTCTTCTCTTGTATAAAATGAGTTACGCCACTGGGATTGTGGGATACATCGCTGTGATGTTCACGTTGTTTGGTCTGAACTTCCTGTTCAGGTACGTCTGACGAGGTCTGTTTTATATGAAGTGTGTGGTCTGGGTGTATGACCCTTTGGGTGATAACCACATAGACGGTAAAAAGGTTTAGATGTATAAACTGAAGTATGTCAATAGAAAAGTCTTTACTCCTAACGCTGTGATTCCATTCATTGAATGTCAGAAAACATTAGGGCTCGATCACCTAATGTTTGCAATTGGGGAAGGGTTGTACCCTCATTTGTTGATGATTACTACACTCTTTCCATGTGACCTCCCCTAGGGGAATGTGGGAGCCTCAGATGTTGGCGATCACTGCCAGTAGTCCAGGTGTCCTCCCCTGGTGGTTGTGGGGTCGTCATTTGTTGGGGATCACTGGCCAACTCTGCCCTAGCTCCTCAGATGTTGGGGATCACTGCCCACTCTCCAGGTGACCTCCTCTGGGGCAATGCGTGGTCCTCGGTTGCCTGGAATCCCTGCCTACTTTCCAGGTGACCTCCCCTGGGGTATGCAGGCTCCTCAAATGTTTGGGATCACTGCCTACTTTCCAGGGGACCCTGGGGGATTCAGAGTCCTCAGTTGTTGGGGATAACTGCTCACCCTCCCGGTGACCTCCCCAGGGTCCTTAAATGCCTGGAATCACTGCCTACTCTCCAGGTGACTTCCAGGAGTTTGGGATCATTGGCCAACTCTGCCCCAGCTTCTCAGTTGTTGGGATGTCACTGCCTACATTCCAAGTGTTCTCCCCTACGGGGGGGGGGGGTTGTGTGAGTGTGTGTGTGTGTGTGTGTGTATGGGGTTCTCAGTTGTTGGGAATTACCACCTAAAGTTCCAGGTGACAAATCAGGTACATGGCCCTCAGTTGTTGGGATCACTGGCCACTATCCAGGTGACCTCCCATGGGTGGTGTGGGTTCTTCAGTTGTTGGGATCACAGGCCACTATCCGGGTGACCTTCCCTATGCAGCGTGGGGTCTTAAGTTGTTGGGTTCACTCGCCACTATCCAGGTAACCTCACCTGGGTGGTGTGGGGTCTTCAGTTGTTGGAATTATTGGCCACTATCCAGGTGACCTCCTCCGGGTGGTGTGGAGTCTTCAGATGTTGATCATTGCTCCCTTTCCAGGTGACCTCCAGAAGTTGAGGATCACTGGCCAACTCTGCCCCAGCTTCTCAGTTGTTGGGATGTCACTGTCTACATTTCAAGTGTTCTCCCTTATGGGGGGGGGGGGGGTTCTCAGTTGTTGGGAATTACCACCTACAGTTCCAGGTGACAGATCAGGTACATGGCCCTCAGTTGTTGGGATCACTGACCACTATCCAGGTGACCTCCCATGGGTGGTGTGGGGTCTTCAGTTGTTGGGATCACTGGCCACTATCAAGATGACCTCCCCTCAGTTGGTGTGGGATCTTCAGATGTTGACCATTGCTCCCTTTCCAGGTGACCTTCTCTTGGGGATGGGGTGCACATTTATTGGGGATCACTGCCCTCTTTCCAGGTGACCTTCTCTGGGGGGGGGGGGGGGTGCAGTGTTCTCAGTCTAGGCCTAGTATTTTCGTCATTCTTGGTGAAGGGGGTTGTTGCTGGGTGCTGAGTTTTGTGAAAGGCGGTGGGATGTAGGTTGAAAATGGTCAGTGTTTTTCAGAATCGGTACGTACATTGTTGGCAGTATTCAGTCCAGCAGAAAGGGGCGTGGGGATTGTGGGTAGTTAATTCATGTAAAATTGTTAGACTTGTCTCCTGAACATAATACATTTTAATCCTCTCCTTCCCTACAGGATAAAGCCAGAAGATGCCATGGACTTCGGCATCTCCCTCCTGTTTTATGGCCTCTATTATGGGGTACTCGGAAGGGATTTTGCTGAGATGTGTGCCGATTACATGGCATCCACAATAGGTGTAAGTATGGAAGGTGTTTACCCACAATGCAGCTTGCTTGGAATGATATTATAGATTGTGCTTTTTACATCTAGGTTAGACTCAGTTGAGGGATGGGGAATTATTTAATCGCTATCCCACTGCACTGGAACTGACCTTTACGGCCACCATTACTCTGCATATATTGCTTCTGATTCTGAGTTACACTTATTATTTGGGATGACTTGACTTGCTTGTGCATGCACGGGATGATGTCATCCCCTATCGGCCAATCAAGAGGCTAAAAAACTGTCACCAGGGAAAAATGGCAGCGGATGGCGAGGGATGTAACTGCTGCATTGCTGGAAGGTGGAGGTGAGTACACCGGGGGAGTTCAGTTCTGCTTTAAGTCCTGTCCTCTCCATCATTAATCTGTCACATGGCAGGACTGCAACGGGCAGTATAGACTCTGCCATACGACAGTTGAATGAAAAGGGGTGGGACTTGGCCGTGGGAGGGGTGAGGCTTAATATTGATCTGGGCAGAAAAGGTTGGACTGATGCAGGTAACAGATTGGACAGTGCATTGTTTATTGATAGGTTGTGTATTGCACCATTTGGCTGACACAGGAAACCGATTGGGCATTGCATTGTATGTTGATCGGTTGTACATTGTGTAGTCGGACTGACAGGGAACAGATTGGACAGTGCATTGTTTATTGATCATTATACATTGCACCGTTTGACTATCACAGGGAACACATTGGACAGTTTATGCAAAAATATAATTCTACCTGTTTGTGGAGCTGCACCTGACATGGAAGATAAAACACACAGGTACAATATAGTGCCATTTGTAGAAAATTGAAACTTGAACACCAACATTGTCAGTGGAGATACTTCTAGACCATCCTTTACCAGTGTTTTGGGTCTTTGGTAATCCCTATGTGAATGAACTAATACTGAAACATCAAACTTTGCTTTCTCAGTTCTACAGCGCGTCAGGTATGCCCACCAAGCACCTTTCGGACAGCGTGTGCGCTGTGTGTGGACAGCAGATCTTTGTGGATGTCAATGAAGAGGGTATCATCGAGAATACGTACCGACTCTCCTGCGACCATGTGTATCCTTTTCACTGTCCAGCAGATTCAGTGCATATAGACATGTGAATGGAGAGGAGGGGCGGATTGCAACTTGATCGCTCCTCCTTCATTTACAGAACAAAAAAAAAAAGTGCAAGGCTTTTTGTGAATGGGGAAAGAGGAGGTGGGGAATTCAACCTTCTCCATTCACAGAACACCTTGCATTCTGTAAAAGAAAATAAAAAAAGGCTTTTTGTCAATGGCTAAGAAGGGGGTGGAGACACATCCAGAATCCTTCACTGCCAAAGCTACAGCTCATCTTGCCCTGGGGTTTGGAGTGGGGGTAATCGGTGGTAAAATAGGGGACATCTGAGGTAGCATTAGGATGCTTAGTACTGGGTGCATAGCTTGGGGAGCCTAATGCAATAAGCTGTTTGCAGGTGTTTTCTGTAGAAGAGGGGGACACCTGAGGGGGGGGACAGAGGGATTTAGTTCCAAAAAAGGAATATGGCGGTGGGGAGGGTGGGTACAACACCCAGCAATCCAGTGCTATGTGTAGGAGCCAGCTTGCAGCAAGGTATGATTATTATTATACTGTGCAACAGCCATGTTATTAGGAGTATCTTACTTGCCTAGTACAGTATAAAAAAAAAATGAAGTTTAAGTTCCTCCAGTGCAGTGATGCATAATCATCATGCCCTTTGAATTTGCATTCCCATGTCACCACATTGTACTATGGATATCATGCCCCCTTCTCTGACGACATCATCGCTGGCTGCAGTGCAGACTGGGAGATGGAGTTTTGAAGTCCTTAATAAGATGTCCTGCTGCTGAGAGGTTTGGCCATAATTATTTCCCACTGCAGTCAGCTGCTTCACCTCTGGCCGTAGTGAGCAGGCTCCTGATCTATACAGAGGAGTGCAATCTCCGGCCACAGATGAGCATTTCTTTACATATGTCTTTGTACGTGCATTTCTTCTTTTTTTTTTTTTTTGTTTTTTTTTTCACTTTGTCCTATTAAAGGGATTGTAAAGTCTTGTTTGTTATTTAAAGCGGTTGTATACCCGTTTTTTGCTAATTTATTTTTGTAAACTACCTGCAAGACAAAGTCATAATGAGCTAGTATGACTATCATACTAGCTCATTATGCATCACTTACCTTAGATCGGGGCCCCCGACGCCGTCCTCTTCTCCCCCTCCAGCCGCAGCCATCTCTATTCCGGGTATCGCCGCTCCGGCCGATCACAGCGCCGCTGCAGCGCTGTGATTGGCCTGAGCAGCAAAGACGTCGTTCCGCGCATGCGCGCGGGACACTTCAACTGCGGTGAGCCGCAGTTGTGAATGAGGATTAACCCTGTAAATGCACCGTTGTCTACGGCGCGCATGCGCCGTAGACAACGTTGTATAATTTCTGTGCAAATATCTCCTAAACCGTGCAGGTTTAGGAGATATTTCTTGTACCTACAGGTAAGCCTTAATCTAGGCTTACCTGTAGGTACAAGTTGTAATTGAGGGTATACAACAGCGGCTTGCTATGGGGGCACTCGAGCCGAGCTGCAGCTTCGTGTGTCCATTCAGATGCAGAGCTGCAATGCAGCCTTACCACCTCTCTCTCCTGATTGGCTAACTGACTTTGACAGCAGTGGGAGTCTGAGGCTGCTGCTGTGTCTCAGCCAATTGGGAGGGAGAGTCCCGGATGGCCGAGGGACTCGTGGACATCGCTGGATAGAGAGGGGCTAAGTGGGGGGGCTGCTGCACATAGAAGGCATTTTTATATTAATGCATTAAGATAAAAAAAACTCCTGTCTTTACAACCCCTTTTAAAGTGGTTGTAAACCCATTACAACCACTTTAACCTACAGGTAAGCCTAGATTAAGGCTTACCTGTAGGTGCAAGAAATATCTCCCAAACCTAAAAGGTTTAGGAGATATTTGCAATAATAGCGGCACCGATGTCTACGGCACATGCAACGTAGACATTGGACGCAGACGCACTGAGCGTGCCATTTCTAACGGCGATCATGCTGTTAGTGGTGGCACCAGCACGGATGTGCGGGAGTGACGTCAATGCGGCTCCGGCCAGTCAGTGCCTGAGCTGCGATACCCGAAAGTCACTCCCGGGTATCGTGGCGACGATGGAGGTGACCTAGGACCACTGCGGGCGCTTCAATCTCAGGTAAGTGATTCATAATGAGCTAGTATGCTATGCATACTAGCCCATTATGCCTTTGCCTTGCAGGGTGTATTTTATGTTTTATTTTTTTTCTTGAGAGGCTTTACTTCCTCTTTTTAAAGCCCAATTGAACTTTCAGCTTAGTACCTTGCTGTCAGCAGAAGCCGTGGCACTGGAGGCTGGTAAAAAAGGCGTCCAATTCATTCATCCCCTGTGATTGGCTACTCAATGGTGAACTAATCAGGAGCCCATCCCACAGGCTCCCAATCTGGGGGTTAGTCATAAGCGGTTGACTGCCCAGTCACAGTTCTGGAGGGGTGTCAATTGAACACACCTCGGAACACTGCAATGCATGTGGCAGCTGGGCGTTTTTGGCCGTTGTGCTGCCTCGTATATGCTTAATGTTGTTATGGGGTTAAATCGGCTAAATATGTTCTAGGTGCATTTCACTTACAGTCGTACAGTTTATTTAGAAAGCAGATACATCCCAGTAGACAATCCTGTCCTCTGCCAGCATGCTGCAGAGAAGAACCCTTGCTCTCTGGTGGAAAGCAGTGATCTCTATGCAGAGGTCCGGCATGCTCCTCCTGAGGGAGCTTGAGCTTTGCTGATTGGAGATCTTTCAGTCCGACTCAATAGGGGGTTTGTCGGACCTCTGTAGATAGAACACTACTTCCGCAGAGAGCATTAATATGTGTCTTTTTTTATACAAGTCTGGAGTTCAGCTTTAGCAACTTTTTTTTTTGTGTCTCAATATTTCCCTTAACCTGTTTTTCCTCTTCAGTTTTCATGAGTTTTGTATCCGAGGCTGGTGCATTGTAGGGAAGAAGCAGACATGTCCGTACTGCAAGGAGAAGGTGGACCTGAAGAGGATGTTCAGCAATCCGTATCCTGTTTTATTGTTTTCAATGTTATTGTGTCCTCCTGTCTGATCTGCACACATTGACCTTCAATAATGCGAGCACTTCACCTCATTTATTGGACCCTGGAATAAGAATTGTTAGTTTCCATATAGGCACCAGTCACACCCTTCACTCCTGGGTGGTTTCTAGGGTGTGACCGAGTCTGATCAGTATAGAAAAGCACAGACGGTTCTAAAGAAGACTTGGGCCCCTTTCACACTTGTGCGTCTTCAAAGTTGCGCGAGTTTGCTGCAATTTCGCGCCGCGATTTTGACAAGACAGTCGTACGATTGTGGATCCGACTTTGCCCTGCGACTTTAAGTCCGACTTCAATGAACAGTGATCCGAATTTAATACCCAACAATACTAGGCACTGTCTAGTATGAATCTTTAGAGGGAACTCCATGAGCATACCAGGTCCTTTGGTCTTGCATGGATCCCTGCCCCCCACCCTATGTGAATGAGTATCGGGTACATTGTACCCCTTCCCATTCACCTAAAAAAATGTGTAAAAAATAAAACACAGTACACATGTTTTTAAAGTAATTTTATTAGGCAGCTCCCGGGTCTCCTCCGACTTCTTCCCTCTCTGGCTCTTCTGTTTCCTCTTCTGATGTCTTCTGCCTCTGCCTTTTCTTCTCACTTCTCCGGGTTTTCTCCGCTGATGTCTTTTAGCCCTCTCCGGTTCTTCTCCCTCTGTCTTCTGCCTCTGCCGAGTCTTCTCCGCTATCTTCTCGCTCTTTTGCTGGGCCTTCTCCGCTGCCTTCTCCGATGCCTTCTCCCTCTGTTCTTCTTCCGATTATTGACTCAACAATCTCTCCCGCTCTAATACTGGGTGCACGGTGTGCCGCTCCTTATATTGGCATGGGGCGGGTCACTGGAGGCCTGTCCCTTATGACATCACCGCCCATCATGCCCTGGGCGGTGACATAAGGGGCGGGCCTTCACTGACCCCACCTCATGCCAGTATAAGTACTGGCACACCGCGTACCCAGCATTAGAGCGGGAGAGAGCGTTGCGTCAACATGGGAAGAACAACAGAGGGAGAAGACAGCAGAGAAGACCCAGCAAAAGAGTGAGCAGAAGATAGCGGAGAAGACCTGGCAGAGGGTGAAGAACCGGAGAGGTCTAGAAGACATCGGCAGAGAAGAAGTTGGAAGAGACCCCGGAGCTGCTTAATACATTACTTTAAAAACGTGTACTGTGTTTTATTTTTGACACTATTTTTTTATTTATTTATTTTTTTAAGGTGAATGGGTAGGGTTACAATGTACCCCATACTCATTCACATAGGGTGGTGGGGGCGATATCTGGGAGCTCCCTTGTTAAAGGGGGCTTCCAGATTTCAAAAAGCTCCCCGCCCGCAGACCCCGACAACCAAAGGCCAGGTTTGTCGGGAAGAGGCCCTTGTCATCAACGTGGGGACAAGGTGCTTTGGGGTGGCGCAAAGCACCCACCCCCCCATGTTGGGGGCATGCGGCCTGGTATGGTTCAGGAGGGTGGGTGCCCTTGCTCGTCCCCACCCCCTTTCCGGACTTGCCAGGCTGTGTGCTTGTATAAGGGTCTGGTATGGATTTTGGGTGGGACCCTCATACTGTTTTTTGATGTTGAGGATTCCCTTTAAAATCCATACCAGACCGAAGGGCCTGGTATGCTTTTGGAGGGAGACCCCATGCGTTTATTTTTATTTTTGGCGTAGAGTTCCCCCTTCAAGATCATCAGAGCACAAGTCGCATGCCAAAGTCAGATCTGTTAATATGGCGGTCCAACTTTGGTCCACTCAATATCACGGAAGTCGGATCAAAGTAGTGTAGGGACTACTTTGAAGTCGGCACAACTTGAAGTCGTACTAATATTAATGGTTGTCATTGGAAATCATGGGTAACGACTTGTCATGCAACTTTGCAGTTCCAAATTGTGGGATGAGTCGTATAAGTGTGAAAGGGGCCTTAGCGTGAAGTGGTCATTTCATATAGTGTGCAACTTGCATATGAGCAATTAGAAGCCTTGTAGGGTGGGATAGCAGGTGATCTCATTATCTTAGTTTAGGCACTGGTCCATCCTGCATCCAACCAGATCCTTGGAACCCCTGCAGGGCTAGAATAAACTGCACCAGAATTCATCAGCATCAAGCCACACTACAGGTTTAAAAAAGCTCTCTTTACACTTGCAGGCCCAGCATTGCAACCAGCTATTGCTGCAATTTCTGTTTGTCCAACTACAGCTAACAGGACTAGGACAATGAACAGCCAACAAGAGCCTGTGTTCCAGGACCGTGCCTTTTAAGCGGTAGTAAACTCTGCTTTGCAACATTTACCTACAGGTAATCGTATAATAAAGCTTACCTGTAGGTCAATTGAATATTGCCTAAATGTACACCATTAAGGCAGGGGATATTGACGTGTTTCGCAGGCGGTGATATCGCTGGCCCATGCACACTGAAGGGATGGCATTCAAACAGCTGGAGCCTGCGAACCTGGAATGAAGACCAGGTGAAGATGGCAGCCCTGTCACTGGTGACAGCGTGCCACTGGAACAGCTTTGTTTTTCAGGAAGGTCTTTCATAATGTGTGATGTATATTGAGCAATTTCAGCATTTACCTCCTGTTTTGCTCTTGTGTGGATTCCCATAGAACAGTGATGGTGAACCTTGGCACCCCAGATGTTTTGGAACTACATTTCCCATGATGCTCATGCACTCTGCAGTGTAGTTGAGCATCATGGGAAATATAGTTCCAAAACATCTGGGGTGCCAAGGTTCACCATCATTGCCCTAGATCAAGTAATGAAACAAACTTCCAGAATGGCTCTAATCTCCATCCACATGCTCAGAATCTTAAAGCTTGCACTTTGAAGGAGGATGTCTTTTTGAAGATCTCACAGGATGGAAGGTTCTGCTTCCACAAGAAAAGATTCAGGAGCCTCTACCTTTTTAAAAAAACAAATGCAAAGCACCTAATCACTCTACCCAGGCTTCATCTTCAAACCCTAAGTTCAGTCATTCCTTTCGGAGTAAGACTTAGGCCACAAAGCCCAACAAGTCTCCCCTAAAGCCCTCTTCCCAATTAAGAGGCCCACTCACTTCTAAAAGTGGAAGGCTGTCTGTTTGCCTTTCTCTGGGCCACAGACTTTCAATTGGTTTCAAAGAGGTACAACATAGAGTTCAAAACTATACCCCTCACTGCTTACTTCTCCTAAATCAACCAAAATCTGCCCAAGGGCAGTCAGATTTGTGGCATGCCCTAAACCATCTCTTGGCCAGGTAGTAGTTGTGCCAGCACCCCCAAAAGACACATTAAAACCTGTTCACGGTACCAAAGCCCAATGGGGTTGTTTTTCTGTATTCTGGATCTAAAATTCCTCAACAAATGCCCCCTTGTAAATTATCTCATGAAATGACACTGTTAAATGTTTTATGCAGAATTAAGTTTTAAAAATAATTAACGATATTAACATAAAGCATATCAGTACCCATCAGTGCGACCCCATCAGTGTAGCCTATTAGTTCCCATCAGTGCAGCCTCATTAGTGCCCATCAGTACAGTATATTGGGACCCATCATCGCCGCCTCATCAGTGCAGCAAATCTGTTCCACCCCATCAGTGCAGCAAGGAGGAGGGAGGAATTGGGCGGCTCTGGTGGCTGAATCACACAGAGCGGGGATCTTCCACTGTGACAACGCTTGCATATGAATAGCTGGCCGCTGTCAAACAAAGTTCTTGCCTTTGGACTGGCATTAAACCAGTGTGCTGTCTGTCATGGTCAGTGCTGCTGATAGGGCCTGGGCCCGGGCCCAGTTGTACTGCCTTATCAGCTAAATAGGGGGGCCTATGCCTGGTTTATTGTTTGTTTCTGCCTAAATAAATGGATTTTACTATACCCCCCCCTCTCCTACTTGCTTACCAGGGCTTAAATAACATTTCCCTGGGCCACATCAGGTCAACAGAGGGTTGCAGGGGAAGGATTTTTTGTTTATTTTTGGGGCGTAGGCAGATAGTCAGTGCTGCTGGGGGTGAGGGGGAATAAAGGGGTTGGGTGTGCCCCATCAGGAAGGCTGTACGAGGCCTCATAATTTCTAACAGCACTGATTATAGTAGCTGGTCCAGGAGGCGGAACTTTGACAGTGACCAGTTATTAATATACAAGCTGTGTCACAATGGGGAATCCCTACTTTGTGTGATCTGGCTGCCAGATCCTCCTGACAGTTTTTCTGTCTGATCGCTTCTTGCAGAAGCGGTGCACCCTTTTTTTTTTTAACAGGACATTAGAGCAGCCTGGAACATATTTCAGAGGGTGGTATTGGGGGCATTAGTGGTAGGTTGACCAAAGCACATAAACCCAAGGTAAGTATAGTAGCAAGTCCTAGTTGCAATCACGGAACACCGAATAAGAGGGACAGAATTAAAATTAGACTTGGGGAAACTTGACATTAATAAATCACCGGGACCAGATGGCTTGCACCGGAGAGGGCTTGGGGAACTCGTCAAGTAACTGCCAGACCATTGTTCCTAATTTTTACTGACTGGAATGGTACCAGCTGATTGGAGAAAAACCAATGTAGCACCAATATTTAAAAAGGGCCCAAAATACATCCCTGGGAATTACAGACCAGTTAGCCTAACATCAATAGTATTTAAACTCTTGGAGGGGATGATAAGGGACTATATACAAGATTTTAGTAATGAGAATGGTATCATTAGCAGTAATCAGCATGGATTCATGAATAATCATTCTTGCCAAACCAATCTATTAACCTTCTATGAGGAAGTGAATTGCCATCTAGATAAAGAAAGGCTCGTATACGTGGTGTATCTGGATTTTGCAAAAGCATTTGACACAGTTCCACATAAACGTTTACTGTACAAAATAAGGTCAGTTGGCATGGACCATAGGGTGAGTACATGGATTGAAAACTGTCTACAAGGGCGAGTTCAGAGGGTGGTGATAAATGGGGAGTACTTGGAATGGTCAGGGGTGGGTAGTGGGGTCCCCCAGGGTTCTGTGCTAAGACAAATCCTATTTAATTTGTTCATAAATGACCTGGAGGATGGGATAAACAGTTCAATCTGTATTTGCAGACAATACTAAGCTAAGCAGGGCAATGACTTCTCCACAGGATGTAGAAACCTTGCAAAAAGATCTGGACAAATTAATGGAGTGGGCAACTACATGGCAAATGAGGTTTAATGTAGACAAATCTAAAATAATACATTTGGGTGGCAAAAATATGAATACAATCTATACACTGGGGGGAGAACCTCTGGGGGGAATCTCATAGTTTTCATAGTTAGTAAGGTTGAATAAAGACACCAGTTCATCCAGTTCAACCTGAGTATCTACAATTGTCCCTATCACTGTACATTGCACACTCACATCAGTCCCTACCCTCAAGGAGCCCACAATCCAAGGTCCCCATTCATATACTAGGGCCAATTTTTGGACAGAAGCCAATTAACCTACCTGCATGTCTTTGGATTGGATTAAGATGGAAAAGGACCTGTGGGGTCCTAGTAGATGATAGGCTCAGCAATGGCACGCAAGTCCAAGCTGCTGCTAACAAAGCAAACAGAATATTGGCATTAAAAAGGGGATCAACTCCAGAGATAAAACAATAATTCTCCCACTCTACAAGACTGGTCTGGCTGCACCTGGAGTATACTGTCCAGTTCTGGGCACCAGTCCTCGGGAAGGATGTACTGGAAATAGAGTGAGTACAAAGGACAACAAAGCTAATAAAGGGTCTGGAGGATATTATTTATGAGGAAAGGTTGCACACATTGAACTTATTCTCTCTGGAGAAGAGACGCTTGAGAGGGGATATGATTTCAATATACAAATACCGTAATGGTGACCCCACAATAGGGATAAAAAAAATTGCAAAAGGGAGTTTAACAAAACACGTGGCCACTCACACAAAATTAGAAGAAAAGAGGTTTAACCTTAAACTATGTAGAGGGATTTTTACTGTAAGAATGGCAAGGATGTGGAATTCCCTTCCACAGGCGGTGGTCGATAGTTTCAAGAAACTATTAGCTAAGCACCTGAACGACGGCAACATACAGGGATATACAATGTAATACTGACATATAATCACACACACAGGTTGGACTTGATGGTCTTTTTTCAACCTCACCTACTATGTAACTATGTAATTGATGCTGAGCCTAGGGCATTTTCTACTCCCACTGGCCCCCCAAAAATATGATACAGTACACTGACCCTTTTGTTAGGAAAGTCTGGAGACCCCTTCCCAAGACCATCTTTTCTTCCTAAGTTGGGTAGCGGTCTTTCACATTTAATTAAAAATGTCTTTCCATCTTTGTGCCCTAAAATTAAATTGCTCTTTATTGCCTAGACATAGTCAGAGCCATCAAAGTCTACCTCAAAGCTACAGTTCCTATTAGGAAGAAGGACGCCCTGTTTTTTTTTACCTCCTGCCTCCGAGTTCATTGTCACTCAATGTATGACAACTGATTGCTAGAGCTTACACTCTTAGGCCCCTTTCACACCTAAGCGTTTTTCACACTTGAGCGGTGCGCTAGCAGGACGGTAAAAAAAAGTCCTGCTAGCAGCATCTTTGGAGCGGTGTATTCACCGCTCCTATACCGCTCCTACCCATTGAAATCAATGGGACACCGCGGCAATACCGCCGCTGCAGCTGCGCTTTGCGGGGGGGGTTTAACCTTTTTTCAGCCGCTAGCGGGGGTTAAAACTGCCCCGCTAGCGGACGAATACCGCGGCTAAAATGACGGTAAAGCAGCGCTAAATATAGCGCTGCTTTACCACCGCCGCCCCAGTGTAAAAGGGGCCTTAAGGAGAAACTGACTTCTGTGCTTTTTTTTTCCGTCTGCTCCACCAGGTCGATGGGCATTTCCTAGGCATTCAAGCACCAAGCCTCTGTGGCCCAGCTTTGTAAGGTTATGACCTGGTCTTCTGTTCATAGCTTTTCAAATTTTTAGCAGGTAGACGTCCAATCAAATGCAGATGCAGCTATTGGCTGCAAGGTTCTTACCGCAACGCTCTGAGGTTGGGTCCGTTGACCCTTGTCTAGTTTGCCCACCTTACACGTGTATTGCTTGGGGACATCCCAGAGTCTATGAATACTCTTCCTGTGTCCTGTCCTGTACTGTACAATTAAGATAAAAGGAATTTTCACTTACCTGTAAATTCTATATCTTGGAGTACAGAATATAGGAAATCCTTCCTTCCATTCCTTGGTTACTTTGCACTGCTTGTAACAAAACTTGAGAGCTCGTAGAGTGGGATAGGGTTATAGGGGAGGTGCTCAGGGGGCATGTCCTCAAAAGCTTGACAGTGTCCGATCACCTGAAGGTTTGAGCCTATAACCCAGGGTGTGTGAATAGTCAGCCCGTGTCCGATACTGTACTCTAAGATATGGAATTTACATGTAAGCCAAAATTCCTCACTACAAGAAAATAAAAACTCCAGGATGTTATCTAGAGGGGCAGAGGGTGGTTTGGAGGTAAATTTCAGCAATGCCTAGACATACCACTTTACCATTTATTGCTTGTTTCCAAAATCCTTAACTTGCTCCATTCAGGTGGGAGAGGCCTCACGTCATGTACGGACAGTTACTAGACTGGTTACGTTACCTAGTGGCATGGCAGCCCGTGATCATCGGACTGGTACAGGGAATTAACTACTGTTTGGGCCTAGAATGATCCCTCCACTTCCCGATCCCAAGAAGATCCCCCGGCTCTCCCACCTTCACGGGTCCTGGAGGAGAGGAATGCCGAGAAAGAAGAGGCCTTCTCCGGATTTTAGCCATTGGCATCTGGAGCTGCTTGGACTCTCAACAGTGTTATCAGCCTGCACTGGAGAATCACTAGTTGTATTATTTATTTATTACAACATAATGTCTGTAAGAATTTTTTTTTTTTTTTTTTATTCAGCAGTTATGTAAATTTCAGAATTTAGATTTTATCTTTTAAAGTGCTGAAAGGGTTCCATCCTCTCTGCAAAGGAAATCCATACTTTAGCTCCTCAACTGGAGAGTGGAACTTTTGTGGAGGACACGGCTGGTTGATCATGAGGATGTTGAGCCATTGTCCTCTCAGAATACCAAGCACCCATCCTTGCCAAGGCAATTACTTTTGCTGTTCCGTCTAGGGAGCTGGGTTCGTATTTATGTTTAAGTTCCCACCCTGATCAAGAGCTACAAAAAAAATTTAAAATCTTTCAAGGAATCCACGTTCTACACAAACCTACCACCATTTGCTGCTCTGTGAACCCATCATCTAAGATTTGGATTGTTTATACAGGTCACGTTTCAATGTTTTTTTTTTTTTCGGTTTTCAGGAAACGTTCAGTTGGGTGATGCCTTTCTACTGCAAAGGAATGGACGCAACTTTTTACCCCCCCCCCCCTTTTTTTTTTTTTAAATGGACACTCCAGATGGTCTGACTGTTTTCTTGTTTTATATTGCTGTGTATACAGTGTACATGCGGTATACATTGCTTTCACATCAGAATCCCCCCCCCTTTGTAAAAAAAATAAATAAAATAATGGACTCTGAAAATGGTATATTGGAAAAACCACTTAATAAACATTCCCATGTGTGGGAATCTCACATGTGTTAAATTCTGATTTAAACCTTGTATGGTCTCATTGTGGAGCGCTTGTAATGCCAGTATGTGAGTTCAGTGATGGTTTAACCGCTTGCCAACCGCCCCACACAGATATACTGCTGCAGGGTGACCGCTCTGCGTTGGATCGCGTATCTGGTACGTGATCAGCACTTCCGGGTAGGAGACTTGTGCGCGCCCACCCACAGCTGGCCCGGCTGTGCTGTGATTTGTTATAGCACAAGACGATCAGTGGGTCACGGGCAATGATTGATCGCCGGGACCCGCTGACTGGCTCCATCATTCAAAGGAAGAGAGCTCTGTGTTGCAAACGCAGAGCTCAGAACACTGACAGGCGATCGTCAAAGAGGTGAAAAAAAAAAAACAGCAAGATTGTGTAGTAAAATCAGCACATAATACACACATTACACTTTGTTATGCACACGTTTTAACCACTTTCAGACCGGACGATTTTGCTGGCTTAAGACCAGACCAGACCACTTTTTGTGATTCGGCACTGCGTCGCTTTAACTGACAATTGCGCGGTCGTGCGACGTGGCTCTCAAACAAAATTGTCATCTCCCCCCCCCCCCCCAAATAGCTTTCTTTTGGTGGTATTTGATCGCCCCTGCGGTTTTTATTTTTATGAAAAAAAAAACTCATTCTATTTTACTTTTTGCTATAATAAATATCCCCAAAAATATATAAAAAAAAATTTTTTTTCCTCAGTTTAGGCCGATACATATTCTACATATTTTTGGTAAAAAAAATCGCAATAAGCAATTATTGATTGGTTTGCGCAGAAGTTATAGCGTTTACAAAATTGGGGATAGTTTTAAAGCATTTTTATTAATAATATATATATATATATTTTTTTACTAGTAATGGCGGCGATCAGCGACATTATGGTGGACACATCGGACATTTTTGACACATTTTTGGGACCATTGTCATTTATACAGCAATCAGTGCTATTTTAAATGCACTGATTTCTGTGTAAATGACACTGGCAGTGAAGAGGTTAACCAGGGGGGTGGCAGTGTAGGGGTTAAGTGTTCCTAGGGGCGTGTTACTAACTGGGAGGGCGTGGCTGTGTTTGTGTGAGCAGAGAGGGAGCAGAGATCGGTGTCACTAGTTGCTAGGCAGAACGGGAAGATGCTGTTTACTTCCGCATCTCCCCGTTCAGCCTTCCCATGAGACGATCGTGGGTATCCCCAAAGCGATCAAGTCTGCGGGACCCGCGACCGGACTCAGGGGGGTCCAGACTAGCACGCGATGGCATGGCGGCAATCTTTAAGGCATGTACCTGTACGCCCTTATGCCTGCCCGTGCCATTCTGCTGACGTACATTGTCGTGCGCCGGTCGGGAAGTGGTTAACACCATGATTGTCCCTAGATGTTAACCCCTTTTCAGCCAGTGTGATTAATACAGTGACAGTGTATAGTATTGGCACTGATCACTGTATTAGGCCTGATTCCCACCTATGCAGTTTGCATATTGCAGGTGCATTTTGCGTTTTTTCCCATACACACTTTTGATCCATTGAAGTCTATGGAAACAAAAACCAGAAAAAAAAGTCCCTGGCCCTTTCCATAAAATGCACAGATGTTGAACTACATCCATAGGAAACCATGTTAAATGGTCTGTAGTGTGTTTCTGCAAAACTGAAAATGCATAGGTGTGAACAAGGCCTTCCTGTCAGATTGCCCTGTCACACTATTGCAGTCCCACTATAAATGATCGCCGCCATTGCTTGTATAAAAAAAAAAAAAAAAAAATGGAAATTCAAATATGCCAGGCACTTTAACTTTCACTCTGTCGTATGTAGCACTAAACTCACCTGTGTCGTCAACCTGGGGGAGCGAGGACATCATTCCCTCAGTTGACAGTGCTTGGGCTTAGAGTCGCATGCTACGACAAAGAAAGGAGCACAAAGTGACGCAGGCGTAGTGAATATAAAGCAGTTGCAGAGACACAGGGCATTATTCACAAAGTGGTATCTTCCGCTTTAACCACTTGCTTACTGGACATTTGTACCCCCTCCCTGCCCAGGATAATTTTCATCTTTTCAACGCTGTCTTGCTTTGAATGACAATTGTCGTGTTACGCTGTACTCCAAAGACATTTTTATAATTTTTTTCACACAAATATATAGCGTTCTTTTGGTGGTATTCAATCGCTTGCCAACCGCCGCACACAGATGTACGTCGGCAGAATGGCACAGGCAGGCAAATGGGCAAATCCCTTTAAATTTGCCGCCTTTCGGGCGTGCGCACGCCACGGGAACTCGATATTCTCCGGCGATCCGCGATTGCGGTGTGGATAGGTAGAGCGGGAAGATGTAAACAAGGCATTTCCCCGTTCTGCCTAGCAACAGGACAGGCATCTACTGCTCCCTGTCATCGGGAGCGGTGATGGCTGTCATGTCCTATGTAGCCCCCCACACTTAGAATCACTCCCTAGGACACACTTAACCCCTTGATCGCCCCCTAGTGTTTAACCCCTTCCCTGCCAGTGTCATTTATACAGTAATCAGTGCATTTTTATAGCACTGATCGCTGTATTAATGACAATGGTTCCAAAATGGGGTCAAAAGTGTCCGATGTGTCCACTATAATGTCGCAGTCACAATAAAAATCGCAGTTCGCTGCCATTACTAATAAAAAAAAATGTCCCTATTTTGTAGACTCTATAACTTTTGTGCAAACTAATCAATATACGCTTATTGCAATTTTTTTTTTCTTTACCAAAAATATGTAGAAGAATACCGTATTTGCCGGTGTATAAGGCGATGGGGCGTATAAGACGACCCCCTAAACTTACAGTTCTTTAAACATTTTTTTCCTGTACTTACCGTATAAGACGACCCCCCTTCCGAGGCTTCCGACGCTTCATATTTCTTCCTTCTTGCTGGAGCTGGAGCTGGCGCCATATCCTTCTTCCTGCTTTTGCTGGAGCCAATCACGGCGAGCGATGTATTCTATTAATGAATACAAAGCCTGCTTAGATTGGCAGAGGCTTTGACGTCATCAGCCCGCGCCTCTCTGACTCTCAAAGCCAATCCGAGCAGGCTACAGAGTAGCCTGCTCGGATTGGCAGAGGTTGTTACTCCAATCCGAGCGGGCTCTGTATTCATTTGAATACATCGCTCACCAGGATTGGCTCAGCGGTATATACTATATGTAGCCGAAGCTACATACAGTATTACCGAACACCCAGCCGGCATCCGAGGGGCTGACCCGGCGTATAAGACGACCCCTGCTTTTTGGCCAGTTTTTTTTAAGTGTAAAAGGTCGTCTTATACGCCGGAAAATACGGTACATATCAGCCTAAACTGAGGAAACATTTTTATTTATTTATTTTTTTGTTTAAAACGTTTTTATTGAAATTGGAAAGGTCATAACAAGAGAAAGAAAGAAAGTGCGGTCGCAGCCGCTCAGTACAATATGAATCAACACAGTAACCGATGTGAGACAAAACTCAACAAAGTAATAACAGTAAGCACAATTAATCTATGCACAGTAAAGAGCATGTTGGTGAATCAAGACAAGAGGGGTGCCTAAAATTCGTAGCAATAAAAGTGGTGGGGTATAATAAATCGGGATCATCATAACTTGGGGTAGCGGAGATGATGTATGTGAATAGCTAGTTAAGCAGTAAGTGTACGGTAGTAGGGATGGGAAAAAGGACGAAAGGAAAGAGTATTACCTAGGTAATTATAGGGAGCATCACTAATATGTATTAATAGGGAGTAGATACAAGGTCCACGATCCAACCATAGGTAGGTGGAGAATAAGGAGCAGCATATAGGAGAGGTTGGGGTTACTTTGTGTCGTGGATAGGTTAGTCGAACGTGAATCACCACAGCTCCAATCAGGAAATCAGGAGAGAATATTTAAGTAATCGGGAGTCGTTCGGAAGTGTAGCCAACACGACCAAATTAGAGTGAATTTGTGGGGGGTGTCTTTGGCTTGGTGGATCAGTTCCTCCATTTCAACAATCCTATCAATACGTCGGAACCAGTCCTTCAAGGAGGGCGGATCTTTAGACTTCCATTTAGTGGGGATACACATGTTAGCCGCCATGAGCATGTGCATGGGTAGAGATCTGAGGTAAGACCCGGAAGATGGGGAGGAAAGATGCAGTAAAAGTTGTGATGGGGAGAAATCTAAGGTGTATGTGGAAATTTGTTGTGTAAGTCTATGTACGGCTGTCCAGAAAGGTTGGAGTTTGGGGCAGGACCACCAAATGTGTAGCAAGGATCCAGTATCTGCTTCACACCTCCAACAGAGTGAGGGTGTTGAAGGGTAGATGCGATGTAATGCTGTAGGTGTTTTGTACCATCTGGAAATCAATTTAAAGGCATTTTCTTGGGTGCAGACGTTAAGGGAACCTTTGTGGATGATTGTGTAAATTTTCCCCCAATCTTTATCAGAAATGGTGGTAGAGAGATCATTATGCCATTTATCTCTGGTCCCGGAATCTGTGAGTTGAAGGCTCGGAAACAGTAAGTTGTAGGTGAATGAGATAAGGTGTCTTTGTGGTTCCTGCATAGTACACATGTCTTCAAGGGGAGTTAGAGATCTTGACCAATCTGTGTGTTCAGCTTTGGTTGTGAGGAAATGTCTGATTTGGACATACGTCCAGAATGGGAATTTATCCGAAGGTAGCCTAGTCGGTATATCGGAGTATAAACGCAAGTGGTTATTGGCGAAGAAGTGTTGGGCTGTAACGTTGGAGTGGGGCCAAAGTTCCGTAAGGAATGAGGAGTGCATTCCCGGAGGAAAATCAGGGTTAAGTCTGAGTGGGGTCAAAGGTCCCCGGTGAGAGGAAAGCTGATATTTGTGACATGCTAAACGAAAGTAGTGCAGCGTCGCGGAAATCAAAGGATGTGACAAATATATGGGCGGGACGTGGTTTGGAAGCATCCATGGGGTTTGGGCTACAGGAGTAGGGGCTAAAGAATTTTCTAAACGGACCCAGTCTTTGGTGGAATCGTGTATATTCCAGTCGATAGTTCTTGTTAGATGGCAAGCTAGGTAATATTTTTTGATGTCTGGTAAGCCGAGACCTCCTTTGAGTTTGGGTGTGGTGAGTTTCTCGTAGCTTAATCTGGGTTTTAGTTTGTTCCAAATGAATTCCGTACATAGTTTGCGGTATTGTGCGAAAAACGTGTTCGGGAGTTTGATCGGTACCGTTTGAAATAGATACAACAATCTAGGTAAAACATTCATTTTAATTATGGCAGCTCTGCCAAACCAGGAAAAGACTCCCACCGACCATTGTTTCAGGTCTTGGGTTATGTTGCGGAGAAGGGTAAGGTAATTCGTAGAGTACAACTGTGTAAGAGAGGTAGGCAATTGGACGCCAAGGTATGTGAGCGTATTGGGGTTCCACTTAAATGGGAAATTCTGTTGGCATTGTTTAACTTGAGCTTCGGGCAAAGTTATATTCAGGGCGTTAGATTTAGCGAAGTTTATTTGGAGGTTAGAGAGAACTTTGAAGTGGTCGAGAGTTTTAAGTAAATTTGGAATAGACGTCAAGGGTTCTGAAAGAAACAGTAATATGTCATCCGCAAATGCGGCTGTTTTGAATGTGCGTCCTTGGACGTCTATGCCTTTTATATCTGAATTTGCTCTGATACTTCGGAGAAGTGGTTCTAGCGTTAACACAAAGATTAAAGGGGACAAGGGGCAGCCTTGACGGGTGCCATTCGTTATGGAGAAGGCATTTGATAGGTGGCCGTTGACTCGAACCTTGGCCGTGGGGGCGGAGTAGAGCATTTGGATGAAGTTAAGCATTCGGGTGGGGAGGCCTATTGAGGATAAAGTTGCCGACATGTAGTCCCAGGCCACCCTATCAAATGCCTTCTCCGCGTCTAGGGAAAGGAGAAAGCCATTACTTTTTGTAGAGGTAAGCCAGTGTTGAATGTTGAGTGTTTTAAGAGTGTTATCTCTTGCCTCTCTGCCCGGGATAAAACCCACTTGATCGGGGTGTATGAGTTCAGGGAGTAAAGGGAGGAGGCGGTTGGCTAATATTTTGGCATACCATTTCAGGTCAACGTTTAAGAGTGATATAGGTCTATAATTTGTTACTTGTGTGGAGTCTTTTCCTGGCTTGGGGATGACTGTGATGTGGGCAGTTAATAAGTCTCGAGGGGGAGTAGTAGGGGACGCGCATGTATCAAAAGACGATAAAAAGAAAGGGGTGAGTATATGTGCGTAGGCCTTGTAATACCCAACAGTCAATCCATCGGGTCCAGGGCTCTTCCCAGTTTTCATTAGTTGGAGTGCCCTGTCAGCCTCTTCTCTAGTTAAGGGCGAATCGAGTGTTTGAGCCGTAGATTCTGAGATTGGGGTGGGACTGTATTTACGTAAGAAGTCTGTTATAATTTGGTTTCTTTGAGTCGGATTTTGAGATGTAGATGGGTCCGATAAATTGTATAATTTAGAGTAGTAATTAACAAACAGTTTGGCTATATCAGGTGTGGAGGTTATCTTGCGTCCCTGTGAGTCAGTAAGGGAATGTATCGTGTTTCTAGCCTTCTTGGCTTGAAGGGCTCTTGCTAACAATTTACCTGCCTTGTTGCCAAATTCATAGAATGTCTTCTGGGTAAGAATGTATTTTCGTCTGAGTTGTTTACCTAGAAGTTCTAACATATCTTTTCTGGCTTGGATCAGTGCGATTAACGTGGTCTGTGCCCTAGTCTGTTTGTGTGTGTTCTCCAATAGTCTAATTTTGTTGGAGAGGGAATTGAAGTGTGAACGTGATTCTCTTTTACGTTTAGCGGCGGCTGCTAGGAATATTCCTCTTATCACACATTTGTGTGCTTCCCAGTTGATGAGTGGGGATGTATCGATCGCCTTGTTTTCTGCGAAAAAATGTGTGATACCCCGTTCGACTTCAGCAGCTATCGCTGGGTCAGTGAGAAGGGATGGGTCCAGTTTCCAAGAGGAGGGGCGAGAGTGAGTCGAAGGGAATTTAATCGTTAGAGAGATTGGGTGATGGTCGGAAATCATCATCTGGTCAATGGAGGCATGTTGGACGATAGGAAGGTCATTTTGCGTGATGAACAGGTAATCTATTCTCGAGTATTTGTTGTGAGGGGGTGAATAAAAAGTATAATCTTTAGTGTCTGGGTATAAGGTGCGCCACGTGTCATGGAGTAGGAGAGATTGGAGTTGTGATTTTATCGCTCTTAGGGCAGTGTACGGAAGTGAAGAGGTGCTGGAGGAAGAGTCAAGTAGAGGGTTCAGGGGGACATTAAAGTCTCCTCCTAAGATCAAGGTGCCTTCTAGGAAGTCCGTCAGCTTTTGGATGGTGTTGCGGAAGAAAGGAACTTGGTTATTATTTGGGGCATAGATATTAGCTAGGGTGAGCCTTTTGCCATTGTGGGAACCTTTTAAGAAGAGGAATCTGCCGGCATCGTCAAACATAACGGATGTATCCAAGAGGGGGCAATTTTTAGAGAGTAGAATAGAAACCCCCTTGGATTTGGAGTCTGTGGTAGTGGAATGATAGGCCGTTTGGTAATAATGATTGTGTAATTTCGGAATGGAGTTGGTACGGAAATGAGTTTCTTGAAGGAATATGATATCTGCTTTATTTTTCTGCATGGTGTAGAGTAATCGTGTTCTCTTTTCTGGGATATTTAGTCCCTTGGCATTCAGTGAGACAATTTTAAGTAGGTCCAGGTGGGTTGTTGGGGGTTGCGCGGTCATCTTGGAAGTGTTTGAGTGAGCAGTGAGCTTTAGTGAACAAATGGAACTATACTGGCTGCCGGAGCTGTGGTGAGTAATAGGGTCGAATACGTCAATTGGTGTGAACGCGAAAGTATAGTGGTGGATGGATGTGGACTATGAAGAGTCGTGTTATGTGGGTTGAGGGGGAGGGGGGAGATCCTGATAGAGATAGGGGAGAGAATGGGGAAGGTCAGGGGAGATCCGACCACAGTTGAGATCCTGCTCACCTGCCACAGGGAGGAGGGCAAGAGTCGGAGAGGAGTAGTGGCGTGTGGGAGTACGGGTGTATTACTGGAATACGGGCCGAAGTTAGAGCCACTTTGTGGGAGGTGGTTTGGATGGAGAGAAGCGGTAAAATTGAGTACTCGTTAAACCTATAGCCTGCGTGAGTGGAGTTTACAGTGTCTGCGGAGAACAGTTGGAATGAGTACGAATTCCGGGCCTCAAGTATCGTCGGGAATGCATGTGGGGGGAGGAGTGGGTATTTTAAGCAACTTAATTTAAATTAGCTGAAAATAAATTTCGGTGTAGGGCTATTGCGTATATACAGAGACACCCGGGTGTCAGGCATCAGTGAGGGGTTAGGAGTGTTTCCTAGAAGTGTGCGTTTAAGGATTTACAGGAATCTCTGGTTGACTAGAATCTGGTATGTGGAAAAGTCATGTATAACCTGAAATGATAAAAACAAGCGAAGACAGGGCAATTGACAATTAATAGGATAAATGTGAGAGGTCACGGGGCACGGCAGGACCCATGAAGCGTGAATTCCATGGGATTTCTATTCGGAGTATCTAAAAAAAAGGGGGGAAATGTGAACCATGTGTACAATTGAATCTATTTGTATAATCATAAGGCAATCAGAAGAAATAAAGCCAGGAGAGCGGTAAGCTCGACATTAGAGGGATATATGAAGCAAATACCCAAATGGGTATACCAGAAAGAGGCATGGAAGGGTGTCGGCCGAGGTATATCTGATCATGTCCCAATCGTCCCAATCGAGTTTAGTGTCAGTGGATGATCTACGCAGAAAACCTGTAAGCAAATTAGAGGCTACACCTGAGTGGTAGCGAGTGGGGTTGTCATAGCTGGGGAGTAGCATATTAAAGAACGTGCCTGTTCCAACAGGCAGCATAGATAACCAGGACATTATACTTCAGGGTTAAAAGGGAGGTAACTATGTGTACATGTAAGGGAGGTATGCACTCAGGGGCTGACAGATTGCAAGACAATTAAGGCAAAGGAGATATCCAAGGTATTTGGACAGTAACTGGGAATGTGTGGTAACTTATCTTAAACCCTTAAAGAGGCAAATATCAGAACCTGTTGAGGAAAATAAAACATGAGGAGACCTGAACAGCAGGAGCATAGGAGTCCCTCGAGATCATGTACGAGTCCCGTCGGCGATTCCAATCTGCGCGTGTAAGGATGCTAGGAAGCAGAGTAGATGCGGGTAGAGGTCCAAGGAAGCCAGTCGTCTTCGGCGAAGCATGTGTGGTTATTATTTTTTTTTATTTTTTTTATTTATTTTTTTTTATTTTTTTTTTTCCCCCAAGTGGATGAAGTATGCGCCGTATAAGGAATTTTGGGGGGGGTGTTCCATAGTCTCTTGGTTGGCTGAGGATGAACGGCATGTCGGGTGACCGCTCAACCCTGTGTAGGTACAGATGGGGAGGTCTGTGTTCCGCAATAACAGTAAGGCTGTGGACTTGTGTCGGTGAGACACGCAAGGTAGGTGGATCGGTGGTCAGTCAGTAGAACAGATTTGCTGCAGAAGTTCAGGTAGTTAGTGGTCCCGGCGAGCTCTGCGAGGCAGTGGAGCAGCAGTGTAGGTACAGATGGGGAAGTCTGCGTTCCGCAATAGTAGTCAGGCTGTGGACGTGTGTCGGTGAGAGAAGCAAGGTAGGCGGATCGGTGGTCAGTCAGTAGAACGGATTTGCTGGAGAAGTTCAGGTAGTTAGTGGTCCCGGCGAGCTCTGCGAGGCAGTGGAGCAGCTGTGGGGCTGTGTAGTAAGGGCTGCGGTCCAGATGTCGTTGTTCTTGACAGCGATGGAGAGCGGCGCCTTCTGAAGTGGGAGTTCTGCGCGTCCATCATGTCAGATTGGCGGTGGTCAGAGACAGGGAGGGAGACACTGAAATCTGCATACCAGTCTGGAATTGTAACGAAGGGGATGTCTAGGGTGCGGCAAAAGGCATCCAATTCTTCCGGCACTCTGAGTAATGCGGAACGGCCGTTGTAGGAGGCAGATAGCCCGAAGGGAAACTTCCAGCGATAGGCTATTCCTTTGTTCTTTAGGACATCTAGCAATGGGCGTAGATCTCTCCTGTTGCGGAGGGTGATAGCTGACAAATCCTGGTAGATGTGGATGAAATGTCCGTCATAGTCAGCATGGCGCTTGATCCTAGCCTGTTTCAGGATGTCTTCTTTCAGCCTGTAGTCAGTCAGGCAACAGATAATATCCCTCGGGGGGTCGGAGTCTTTCCCGCGCGGCCTGAGGGCTCTGTGGATACGTTCCATATGGATGGGTGTTTGTTCAGGCTGATCCAGGAGTTGGTTGAACAAGGCTGTCACTGTGGGAATAATGCGGTCGGTCGGTACACTTTCGGGGAGACCTCTCACCCGGAGGTTATGCCTTCTTCCCCTGTTATCTAATTCCTCGATGTGCCTCTGGAAGTCTCTGAGGTGTCTGGTATGAGAGTCCACATTGCGGTGTAGTGATGTAATGGTCGTCTGTTGAATGGCGGCCGTCTTCTCCACCTCATGTACTCTGCCCGCAATAGCATGGATTTCATGTCGGAGGTCCGTGATAGCGGCGGACAAGGTATCCTTGATGTCGGCCGCTACTATGCGAAGATCTGCAAGGCTGGGTTGCTGATGCTGAGTTCCCTGCTGTGAGGGGGGAGAGGATGTCGGCAACAAGATGATCCCGTCCTGGGCCTGTGAGGGAGATGAGGGGGACGTCGCCATGTTTGTCCTGCGAGCTCGGAATATCTCCGGTATATTCTGGGGTCTCCGATCGTTTCGTCCACTCGGGGATCTCGATCTTGAGGTGGATGTGCCCCTGGAGGCTGTGCCCATCATTCGGTGTGAGAAACGAGTTTTAAATCTCCGCAGAGGGTTAACGTTAGGCTGAGGTTCAACGGAGCTGAGGAGTTAAGCTGCCATCTTCCCTCACGGCAAGCCACGCCCCCTATTTATTTTTTTATATATATTTTTGGGGGATATTTATTATCGCAAAAATTAAAAAAATATTTAATTTTTTTCAGAATTTTCACTTTTTTATTGTTTTATAGCGCAAAAAATAAAAACCGTAGAGGTGATCAAATACCACCTGAAGAAAGCTCTATTTGTGGGGAAAAAAAAGGACAATTTTGTTTGGGTACAGCGTTGCACGACTGCGCAATTGTCAGTTAAAGCGACGCAGCGCCGAATCACAAAAAGTGCTCTGCTCAGGAAGGGGGTAAAATCTTCCGGGGGGCTTAAGGGATTAATTACCACTTGTTGTTTTTGTTTTGCTAAATAAAAGAAAAAAATAAAAATACAAATTTTTCTCCTTCACTGATGTGCACTGTTGGGACTGCACTGATAATCCGTGTAGATGTCCCTTTTACAAAAGCTGGTTATCGGCTCTCTTCTCTCCTCATGCTGTCAGCTTCTGTTGTGATCAGCTGTCATTGGACACAGCTCATCATGTGGTAAAGAGACGCTGATTGGCTCTTTACCTCCAATATGTGATCAGCAGTGTCCAGAGGACACCTCCCGCATGCCGCAGCTGGTGCAATCACGGGAGGCCCTCATATGACGGCGTCCCAGAACTGGCCGGCCTCACTGTAGCTATCATTCGGCTATAGCGCGATTGGCAAGTGGTTAAGATCTGTTGTAAAATACCTCTTAGCGTTTTTCAAAAATGTTTTTGCAATTCAAAAAAAAAAACACTACAACATAAGGCAAGTGTATCATCCAAAGGTGCGAAAAATGCTGTTTGTTTTCTTTTTTGATGTTTTTTTTTTTTCTCCACTCGTGATTTTGGTATTCTTTGCAAAGTAAAGCTTCCCCTCATTTACTAAGCTCTGGAGCATCTGCAAAGTGCTCAGTCTATTTGCCTTTAGTAAATCCATCCCAATGTTTCTGTGTTTGTTTTTTTTTTTTTTTACATATTTAGGTTTCTGTACATTGCTGTTTATAGTAGAGCTGCAACTAATGATTATTTTGTATGTCGACTAATCTATCGATTATTTTTACGATTAGTCATCCATCGACTAACGATTATTTTTATTTATTTATTTAATCTAGTGTTCTTTTTTTTTTTTTTTTTTTTGATTAGCCAATTAATCATTTGGATAACTTTACAAAATATAAGTACATAAAAAAAAGGTAAGATACAAGAATATAACTACATATATACATATACATATATATATATATATATATATATATATATATATATATATATATATATTATATGTATATATATATTATATGTATGTAGTTATATTTTATCTTACCTTTTTTTTTTTATGTACTTAATTTTTGTAAAGTTAAGGTAAAAGAATATAACTCATTTTATTTTTTATTTTCTGTTTCATAAGTTTATAATTAATTTTTTTTACAATGCTTTCTTTTTTTTTTTTTTTTTTATTTTGCATTTTTTTTTTTTATCAGCCCTGTTGAGGGGCCATGGTGAGATAGCAGGGGTCTTAACAGACCTCTGACATCTCCCATTTGAGACAGGGAAAGGGACTAGGGACACAGATTCCCCACTCCCTTTCTCTGTAACCTCCGCTGCACTGATAATGAATGGAGAGAAGACAGTGGCTTCTCTTCAATCATTAATGTGAATGGACAGAGTCAGTCACTGACTCTGTCCATTCAGAAAACAAACCCGGCTCCTACCTCCACTCTCCATCCTGGGATACCGAGGGGAATAGCAGCATAGCGGGGGACAGCAGCATGGAGGGGGAGGAGAAAGGACCCACTTTTTTCCAGGCACTATTTTTAGCGCTGTAGCGCCTGAAAAATGCTTCAGTGTGAAAGGGGCCTTAATGTGACTTTAACCACTTACCGACCGCCTCATGTCTATATACGTCCTGACTTTGAAGAGGGATATCTCGGTAACGCAGCAGCTGCTGCCACAACCGAGGTATCCCTCTTTACATGAGGCGGTTCGGTTTACGATAATGGTGGTCTCTGCGGCGGGTTCGCTGCGAGATCACCGTAATCAGCGGCGGAGGCGATCGGGTGGGTATGGAGACGAGTGAGGCTAAGATGGCCCCCACCTGTCTCTATACCATAGAAGGGCGGAAGCGACGTCAAAACATAACTTCCGCCCATACCTCTTAAAAGCCACAATTTTCAAATGCAATTTCTTTTTTTTTTTCTTTTTTTTTGCAAGTCCAAATATGAGATCTGAGGACTTTTTGACCCCCCCCCCCCCAGATCTCATATTTAAGAGGACCTGTCATGCTTTTTTATATTACAAGGGATGTTTACATTCCTTGTAATAGGAATAAAAGTGATCCTTTTTTTTTTTTTTTTTTTTTTTTAAAACAGTGTAAAAAAATAATAACATTCAAGTAAAATAAATAAGAAAAACAAAAAAAATATTTTTTAAAACACCCCGTCCTGACGAGCTCACGCGCAGAAGCGAACGCATATGAAACCGGTAGTCAAACCACACATGTGAGTTATCGCCGCGATCGGTAGAGCGAGAGCAATAATTCTAGTCATAGACCTCCTCTGTAACTCAAAAAATGCAACCAGTAGAATTTTTTAAATTTCGCTTATGGAGATTTTTGAGGGTAAAAGTTTGTCGCCATTCCACGAGCGGGCGCAATTTTGAAGCAGGACATGTTGGGTAACAATTTACTCGGCATAACATTATCTTTCACAGTACAAAAAAAAATAAAAAATTGGGCTAATTTTACTGGTGTCTTATTTTTTTGTTCAAAAAAGTGATTTTTTTCCCAAAAAAGTGCGCTTGTAAGACCGCTGCGCAAATACGGTGTGAAAAAAAAGTATTGCAATGACCCCCATTTTATTCTCTAGCGTGTTAGAAAAAAAAAACAATATATAATGTTTGGGGGTTCTAAGTAATTTTCTAGCAAAAAAAAACTGTTTTAAACATGTAAACACCTAAACTCCAAAACGAGGCTGGTCCTTAAAGCGGTTCTGCACTGTCACTTTTTTTTAGTGCAATGCAATTTCCTATGAGAGCTAGTTTAGGTACTCGCGAGATTTCGGAAGATGTGTCCAAAATCTCGCGAGATTTCGGAAGATGTGTCCAAAATCTCGCGAGATTTCGGAAGATCTCCGCACTGACTCCTGGGATCAATGACACCAGATCCCAGGAGACAGTGTGGCGTGACGACGATCGTCGCAGAGACCCCGCCCACCGCCGCAGAGACAGAGGACAGGAAGTCAGCGATTACAAGGTGGAAAAAAAAAAACACATTTCATTTAGTACTCTTTGCCTGATTTGGAAGACAAAGAGATTTACTAAATGAAATGTGTGCAGAACCGCTTTAAGTGGTTAACCTACCAGCATGTCTTTGGAGTGTGGGAGGAAACCGGAGGAAACCCACGCAGGCACAGGGAGAACATGCAAACTCCAGGCAGGTAGTGTCGTGGTTGGGATTCAAACCAGCGACCCTTTTTACTGCTAGGGGAAAGTGCTAACCACTACACCACTGTGCCATCTTGGATTTGATGTCAGCAGCAACAGACTTTAAACGGCTGTAAACCCAATTCATGAAATTTAAGCTGGGCACATCTATCTCTAGTGTTTTCTTATCTCTCTCCAAAGCACTAAGTCCCCTGTGTTTCTGCTGCTCCGTTCTTCTGTTATCAGCATAATAACTTCTGACAAGTTCTCCGTCAACCAAGATAAAACCAACTCTAAAAATTGCAGGTAAAAGTAGAGAAAAAATCAACGATGTTAAACATTTCCCATAAATGATTCACTTACAATGTGCCTGTGAACATGCACTCCAGGAAGAGCCAAACTCCTAGCAAAGCCTCCGCCGTCTCCATTTCTGAGAGTGTCTAATTACTGTCTGTGCTGGCCCAGCTCCTCAGCACCTTTCTGTCATATTCTTTTATGTAGCTGCTGAGGGAAGGCGAAAATGGGAACCACTACGTAGTGTAACTTAAAGTGGATGTAAACCCTCACATATACAGGCGGTCCCCTACTTACAAACAACTCCTACTTACAAACGGAAGGAGACAACAGGAAATCTACCCCTAGGAAGGGAAATTCTATCCTGCAAGAGTTAATTTGGGAAAAAGGTATCTCCTCTCTACTGATGCTTTATCACCAATCCTTGTTTCAATAAAAAAACCCACTTTTCCAAAAAAAAATTGTCATTGGGACGGAAAGTGAGGTGAAATGTTCTGAACAGATGTGCAAAGACAGCAAATGTTACAGGGGTTTATGGACCTGTCCCAAAATAGCTATCTTTTGGAAAGACGTATTTCAACTAATTTCGGAGGTAACACACATCTCCACACAACCAATCCCTGAACTGGCAATCCTAAAACATTGGAATTGAGAAATATCCACGTCAACTTCGATGCATAGTCACACATATCTGCCTATCGGCAAAATTAACTTTAGCCCGCAACTGGAAATCCTCTGACCAGACTTCCTGTGCTGAAGTCATTAGAGTGACACACTTGCACGGAATGTATGAACGTATGTATGCCATGGCAGAAGGTTATCTTCCCAAAACTGCTAACCAATGGATATTATGGTTGGAATGGTTCAACCAATTTCAACCCACACTTATCTGAACACTCATACTATATTATACTGGTCACAAATAGGCTTAGTTCCCTGTCCACCCCCCCCCCCCCCCAACCCTATATTATATATATATATATATATATATATATATATATATATATATTTTTTTTTTTTTTTTCTATCACACTCAGCATTGACATCTTCAGCCCATTTAGGTGGTATACATTTATTTCTAGTTAATAGGTTCTGACTCAACTTATAGATTTTGAGTTCTGTATTTCTTGTTTACCACAAGTCATTGGTTGTCATTAAGCAACATATATTGCCCACAGTGCATACTCGATAATGTTGGTTAGCTTGTACGATTGTGCTTGGGGACTGCTCCTCTCTTTATGACACAGTTAGTTCCCAGTTGGGGTGTCTAAGGGGAGGGCTGACCCCTATAGCAATTGGTTAGGAATACCTAACCATATAAGTTTCCATGTTACCAGACCCACATATCCAGCGCTGTGAGTGTCAGTATGATACCTGCTATATGAATATTCTTACTACTGTTATATTTGCTATATGTTTTATGCTTTCTGTATTTCGAATTTCATAAAATCTTAAAGCGGTTCTGCACCCATTTCATTTAGTAAATCTCTTTGCCTTCCAAATCAGGCAAAGAGTACTAAATGAAATGTTTTTTTTTTTTTACTTACCTTGTAATTGATGACTTCCGGTCTTCTCTCTCTTCGGCGGCGGGGTCTCTGCGTCGATTGTCGTCACGCCGCACTGTCTCCTGGGATCTGGTGTCATTGATCCCAGGAGTCAGTGCGGGCATCTTCCGAAATCTCCCGAGATTTCGGCCACATCTTCCGAAATCTCCCGAAATTTCGGCCACATCTGCCGAAATCTCGTGAGATGTCGGCAGATGTGCCGTTACTGCGCACGCGCGAGTAACGGCGGTGCATGCTGGGCCATCTAAAGTTCCTGTGGGTGTTTCACATGCCCACAGGCAAGATGGCCCCCAGCACAAAAGAAGAAGACAAGGAACTTCATCGGACGAAAACCGGCGGCGATCGAGATGGAAGATGGAACAGGTGAGTCCCCCAATAAAGGTAAGCATCCTTTATATTCCGTCCCAAAAAAAAAAAAAAAAAATTATACATAGTGCATAACCGCTTTAATAAAATCATTGAAACACAAATGTGATAACCCTTCCCTATGTTCTCCAAAAAGATTAAAAATAGATTGTTTTGGCTGCAGCTACACTTAAAAAAAAAAAAAAAAAAATGTATCTGTTCTGACTTGCAAACAGATTCAACTTAAAGCGTAGTTCCACCCTAAAGTAAAAAAGGTGCCGATAATGGTGCCAAAAACAAGCAATTGTGCTGCGATTTTACCATGGTTTTACTGCGTTATCTGCATTTCTTTCCACACACACTGTCAGGGCACAGTGAGTACATTGTTACACTGTCCCGCCAGCGCAGCCTCGCCAAGTGACCCGCCGCCGGCGCAGCCTCGCCAAGTGCCCCGCCGCCAGCGCAGCCTCGCCAAGTGCCCCGCCGCCAGCGCAGCCTCGCCAAGTGCCTCTCCGCCAGCGCAGCCTCGCCAAGTGCCCCGCCGCCAGCGCAGCCTCGCCAAGTGCCCCGCCGCCAGCGCAGCCTCGCCAAGTGCCCCGGCTGCCAGCGCAGCCTCGCCAAGTGCCCCGGCTGCCAGCGCAGCCTCGCCAGTGATGGAGGAAAATGTGCAAAATTTTAGAACACAAAGAAAATTTGCCTGTGCAGAAAGGGGTGAAAGTATGGGGTAGTGAAATGGTTACTAAATTTTAGTGTACACAAATAAAAAATCTCCATTTTTTTTTTTTGTAAAATATAAAAAGATGACTTTGCGCTGGCTAAATAGATACCAAACATGTCACACTTTTATATTGCGTACGCCAATGGAACTTACTTAAAAAAAGTCCATAGGTGACGCCTTTTAAGCCTTACAGGTTACACAGAAGATCCGGTGCTGAAATGATTTCTCTCACTCTGCTGTCAGCTCGAGAAGGAAAAAAAGCTGATTACCGGCTCTGTTATTATCACATGATCAGCTGTCATTGGCTGACAGCTGATCACGTGGTAAGGGGTCGGGACCTTCAGGGGGCGCGCAGGCAGCTCGTGGCCGAGACGACGTCAATAGACATCGTGCCGGCATCTTAGATCCGCGCTGTAGCCGTCATTCGGATCTCAGGTAGTTAAACATTCCCCCTCAATTTATTTATTTTTAAAACTTTTTTTTTTTATATAGGGTCCCTTTAATTTTTCTTCATCAACTTTAATCACAATAACAAGGGATGGACAACATTCCTTGTGATAGCATTAGCTGTGACAAGTCCTCTTTATAAGATCTGGGGTCTGTTATAGGTGGCCTTGCTGGCCGGATAAAAAAAAAAAAAAAATAAGGTAAGGAAAGCCTTAAAAAAAAGGAAACTGATGCAGCCACCACATCTAATGAATGTTTGCTTTTGGGGTTAATGCCGCTTTCAACTTGGACTGTATTATCAGAAAAGAGGGGGAGGGGCGAGAAAAAGGACCCGGCTGACAAACCCTGGAGGTCAACCATGTTATTCATCATCTCTGTAAAAAAAAAAAAAAAATGGCTACACTGGCAGAAAAAACAAGGTGCGCCAATAACTCCACGCCAAGATTATCAGTCACCTCCAGCGGGCGTACCGCCATCAGATAAGGAGGTCTGTGCTGCTCCCTGGGTGCCAGGAGACAAACAAGAGGATCCAGATAACAGACCCTTCCTGATATACCAACATCTGACCTCCAGCCTCCAGTTGTAGCGGCTCCTCTCCTGGGCTGAAATGGCGCCCTCCGATTTCACCGCACACTGTGAGCAGTACGTCAGATACAGAGCCCACTTCATTTCCCATCGGGGGGATGTCCAACATCATCCAGCACTTTGCTCCTCAGGTGGACAATCTCAGGCCCGCCCCTTGCAATGGATTTCAGTTCTTTCAATCATGAAGGCTCAGCATCTCACGTGGTCATTACCTACAGTGGTCAGTTTGTAAGGCCCCTTTCACACTGGGGCGGGGAGCCGCGGTGACGGTAAAGCAGCGCTATATTTAGCGCTGCTTTACCGTCGTTTTAGCCGCGGTATTCGGCCGCTCGCGGTGCGGTTTTTACCCCCCACGAGCAGCCGAAAAAGCCCTCCGGCTTTCACACTGGAGTGAAAGGGGCCGGATTTTTTTCAGGCGGTGTACAGGCGCTATTTTTAGCGCTGTACCGCCTGAAAAACGCCCCAGTGTGAAAGGGGCCTTAATGCTGTCTGCGCAGGAAGGCACCATCCCCTAGACCAGTGATGGTGAACCTCGGTTCCCCAGATTTTTTTTGGAACTACATTTCCAATGATGCTCAACTACACGGCAGAGTGCATGAGCATCATGGGAAATGTAGTTTCAAAACATCTGGGGTGCCAAGGTTTGCCATTGCTGCCCTAGACTGACACACACCCCAAGGCTTTAGGATATTTGCAGGGTGGATAAAAAAAAAAAAAATTGATTTTAAATCAGATTTTATTTAAATCTGATTTTTTTTTTTTTTTTGTTATTTAAAATCAGATTTTCTTTTTATTTAAAATCAGATTTTCTTTTTATTTAAAATCAGATTTTCTTTTTATTTAAAATCAGATTTTCTTTTTATTTAAAATCAGATTTTCTTTTTATTTAAAATCAGATTTTCTTTTTATTTAAAAATAAAATCAGATTTTAAATAAAAATAAAAATAAAATCAGATTTTAAATAAAAATAAAATCAGATTTTCTTTTTATTTAAAATCTGATTTTATTTTTATTTAAAATCTGATTTTATTTTTTATTTTTATTTAAAATCTGATTTTATTTTTATTTAAAATCTGATTTTATTTTTTATTTTTATTTAAAATCAGATTTTCTTTTTATTTAAAATCAGATTTTCTTTTTATTTAAAATCAGATTTTCTTTTTATTTAAAAATAAAATCAGATTTTAAATAAAAATAAAATCAGATTTTAAATAAAAATAAAATCAGATTTTATTTTTATTTAAAATCTGATTTTATTTTTATTTAAAATCTGATTTTATTTTTATTTAAAATCTGATTTTATTTTTATTTAAAATCTGATTTTCTTTAAATCTGATTTTCTTTAAATCTGATTTTATATTTAAATCTGATTTTATATTTAAAATCTGATTTTATTTTTATTTAAAATCTGATTTTATTTTTATTTAAAATCTGATTTTATTTTTATTTAAAATCTGATTTTATTTTTATTTAAAATCTGATTTTATTTTTATTTAAATCTGATTTTATTTAAATCAGATTTTATTTTTATTTAACCACTTAAGCCCCGGACCAATTTTGCAGCCAAAAGACCAGGCCCCTTTTTGCGATTCGGCACTGCGTCGCTTTAACTGACAATTGCGCGGTTGTGCGACGTGGCTCCCAAACAAAACATGACGTCCTTTTTTTTCCCCCCACAAATAGATCTTTCTTTTGGTGGTATTTGATCGCCTCTGCGTTTTTTTTTATTTTTTGCGCTAAAAAAAAAAAAAGAGCGACAATTTAAAAAAAAAAAATATTTTTTACTATAATAAATATCCTCAACAAATATATAAAAAAAAAACATGTCTTAGTTTAGGCCGATATGTATTCTTCTACATATTTTTGGTATAGTTTATTGATTGGTTTGCACAAAGGTTATAGCATCTACAAAATAGGGGATAGTTGTATGGCTTTTTTATTAATGATTTTTTTTTTTTCTTTTTTACTAGTAATGATGGTGATCTGTGATTTTTATCGTGACTGTGACATTATGGAGGACATATCGGACACTTGTTGGCGCTATTTCGGGACTATTCACATTTATACAGTGATCAGTGCGATTAAAAATGTATGTATTACTGTGTAAATGTGACTGGCAGTGAAGGGGTTAACCAGGAGGGGGCACTGTAGGGGTTAAGCGTGTCCTAGGGAGTGATTCTAACTGTGTGGGGGGGTGGGGCTACGTGTGATACGACACTGATCACCACTCCCAATTACAGAGAGCTGTGATCAGTATCACTAGGCAGAACGGGGAGAAGCTTGTTTACATCAGCATTTCCCAGTTCTTCCTCTCCGTGAGACGATCGCGGGTATCCCCCGTGGACATAGAATCCCGCGATCACACTCAGGAAGTTCGCAGCAGGGTCATGTACGTGCCGCCAGCGACGTGCACGCGGCCACAAATTCAAAGGGACGTACCTGTACGCCCATTTGCCTGTCGGTGCCATTCTGCCGACGTAAATGTTTCTGCGGCAGTTGGCAATCGGTTAAAGTGATATTTTTCATGCGATACTTACCTGCTATGTGATGGTTTTGCACAGAGCAGCCCCGATCCTTCTCTTCTCTGGTCCCCCAGTGACACTTCTGGATCCTCCTATCTTCAGAGTGCCCCAATAGTAGGGATGAGCTCAGGCGTGTTCACAAACAGCCCACATGCAGAGCCCGCCAGGAAGGCGGCACTGCGGAGCGATAATCACAGGCAGAGAAACATTGTCCCGATCTCTGCAGCTGCACATCAGGACAATGTCACACTGCATCGCTCCTCAGGTTAGGCTTCTACTATTGCGTCTCCAAAGTTGCACGATTTGAAGCAATGCCTGAGTATTCTGGAGGTCTATGGACCCAAAGTGGGGCTACTTTGAAGTCTGGTGGGGGAGGGGTGCTGTCAGTGTAATGGAGGAGTCTGTCAGTGTGGTGGGGGAGGGGGTGATAATAGAGGGTCTGGTGGGGGAGGGGTACTGTCAGTGTAATGGAGGGGTCTGTCGGTGGGGGAAGGGTGATAATAGAGGGTCTGGTGGGGGAGGGGTACCGTCAGTGTAATAGAGGGGGGTCTGTCAGTGTGGTGGGGGAGGGGGTGATAATAGAGGGTCTGGTGGGGGAGGGGTACCGTCAGTGTAATAGAGGGGGTCTGTCAGTGTGGTGGGGGAGGGGGTGATAATAGGGGGTCTGGTGGGGGAGGGGTACTGTCAGTGTAATGGAGGAGTCTGTCAGTGTGGTGGGGGAGGGGGTGATAATAGAGGGTCTGGTGGGGGAGGGGTACTGTCAGTGTAATGGAGGGGTCTGTCGGTGGGGGAAGGGTGATAATAGAGGGTCTGGTGGGGGAGGGGTACCGTCAGTGTAATAGAGGGGGGTCTGTCAGTGTGGTGGGGGAGGGGGTGATAATAGAGGGTCTGGTGGGGGAGGGGTACCGTCAGTGTAATAGAGGGGGTCTGTCAGTGTGGTGGGGGAGGGGGTGATAATAGAGGGTATGGTGGGGGAGGGGTACTGTCAGTGTAATGGAGGAGTCTGTCAGTGTGGTGGGGGAGGGGGTGATAATAGAGGGTCTGGTGGGGGAGGGGTACTGTCAGTGTAATGGAGGGGTCTGTCGGTGGGGGAAGGGTGATAATAGAGGGTCTGGTGGGGGAGGGGTACCGTCAGTGTAATAGAGGGGGGTCTGTCAGTGTGGTGGGGGAGGGGGTGATAATAGAGGGTCTGGTGGGGGAGGGGTACCGTCAGTGTAATAGAGGGGGTCTGTCAGTGTGGTGGGGGAGGGGGTGATAATAGAGGGTATGGTGGGGGAGGGGTACTGTCAGTGTAATGGAGGAGTCTGTCAGTGTGGTGGGGGAGGGGGTGATAATAGAGGGTCTGGTGGGGGAGGGGTACTGTCAGTGTAATGGAGGGGTCTGTCGGTGGGGGAAGGGTGATAATAGAGGGTCTGGTGGGGGAGGGGTACCGTCAGTGTAATAGAGGGGGTCTGTCAGTGTGGTGGGGGAGGGGGTGATAATAGAGGGTTTGGTGGGGGAGGGGTGCTGTCAGTGTAATGGAGGAGTCTGTCAGTGTGGCGGGGGAGGGGTGGCCAGCTGTCATTGCAGTGACTCTCCCCTCATCCGGTGGCGGTATCTCTCTCTATGATCAGGCCTCCTCCCGGTTCCCCTCGCTCTCTCTCACCTCCTCAGCCGCCTCCCCGGGTCCCCCGACTTCCACCTCCAGCACAGCGGCGGCCATCTTGCGCCACGACAGCGAGTTCCGGGAGAATCCGGCCAATGACACGGCGGCCAAAGCCTCCCGAGGCCCTCCAATCAGAGAGCAAGACGGTAGCCAACTGACCCGCACACGTGACTCGGAAGTGATCCTATGGATTTGTGGCGACCATTTTGGTTGTGGTCTCCGGTAGAATGTTTCCCATACTCGGTCCCCACACCCTCATATCGCTCCACGTCACTCCTAGGGCCGATTAAGTCTTTATAAGACAGCACAGAACGTCTGTCAATGTCCAGACGGTGTTGTAAAACCGGGACTGAAGAAATGGTCTACGTAAAGATGGCTGCCATCATGTACACTGAATGAGAGGACATCCCGGCCTCCAGCGTCCAGTAGAGGAAAATGATGTGTGGTGACGTTAGGGGGCGTGACTGGGAGGAGCGCGGGAAGTTCAGGTATGGATTGTGCGGCGTAGAGGGGTTACTGTGTGTGATCTATGGGGGGACACAGGAAGGCTTTACTACTCAGGGTATTCTGCCACCCCAAGGAGGAGTGGACATAAATAGATAAACCATCCCTCAGACCCCCGGGTCCCCATATACCGGACCGGTTCCCCCCGCCGTCCCCGTATACTGAACCGATTGCTCCCCAGGTCCCTGTATACCTGACCAATCCCCCCCCCCCCCCCCCCCCCCGGTCCCCGTATACCGGACTGAGATTCCCGCCGCCGTCCCCGTATACCCGGGTCCCCATATACCGAACCGATTTCCCCCCCCAGGTCCCTGTATACTGGACCAATCCCCCCCCCGGGTCCCCATATACTGGACCGATTCCCCCCCCCCGGGTCCCTGTATACCGGACCGATTCCCCCCCGGGTCCCTGTATACCGGACGATTCCCTCCGGGTCCCTGTATACCGGACCGATTCCCCCCCGGGTCCCTGTATACCGGACCAATTCCCCCCCCCCCCCGGGTCCCTGTATACCGGACCGATTTCCCCCCCCCCCCCCCCCCCCCCCCGGGTCCCTGTATACCGGACCGATTCCCCCCCCCGGGTCCCTGTATACCGGACCGATTCCCCCCCCGGGTCCCTGTATACCGGACCGATTTCCCCCCCCCGGGTCCCTGTATACCGGACCGATTCCCCCCCCGGGTCCCTGTATACCGGACCGATTCCCCCCCCCCCGGGTCCCTGTATACCGGACCGATTCCCCCCCCCCCGGGTCCCTGTATACCGGACCGATTTCCCCCCCGGGTCCCTGTATACCGGACCGATTTCCCCCCCGGGTCCCTGTATACCGGACCGATTTCCCCCCCGGGTCCCTGTATACCGGACCGATTTCCCCCCCGGGTCCCTGTATACCGGACCGATTCCCCCCCGGGTCCCTGTATACCGGACCGATTCCCCCCCGAGTCCCTGTATACCGGACCGATTCCCCCCCGGGTCCCTGTATACCGGACCGATTCCCCCCCGGGTCCCTGTATACCGGACCGATTTCCCCCCCCCCCGGGTCCCTGTATACCGGACCGATTCCCCCCCCGGGTCCCTGTATACCGGACGATTCCCTCCGGGTCCCCATATACTGGACCAATTCCCCCGGGTCCCTGTATACTGGACTGAGTCCCCATTTACTGGACCAATTCCCCCCAGGTCCCCATATACCGGACCGGGTCCCCGTATACTAGACCGATTCCCCCCCGGGTCCCCATATACTAGACTGACCAGTCCAGAGTCCCCATATACTACACAATTCCCCCTGAGCCCCCAAATACTGGACTGACCCCCCCCCCTCCAAGGCCCCGTATACTGGACCAATTCCCCCCGGGTCCCTGTATACTGGACCAATCCCCCCTCCCAGAGTCCCCATATACTGGACCAATTCCCTCCTCCCAAAGTCTCCATATACTGGACCAATTCCCGCCTCCCAGAGTCCCCATATACCGGACCAATTGCCCCTTTCCTGAGTCCCCGTATACTGGACCAATTCCATAATTGCCAACTTTGTAAAAAAAAATTATAGGAACACTTTTTGTCTGTAGGCGGAGTCTTATTATAATTAGGGGTGGGGCATTTGTTTTAAGGCGTCGCCTAGAGGGGAAAGGAAAATGCGATGAGGGTCCCAAAATCGGGATTGTCCTGGGAAAATCAGGACTGTTGGCAAGTATGCAATTCCCCCGGGGCCCCGTATACCAGACCCCCCCCCCCCCCGAGTCCCCATATACTGGACCGATTCCACCCAGGTTCCCGTATACCGGAACACCCCCCCCCCCTCCCGAGTCCCCGTATACTGGACAGTCCCTGTATACCGGACCAATCCCCCTCCGGGTCCTGTATACCGGACCGATCCCCCCCCCCCCACCGCTCCGGGTCCCCGTATACCAGACTGATCCCCCTACGGGTCCCCCCATATATCAGACCAATCCCCCCCGGTCCCCTTATACTGGACTGATACCCCCCCCCCCCCCCGTGGCCCTGTACACTGGAATGATCCCCCTTGTTCCCATACGCCGGGACCCCTGATGGCCATGTACTCTGGAATGAGCCTCCGTGGCCCTATATACTTAAATGATACCCAACTGGAATCTTGATGCTCCATCCGTTCCTACTGCCCACCTCCAGTGACTTGGATCACTTCCAGCAGTTGGGTTTATGAGTATGGGAGGCCTTCCCTCACGTTTCCTCAGTGGCCCTAGGTTCTGGTATATAAGGCAGCCCAGATCTTGCAGAGGTTTGGTTGAATGCTGGACCTTCAGATACTAGCAGAGGAACCAACTTCTCATTTGATACCTCTATCGGTGAGGGCCAGGTTTTGGTGGAAAATGTAACCCTGACTGTCTAGACTCTAGACCCAAGTTCAAGCAGAAGTAAACCCATCCATAAAACAGTTTAATTTCCGGCACATGCCGGAAATCTAACACTGCCATTGGTTGTGCTCTCAACCAAACCATCCAATGGCTGGTGTCATAACTGATCACATGTGTTACATCATGGCCGTTGTAGATTAAACAGAGGCAAAGATGGCAGCTTCCTTGGCTGAAAACCATAGGGGGGTTTACTTACACTTTCAGTTTATTGCCAAACCTCAAATCAATGCTGGAACAGACTCGTTTGGAGTATCTAGGTCTCATCCTCGAGTTTTTCTTCATACTCTCCATTCCCAGACTTGTATTCTTCGGTTCAGAAGTCTGGGGTGTATGGTAGCCTCCAACCCCATTTGCCCTCCAGTTTCAGTCCAGACCCCTACAATGCAACATCCTGCGTTGATGGATGGGTCAGTCCAGTCTATGGACAGAATGATTTGTCAGGTACTGAGGACCAGGCTGTTTGGAGAATTTAAGTCTAGTCCCAGTCTCGTATTCTTTAACCATCAGCAGCTTTTACTTCCTTCATGATCGGGGCATTTTTTGCTATTCAGCACTGCGCTACTTTACTGGCAGTTGCTTCGTCATGCAACACTGTACACAAATTACATCTATATCATTTTATTCCCACGAATAAAGCTTTCTTTTTGTGGCATTTGATCAGCACTGGTTTTTTTTTTTTTTTTTATTATACAGTATTAGCAAAAAAAGGCCATACATTTTGAAAAAAAAGCAATATTGCTTACTTTCTGCTATAAAACATATCCAATAAAAAAAAAAAAAACGTAAATCGCTTCATAAATTTAGGCCGATATGTAATCTGCTACAACAAAAATCCCAACAAGCATATATTAATTGGTTTGTGTAAAAACGATAACATTTACAAACTATGATTTTATATATATATATATATATATATATATATATATAATATATTATTTTATTTTTTTTCATACATTTTACATACACACACTAGTAACGGTGTTGACCAGAGATCTATAGTGTGACTGCAAAGTTGTGGTGGGCATTCTAAAGGCCCATACACACGATCAGACTTTTTGACGACCAACATCCGACCGTGTGTACGCTCCATCGGACCAACTTTTTCCAGGTTTCATCAGACTTTTGTTGGCTGTGCGAACGGACCAACTTTCTGCCAACAAAAATCTGACCGTGTGTACACAAAACCAACGGACTTTTGTACAAACCAATGCAAAAGATTCAACAACAATACAGAAGTTGACCAAGGGTGGCGGTAAAGAGCAGAAAAACCAAGTGATTTGGTGAAAGTTGGCTGAAAAAGTCCTGCCGTGTGTATGCAATACCAACTTGGGGCTAACGCCCTTTGGACAAAAATCCACAGGAAAGTTGGTCCACGGTCCGATCGTGTGTATGAGGCTTTACACTAACTGCCACTTTGTGGTAATTTGATTAACTGCCACTGACATCTCCAGTGACACTAATACAGTGATCAGTGGTAATAATATACACTGACGCTGTACTAATGACACAGGCTGGGAAGGGGTTAACAGTTAGGGGTGATCAAAGGGTTAACTGTGTGCCTAACAAGTATAAGTGTGTGTTTGCTTTTACTAAGGGATGTGCCAAATTTTAGTTCTTGCTTTGCAGGAAACAAAAGGTGGCACATTGCCACTGTCAGTAGAGCTCTGTGTTTACTTATACAGGGCTCTCCCCTGTCACTCGCGCTGACAATCAGCCGGTCCCGGACATAAATCATTGGCCGGGAACCAGTGAACTACATTCATGTGCCCTGTACCTGGAAATGCAGAATGACGTATACAGTGTATATATATATATATATATATATATATATATATATATATATATATATATATATATATATATATATATATATAGGATTCTGCAAAGCCGGCCCGCACTGTAGCAGTAAAACTACAGTGCGTGATCGGCAAGTGGTCAATCCAGAGTTATCCAACTCGTCTCTTGAAGTATCTGGGTTAAGTTCTAGACACAGCTCAAGCCAGAGTTTTTCTTCTCCAGGGGAAACTTCAAACTCTCCCCTTCCAGACTCACATTCTTCATTACTTGAGTTGCCCAACTGGAATTTTAATCACTATCCTACAGTACCTTGGATCACCTCCAGCTACCTGATCCTAAACCTGTTTGCAGTGATTGGGTTTGAGAGTACCCGAGGCCTTGCCTTCATACCTTAAGCTATGTTGCTTCTGTGGGCACGGGTTCTGTTGGACAATGTAACCCTGACCATGCAGAGGTGTGCCTGGATCCTAAACCTTACAAAATGATCGCTGGAAACAATAGTTTGGAGTATCTGGGTCTAGTCCTAGAGTTTTTTTTTTTTTGTATCATTCAAAAAGGTTTATTGAAGGTAAGGCACAGTACATGTGATCACATAACTTGAAGATAGGTACAATCCTGTCTGTACATTTTTATTGTGTTAGTAATCTATAATGAAACTAAGAACATATAAAATAGAAAACAGATTCACATTCAAAACAAGCTGTGAGCAACCTAAAGAAAGCTTTTCGTTATAACATTCGAGACTCATGTCACACGTCTATTTCTCCGAATGATCGCAGTATGATTACCTTCTTTATCAGCATTATGGTGGCAGGTGAGGTTGAAGGAAATGGGTAAAGCTGCACCAATAAATGATAATTACATGTAAATACAAAGGATAAAATAGGACACGGAAGGGCACAGATATATAATGATCATAAAAAACACACACATGGATGTGGCTAAAAATAAAGTCCAATGATGGCTATAATTAGTCCATAACTTCAATCCATAAAAACTTTATAGCATAAATCAATTGATCTTGAATCCTGGTTTTCAACAGCAAACCGATTTACAACATAAAAGAAACACCACTGTGCCTGTCCTGTCTCTTCACACTGTGACATGCAAAAGCTGATCAGACCCAACCACCTGCTAATTTTTACACATTATATGTCCTATTATGTGTCCTTTTTCACTCAATTTTTTTGACATGCTTTTATCACTTAATACATGTCCTTTTTCACCCATCTTGCGCTTTGACATGCTGTTATTATCATGTTAAAATGACACCTATGATTATATATCACGTCAAATATATATATTTTTTTCCCCTTCTTTTTCTTTTTCCACCTATTGAAATATTCCCAATTAATGAATGGAATATTACATATGTTCACGAAGGTATGTTACTTGCTTGAATGCATCGGGATTATTGGTCCCCTATATACTCTTAAATGTTATCGCTAATCATATATAATTAATTACAAACAGCCATGCACGCTTATTATTTATTTAAAGTGTAGATATGATTTAAATGAAAAGGTTTTTTCCTTTTTCCTAGCACTGCATGACATCGTCCGGTAAGGGCATTTTGCCCATACATAAGATGGTGGCGCTAGTCTGACCTCATGCAACTCAGGTGGAGGTTGGGTTATTTATAGGTGGTGCGTTGCTGCGTCGCCCGTTCCCCATTGAAAACGTCATCTATGACGAAACGGCGTATGGGAAGGCACGCAGCGACGCCACCACGCAGACTTGGAAGAGGGGACGGGTTACCACTGACCGGCCGGCAGTGTATGTTCTATTGTGCTTGTTCAACTGCGTTTTACGTAAGTGTTTTTAATCTATGTACACAAAATAAATTGATTTTAGTCAGTATTACACTATGGGTGGCCCCATTCTTTTTATCTGAGCATATCAGTTGGATTGGCTCTGGCGAAGTGGACAGCGTTTAAGTTTCCTAGCTCCAGTGTATGATCGTTTCTGAGTGGGATCAGCCGTACCAACCAACATCTGCCTAGGAGGTTACTACTCAATGCCTTATTTACCCAGCCATCTGGTAAGCCTTTAATTCAGCAGGTGGTTGGGTCTGATCAGCTTTTGCATGTCACAGTGTGAAGAGACAGGACAGGCACAGTGGTGTTTCTTTTATGTTGTAAATCGGTTTGCTGTTGAAAACCAGGATTCAAGATCAATTGATTTATGCTATAAAGTTTTTATGGATTGAAGTTATGGACTAATTATAGCCATCATTGGACTTTATTTTTAGCCACATCCATGTGTGTGTTTTTTATGATCATTATATATCTGTGCCCTTCCGTGTCCTATTTTATCCTTTTGTATTTACATGTAATTATCATTTATTGGCGCAGCTTTACCCATTTCCATGAGCCTATGTGTGAGTATCCCACTTCTAGCAGCAGCCTTTTAGGTTAGGCCCCCCTTTTCCTTTTTCCCCTTTCGCTCCATTCTGTATATTTTCTTTGCCTCTTTTTAGCGCGATTTATTTAATTTCATTTTGCTGGTTCCGATACTGTCTACCGCAGCTGATTCCCCTGTGTGAATTGTTATGGTTTACTTATTTTGTTTTGGTGTTTTTAGAGTGTATACTCTTCATTGAGTCTAATCTAGGTGTACTATACACCTCCACATCCATTTACAACATGGATGTCTTTGATTTTAGAACCTCTAGGGTACTAGATGTGGAAGGCGTATTTGAAATGTATACACAGGATGAGAGTGATCAGAGTGGCACTTTCATTCGTTTAAAAAATTTGATGATCTCAGAGAACCATACTAAATGGGATATTGCTTATTTAGAAACGTACATCAAGTACTCTATGGTACCAAGAAGTTTGAGGTGGGAGGTGGCCCCTCAAAAGGGAGATTTAGACCTTGAAGAATGGTACAAGTATTTTAACCAAGCAGGGGTCTCCTTCCTAAAATTTCTTGTTGAAAGGAAAACAATCAAATTATCCAAATTGGATGATGAGATTAAAAATATCCAAATTAAATTAGCTGCTATTAAGGACAGTAATGAGTACCAAAATTCTTGAAAAAGAGGATAAGGACCAGCGAGTAAAGAAGAAAAAGAAATATAATAGAAACCTGGCAGATTATACAGGGAATGTTGTATTTGAATGGCAAAAAAAACTGCTGGATGAACTATCTAAACAAAATGACCCTACAATGGAGGTGACCAATCCTGTAAACCCCATTGGAGGAGGGGGTGGTATGCCTACTCAACCCCCTATACCCAAGCGGGTTAACCCTGCTACTAAGACCCAATCAAATGGGAGTAATCAGTTTTATCAGTCCCCCCGGAGGGGACGTGGGAGGAACAGGGGGTTGCCACCCCATCGAGGAAATTTCCAATCAGGGGGCCCTATTAGATCCAACTATGGGACATATGCACCTAGTGGAGGGTATTCATACCCACCCCCACAACTCCCCCCTAATGTAGGAGGGCAATATCCGCCCCGTAATAAAGGGTGGGACCAGCTTTCTAACCCCCCTGCCAATGGGACACAGGTTAGCCAACATAGAGGATGGGGACAACCCACCAATAGGGCTCTTGAACCCCCATCCCCTTTCTTTGACACTATGGGGAGGAGCTCTGATTGGGATTATGGGGTCCCTGTCAGGAACACTTTCTTCCCCTTAAGTGATGCCAATGGTCCATACGATGAATCTATCCCCAATCCTTTTTCTCAGTTCCATGCAAGTGGCAATTCCACACAGGGTCCCTATTCCGGTCCCAATGTGGACGCAGGAACACGGGGTTTACCCCCACCCCCCCTATAGCCCAATGGTTGGGGTTTTCCCCGAACAACACAAGGAAAAAAACGATTGGGCGAAAGAGGAGAGGAACCAGAGGGGGGAGGCGGACCCGATCAATTAAAGAGAGCAAGGGTGTGATGGGGAAGGGCATTTTTAATTTGAGTTCCAGGCCCCTGTCTGAATCTGAGCAGTCCATCTTAGATAAGGGCCTTAAATTCGCACCCCCTAAAGGTTTAAATAAATTCCATACCTATATGGATATACACAAATTTGTGCGAAAGCTCAATATTAAACGTTATATGAGCAGCAACCCTTTTTCAAATAGAACTATCCAAATTAACCCAGTGACCTCACAGGTAGTGCATTCAGGGTTGGCTAACGCTTCCCTTTTTAACCCCCCGGGGGGGTTGGCACCTTCACTTCGTGTCTTTCGTGATGTGCTCTTGAGAGACCTTGAATGCATGGAAACCAAAAAAATTAGAATGAGTAAGACATTGCAGGAAGGTCTTGATTCGTTATGTGAAAGGAAAGATCTGGTCATTCGGCCCGCCGATAAGGGGGGTGCCATTGTGGTGTTAGATAGGGATACTTATCTCACAGAGATGCATAGGATTGCTGATGATGAGACCACATATATTAAATTACCTTCTGATCCCAAAATTCAATTCACTAGGGATTTGGAGAAATTAATTAACCACTTCAGCCCCGGACCAATTGGCAGCCAAAGGACCAGGCCCCTTTTTGCAATTCGGCACTGCGTCGCTTTAACTAACAATTGCGCGGTCATGCGACGTGGCTCCAAAACAAAATTGGCGTCCTTTTTTTCCCACAAATAGAGCTTTCTTTTGGTGGTATTTGATCGCCCCTGCGGTTTTTATTTTTTGCGCTATAAACAAAAATAGAGCGACAATTTTGAAAAAAATGCAATATTTTTTACTTTTTGCTATAATATCCCCAAAAAATATATAAAAAAACATTTTTTTTCCTCAGTTTAGGCCGATACGTATTCTTCTACATATTTTTGGTAAAAAAAATCGCAATTAGCGATTATTGATTAGTTTGCGCAAAAGTTATAGCGTTTACAAAATAGGGGATAGTTTTATAGCATTTTTATTAATATTTTTTTTTTTATTAGTAATGGCGGCGATCAGCGATTTTTATTGTGACTGCGACATTTTGGCGGACACATCGGACATTTTTGACACATTTTTGGGACATTTGTCATTTATACAGCAATCACTGCTATTTAAATAGCACTGATTCCTATGTAAATGACAGTTGTAGTTAGGGGGTTAACCACTAGGGGGCGGGGAGGAGTCAGTGTGACGTGTTGTTTTTTACAGTAGGGGGGCGTGGCTGTACGTCTGACGTCATTGATCGGCGTTCCCGATGACAGGGAACCGCCGATCACTGACAGTCAGTGTAGGAAGCGCGGGGAGAGGTTTGTTTACATAGACCTCTCCCCGTTCTTCAGCTCCGTAACCCGATCGCGGGATACCAGCGGTGATCGGGTCCGCTGGTCCCGCGGCCGGGGTCATGGAGCTCCCGACCGGGTCGCGAGCGCGCCGCTAGCGGCGCGCGCGCGACCCACGGGCAGGCACATGCACGATCACGTACAGGTACGTGATTCTGCCTGCCAGTGCCATTCTGCTGACGTATATATGCAGTGGCCGGTCGGGAAGCGGTTAAAGTAGGTCAAGATACAGGGATTCTAAATCCCAAAGAGGCTTTATACCTCATTCCCAGGGCCCCTAGAACTCCAGTTCTTTACTACCTTCCCAAACTGCATAAGAATCCTTCTTGCCCACCCGGACGTCCCATAGTCAGTGGCATCGATTCAGTGACTTCCCGGGTGGGTAAGTACATCGATTCTTATCTGCAGCCCTTAGTGGCTAAGATGCCATCCTTTATCAAGGACTCCAGGCAAGTCATTAATATATTGGGCAACATCACAGTGAAACCAGGTATATGGATGGTGACGGCAGACGTCACATCCTTATATACTATAATTCCCCATGAGTTGGGGTTTGAAGCTGTCCAAAATTATCTACAAAAAGAACCCCACCTATCTGAGGATCAGGTGGCCTTTATCATGACTCTACTCAGATACGCGGCCACACACAAATATTTCTGGTTTAACAACCAATTTTATTTACAGATAGTTGGTGTGGCCATGGGGGCTAAGTATGCCCCCAGCCTGGCCAACCTGTTTATGGCCCAATGGGAGGAGGATGTCATCTATGCCCAGAACATACCCCAATTAGTTCTTTGGGCACGTTACATAGATGACGTCCTCCTCCTATGGGATGGCCAGGTTGGTGATCTGCAGTCCTTTATACAGTCCCTAAATGTCAACTCAAGGGGGATAGAGTTGAAATACGAAATGAGTCAGGAGACTATCCATTTTCTGGATCTCAATATCAGAATAGAAAAGGATAGATTTAAGACCTCCACTCATTTCAAAGTTACAGATAGAAACTCATTTATCCCCATAGGGAGCTGCCACCATTCACCTTGGCTCAGTTCGGTCCCGAAGAGCCAATTTGTCAGATTAAAAAGGAACTGTACAGAACAGGAGGATTTTTTAGCTCAATCAAGTATTCTCATGGAGAGGTTTATTGAAAAAGGCTATAAATTAGAGGAATTGACAAAGATTCTAAATGATGTGAAAGATCTAGAAAGGACAGATCTACTGGTGGAGAGAGGCCCGCGTCGAAGGGATCTCTTCAGTAATGGAGTCCCATTTGTTACCTCTTATTCATTACAGCATAAGGGTATCAAACAACTAGTCAATAAGCATTGGCACATTGTCAAAAGTGATACTGTTCTGAAGGATTTACTTCCAGAGAGACCCCAAGTGATCTTTAAAGGGCTACCCTCCTTGAGGAACCAAATTGCAGCCAACGTTGTAGACCCCCCATCAAATACAAGGTTTTTTTTTGACCAACTCACGGGGTACTACAAGTGTGGGAAATGCAGAGTTTGTACCCTCAACAGGAATGTTGGGAGACGTACGACCTCTTTTGTGTGCACAGCCACAGGGAAGAGTCACATTATTAAACCTTGCATAACTTGTTCCTCTAAGGGGGTGGTATATGTGCTGCAGTGCCCCTGTGGGCTGCAGTATGTGGGCCGTACTAAGCGCCCTCTCCATGTGCGTTTGGGGGAACACATTTCTAACATCATAAGTGGTTTCCCCAAACATTCAGTGTCCAAACACTATCTATTGGCACACGGAAAAAATCCCTCTAAGACTCTATTCTTTGGGATAGACAAATTCAAACCCCATTGGCGTGGGAGCTCCTTAGTGAGGGAAATCTCCAAATTAGAAATGGCATGGATCCATCGCCTAAAATCTTACACACCATACGGGTTGAATATAGATACCGACATCAATGCCTTTGTTGATAACTCTTAAAAATATGTGGCCTGTATATTCATAGGTTTAATTATTTCCTAAGCAAATTTCGTTTGGTTTATAACAATTTTTTTTTCCTTTTATGATTGTTATTATTAATCTCATTATGTTCTTCCTTGGTTTTTAATGAGTTGGGACTATAAGCCATAGGGTGGAAGTTGAGTCCTCCCCCTTTGCTATCGGGTTTTTGGCCATACATGTACACCCCCCCTGAGATGCATGTAGGGTCTGTAGATCATGGGTAAGTAGTTTACATTACTTCCATCTAATGGATACATACCATAAATCTACTTTACCCTGATTTTGGAAAAATATTTCATTATAGAATATATGCATTTCATTAGGTGTTCACAAATCATGCGATTCATGATTTCCACTTTTAATCACATGCACTATAATAGGTGATTGGTAAAACACACATAACGTATCAATATTTTTCATATCATTATTTTTTCTATAATCATTGGGGATAATCATTCCACTGATTTTTGTTTTTCCTTTTTAATATCATATTTGCACAGGGATCATGTGTTTCAGCATTTTTAAATAGTATGCTGTAATGACACTTATTTTCACTCCATTTTAGAATATGGATTTAAAATTATACATTTTTGTTTATCATAGCATAATATTTTTATTAGTAATATTTTTACACATTATATGTCCTATTATGTGTCCTTTTTCACTCAATTTTTTTGACATGCTTTTATCACTTAATACATGTCCTTTTTCACCCATCTTGCGCTTTGACATGCTGTTATTATCATGTTAAAATGACACCTATGATTATATATCACGTCAAATATATATATTTTTTCCCCTTCTTTTTCTTTTTCAACCTATTGAAATATTCCCAATTAATGAATGGAATATTACATATGTTCAAGAAGGTATGTTACTTGCTTGAATGCATCGGGATTATTGGTCCCCTATATACTCTTAAATGTTATCGCTAATCATATATAATTAATTACAAACAGCCATGTACGCTTATTATTTATTTAAAGTGTAGATATGATTTAAATGAAAAGGTTTTTTCCTTTTTTCATAGCGCTGCATGACATCGTCCGGTAAGGGCATTTTGCCCATACATAAGATGGTGGCGCTAGTCTGACCTCATGCAACTCAGGTGGAGGTTGGGTTATTTATAGGTGGTGCGTTGCTGCGTATGGGAAGGCACGCAGCGACGCCACCACGCAGACTTGGAAGAGGGGACGGGTTACCACTGACCGGCCGGCAGTGTATGTTCTATTGTGCTTGTTCAACTGCGTTTTACGTAAGTGTTTTTAATCTATGTACACGAAATAAATTGATTTTAGTCAGTATTACACTATGGGTGGCCCCATTCTTTTTATCTGAGCATATCAGTTGGATTGGCTCTGGCGAAGTGGACAGCGTTTAAGTTTCCTAGCTCCAGTGTATGATCGTTTCTGAGTGGGATCAGCCGTACCAACCAACATCTGCCTAGGAGGTTACTACTCAATGCCTTATTTACCCAGCCATCTGGTAAGCCTTTAATTCAGCAGGTGGTTGGGTCTGATCAGCTTTTGCATGTCACAGTGTGAAGAGACAGGACAGGCACAGTGGTGTTTCTTTTATGTTGTAAATCGGTTTGCTGTTGAAAACCAGGATTCAAGATCAATTGATTTATGCTATAAAGTTTTTCTCTTTCAATAGATTTTTATTGAGTTTTTTAGGAACAAAGAATGAAGAATGTAATTCCAATACATGTATCAGTATCACAAAATAACAACAGGGATATCAAAAACGATCAACAAGTAATGTGTTATAAACTAGGTGTGTAATATACGGTCTGCAAAACAGATCCAGGATGAGCCAAAAAAATATAAGAGAGGACACCTCCGCAGTTCGGCACCCCGAATGGGAACTAACTGTGCCGAGCTACGGAAAGCGTCCCCCCCCAAATGGGGTCCTGTTACCCTGAACTATTCATGAAGTGCAGAAATTGCGTCAAACAAGCTATATATAGCAACTAAAGCTAAAAAATAGCAGATAAAGGAGGAAATCTAATAAACCTTCTATCAATGCAGCAAGCTTGAAAATCATACTCCTAGTTTAAGTGTTAAAGATCAAATGATATCGTACCTAGACATTTGTGATAGAGATAGAAAAAAAAAAAAAAAAACACACTCGATATGGAGCAATAGTTCTGAGTGATAAAATAATAAGAAAAGAAAAAGGAAAATAAAAAAATTAAATAATGAGGCGCATGCGCAGGGCTTCCAAGATGGCCGCCGTCATCTAAAGCTCCGCTCCACCACAGCCCGCCGCTGCCCACCGGAGCTAACAGAGGGCTCAGGAACTTCGTTCCTTGAGCCATCCATACGGGGGATTGCCCCAGGAACCCAGCGCTACACCTACCGCTGCCCAGGAGGGCTTCTTCGGGCCAGATAACGGACGATTCCCGTCCCCCTCAGGATTTCCAAGATGGCCGCTGTCATCTAACGCCCCGCTCCACCACGGACTGCCGCTGCCCTCTGGAGCTAACAGAGGGCTCGGGAACAGCGATCCTTTAGCCATCCACACTGGGGATCACCCCAGGAACCCATCGCTACACACACCGCTGCCCAGGAGGGCCCCTTCAGGTCAGATAACGGCCGTTCCCGGCCCCCTCAGGTAATCCAAGATGGCCGCCGCCATCTAACGCCCCGCTCCATCACAGCCTGTCGCTGCCCTCAGAAAGCCTATACACCCTGCTCTTTGTGCCATCCATATAAAGGGCCAACACAGGAACCCACCACTACATATCCCGCTGCCCAGGAGGGCTCCAGTGGGCCAGATGTCGAACGTTCCCGGCCCCCTCAGCTATGCCAAGATGGCGTCGGCCACACGAGACCCGCAGGCCTCTGAGGGGAATGTGCAATCAATCGCTGACCAGGACCAGGACGGGCATCTATATACAGGTACTGACTTCCCCCCCCTGCAGACAGTCAGTTCTCCCTCCTCTACAGAATCCCTACTAGGGGGATTATGCCCAGGCTACCCCACAACCCCACAGATGGATCCTCACACAGGCATGTTGCTTGCAGTCAGCGAAGCACAGGAGGACATACCTATCCCCACTGACTTCCCGTCTATGATGGCAGCTTTCTCCCAAATGCTATCTAAAAGTCTGGCCATTAACGCTGCTCAAATCACTACATCTATACATGCATCTTTACATGCTGACCTGCAGCAAATAGGCCTAAGGATAGATACCATAGAACAGAAATCTGACCAAGCAGTAGCTCAGATTAACCAGAACTCTGCCAGACTGCAAGAAGTACAAGATCAATTAGAAACGGCGTTCGCCAAAATCGACGACCTCGAGAATAGGTCGAGAAGATATAACTTCAGATTAAGAGGGCTCCCGGAATCTGAAAAAGACGTGCATAAAGCGGTTAAATCTTTGATTAAAGGCCTTATCCCTGACATCCCTGACCACCGTTTGGAGCTTGACAGAGCACACAGAGCGCTGCAGGCCCCCCGCTCTGACGGACTGCCCCGAGATATTATTGTCAAACCACACCATTTCTCAGTCAAAGAAGAAGTTATGAGGAAAGCACGATACTCAGATAATCTCACTTTACTCGGACACAAGATTCAGATCTTCGCTGACCTTTCGCCTTACACGGTACAAAAGAGGCGATCTTTCAAACCGCTGCTGCAGGTGCTACTAGATAAAGAAATAGCATACAGATGGTCTTTCCCGCTTCGCCTGAACTTTTCCTACAAAAACAGAAGTTACTGCTTCTCTTCTTTCCAAGAAGGCGAACGCCTTCTCACTCATCTTGGCCTGATTCAGCTGGAACCTTCACCAGCACCGCCCGTCAGAGGACCCCCTTCCTCATCTAAGAGACCCCCGCCAGCGAGCCCCTTGCAAAGATCCTGGATGAAGCAAGGCCCCAAACGCACTAAGGAAAATGTTCCGCCTTGAGCAATCTTCTTCCTCCTCCATGTGTTCTGAACTGAACTTTCCTCCCGGTTTTGGGGCATTACTCAGGGCGAAGGACTGGTTGGGACTCTCTCTTCTTCCCCTCTTCCTTGTAGAGGGGGGGTTTGGGGGGTCCACCTTCCCCTGATGTAAACACTGCCCTTTAGAGCTATTTAAAAATGTTCATGATTTAGCTCTGACGCACACTGATTTTTTTTTTTTTTTTCTATTTCATTTTATTTTTCAAGCAGTAACCTTCCTAGTCGCAGGGCATTTTTCTAGTTCTAGGTTGTAACTATGTTTTACTAAGTTTATTGCATTTCTTTGTATACACTGCAATCTACCTGGGTTCGGGTACACTCGGGGTCGCTCTAGGGGACTCGCCGGGATATAGGACCTAACTGTTTGGGCTAGTTAGTCATATTTATTTATTTTTTTTTTTTTTTTACTCTATGGAGTCTGGCTCGCTCGCAGACTCCTCCACTTGTGGGGGAGCTGCAGGACGGGCCGGACCACAGCGAGTCGCGCGGTTTGATTCTGATACATGAGGTATTTTTTTTTTAGGTGGTACTGGGGCTCACTCCCCCTGGGAGCGCTCTGGCGATCGTTTATACAGGGACTTCTTTTGCTTTCGAAAATTTTTTATTTTGGAAAAATGCAGCAGGTATATAAACATGAAACAGTAGAACAAAATAACAATAACAATTGAGATGAGGTCCTGTGTTCAGAGAATACAGTGGAAGGAAGACACATAAGTACCATATATCTTGAGAACTGGTAGGAAATCCAGCAGACCTGAGTACAGAAATAGACTATGCATCATAAAATTAGGAAAAAAAAAGGGGAAGGAAGGGGTTAGGGTGGAAAGCACCCCTAACGGGAACATGCTGTGCCGGACGGGGAGATCCCAACCCCACCCATCAGTCGAAGTCTAGCGACCAAGCCGAGGCATAGTCTGGGGCCATAGCAGAGAGCTAAAGTCTACTAGAAGCTCAGGACTGAATAAATCAATGATCACGACAAGTTATGCAGGGTCTTCCTGAGGATTTAAATGTGTGGACCACAAGTCTGAGCAAGTTACGAATAGAGTACAGAAAAGGGGAACAAAAGAGGAAAGGGAGGAAAGCTCAGGGTGAGCAGAAGAGAAAGAGAGAGGAGAGCAACGCCTAATACACTGAGATGTCATAGGTTCTGTCATGAGGAGGGAACTAATGTGAGCCCTACGTGTTGGGCCCAGGGTTCCCAAACCAGATCAAAGTTTACAGTGGTGTTTAGTAATATACTGGATAGCTTTTCTTGTGACATTATCCACGAAATCTTCCTTTTTGCTGCAGTGAACGAAACTGTCGGTGTTTTCCAAGCCCTAGCAATAGTGAGCTTGGCTCCTAGCAAGATAAAGTGTATCAGTCTCCTAGAGGGTTTAGAGAGCAATGGTATTTGATCATTTAAGAGCCCAATCATTGGGGTCCTGGGAATCCGACTACCAACTAGTTTATCTATTAAATTGAATATACGGCGCCAGAAGGGGCGTATCCTTGGGCATTCCCACCATACGTGGGCCATTGTGCCCACATGTTTACATCCTCTAAAGCACGTGGGGTCTGCTGTTGGGAAGATGGAGGCTAGTCTAGATGGGGTGTAATACCATCGCATGAGTACCTTAAGGCTGGCTTCCATAAGTGCTGTATTGAGGATGCTTTTGAAGGAAGAGAAGGAGGCAGTTTGCCATTTACCTAACTCCCAATGAAAGTTAAAGTCGGATTCCCAGGCCCTCATATGAGCTTCTTTGGCGTTCGAAGAGATAAGTGACATGTAGATTATAGATATCCCCCCCCGCTGGTCCATGGCTTGTCCGCACCAAGCTTCATAATCAGTAAACTTTGGAGGCAGAGGTTTGTCCTTCCATATAGATTGAAGGAAATTAATAATTTGTTGAGATCTATAGATTTCCGAACTAGGTAAATCTAATTTGGAAATACAATGGCTGCGGGAGAAAGGGCCCGCTGCTGTGAAGTAATGACCAATTCGGTACAGACCCTTGTCTAACCACCATTTGAAGGCTAATGCATTCTTCCCGGGAGGAAAAAGTGGGTTATTAAAGAGGTGAGAAAGGGGCTTGTACGAGGAGACCAGAGTATCCGAAGTCCGCAATGAATCCCAAAGGGCGAGTGAGTGTGACAGAGTTGGGGCCAATATCGGGGGCCTTTCCCTTGGAGGGTGCCATAGAAGGTAGTCAAGAGTGAAACTTGGCGTAGCTAGTTTTTCTATATTCACCCAATCTGGTTTTTCCGATCTAGTATAGACGATTGACAACTGAGCTAGTCTTGCAGCCTGGTAGTATTTATAGAAATGGGGAAGACCTAGGCCTCCTTTTTTCCTATGTAAGTACAGTGTTCTTTGAGCTATTCTATATCCCGCCTTCCCCCAGACAAATTTCAGTACTTTACTTTGGAATGCTGTAATGTGGTCTTTCTTTATGGGCATCGGGAGCGAACGGAACAGGTACAACAGTCTAGGGAGTAGTGTCATTTTGATAGAGTGAAGCCTCCCTAACCATGAAAGGCTGTGTTTAGACCAGGCTGTCATATCTGCCTCCAGCTTCCGGTACATGGGGGGGTAGTTAGAAGCATACAGGGATTCCGTTTTGGATGTTAGATTAATGCCTAAATATTTGATGGAAGAATCACTCCACGCAAATTTAAAGGAGTTTTTTAGCAGGTCCACTGTTTCCGACTGAAGGGAGACATTCATAGCCGTGGATTTAGAATAGTTCACCTTCAGGCCCGAGACAATGGAAAAGTCCTCTAGTGTTTTACAGATGTTTGGAAGGGAGGTTATAGGAGATGTGATAAATAGGAGAATGTCATCAGCAAACAATCCACATTTGTGGATATGTGGGCCACAAGAGACCCCTTGAATGTTTGGATTCTGGCGGATTGCGATGGCCAGAGTTTCAATAGCTATTGCAAAAATGAGAGGGGATAGAGGACAGCCTTGCCTCGTACCTGTCTGAATAGGGATAGATTTAGAAAGGAACCCTTGGATTTTGATACGGGCCGTGGGGTTAGAGTAAAGCGCGTGCAGTATACCCAAGAAATGCGTGCCAAAGCCCCATCGTTCAAGTATAGCAAATAAGTAAGGCCAGGAAACCGAATCGAAGGCTTTGCTGAGGTCGAGTGACAGCAGCATTCCCCGCTGTTTGGGGCCTCCCAACCAATTTGTTTGCATAATAGAGACTATGTCTATCGCCCGTCTTATCTGATCTGGACCCTGCCTACCAGGGATAAACCCTACTTGGTCTTTATGAATATATTTATTCACAAAAGTCGCTAGACGAATAGCTAACAATTTAGTTAAGATTTTCAAGTCACAATTAATTAGGGATATGGGCCGATAATTTCCAACTTCTTCCGGATTTTTGTCTGGCTTGGGGATAACTGTAATAAATGCTGTGTTGAGCTGCGAGTCAAGAGGGTCCCCTTTAGTTTTGGAGTTCAGAAATTGTGTTAAATGCGGCACTAGTGTTTCGGTGAATGTCCTATAGTACGGATTCGAGAGACCATCTGGTCCCGGAGCTGAACCCAATTTCATTTCCTTAATCACACCCATTACTTCCTCTTCCGTGAAGGGAGCTTCCATTTCCTCCCTGTGTTCAGGGGACAGTGTAGGAATGGGAAGGTCCGCCAGGAATTGGGTTAGGGCATCTTCAGACCCAGCTGTGTGTGGGCTGTAGAGATCCGCATAAAACGAATGGAAAGCGTCTAGAATTTTTGGGGGGCTAGAGGACGTACCTGATCCCGGGATTCTAAGTTTAGGCATGGTGTAGGATCGGAGTTTGGGCGTTAGCTTTGCGGCCAGCATTGACCCCATTTTATCCCCATGGGTGTAAAATTTATTCCCACTCCATCTAATTTGCTTTTCAGCCTTGACTGTGAGTGCTAAATTGAGTTCCAGCCTGACTTTGTCAAGTCGTGTCGTCGTGGTGGTGGAAGGATCCTGTTTATGTTGAGCTTTCAACTGTGTGTACAGGCCCTCCAGTCTTTCTATGTCTATTTTCCTTTCTCTGTGAAGTTGAGCAGACAACTTGATGAACTCTCCTCTGATAAAGGGTTTGTGGGCAGCCCATAAAGTTTCCGCTGATATTCCCTCCACTTTGTTGAGTAAGAAGTATTCTTTTAGTGCCTTATCTAGCGTATTAACATGGACCGGGTTTGTGAGAATAGATTCATTAAGCCTCCATTGTCTTTGGCTTGGCTCTGAGGATTGGGTTTTTATAAACATGACTACCAATGAATGATCAGAAAGCACCGTGTCTTTAATAAAGGATTTTTCAATTAAGTGAACAGTTCGGTTCGCAACCAACAAGTGGTCAATGCGTGCATATGAGTTATGTGGGTGTGAAAAGTGCGTATAGTCCCGCTTAGAAGGATTGAGTTCCCTCCAAACATCAGACAGGCCTTGTGCATGTATTATTTTCGCAATTCTCAAGCTCTCCCTGGTAGGTCTTGTCAATTGGGAAGACGGGGGTTTATTTCTGTCTAAGCCCTGGTCAAAGGCTGTGTTAGAGTCCCCACCAAAAATGACTGTTCCTTCAAATAAGGGAGCTAGTGTTTTAAACATATGTTTAAAGAAGGCGGTTTGGCCTTTGTTGGGAGCATAGTACGAAATTAGGGAGTATACATGCCCTTCTATGGTCCCCTTCACAAGAATGAACCTGCCCTCCGGGTCTTTTTTGTCTGCCATCCAGGTGAAATTACAAGATTTAGCAAATAGAACGCCCACCCCTTTGGTTTTGTTGGGAGCATTGGCCAGATAAAAGTTAGGGAAATGGGAGTGGAGAAAATTGGGATTGTACCGGATTGGGAAATGGGTCTCCTGTATGAGGACTACGTCTAATTTTGAAGACTTGTAGGTGTTAAACAATGTTTTGCGTTTGAGAGGGGAGTTCAGGCCTTGCGTGTTGTGAGTAGCGACCTTTAGGGTCTTCTTAGTCTGATCAGCCATGGAACCAGGGGAGAGAGAAGCTACCGAATCCAATGTCACTTACCTGTGGGGCCCTACGTGGAGCAAGCCCGATGGTGCGACTGTTGATGTTGAGTACCGGGAAACAATCAGTTCGGAACGTCACAAAGGAGACGTGGTCTGCAAAAAATAAAGATATTAGGCATTGCTCACGACAGGAAAGCGAAGAAAAGAGAAGAAAGATAGAAGAAAGAGAGTAAGGAGACTTTACTCCCCGGGGGGTAGAGGAGCCCTGAGGGGGAGAAAATCTCCACAGAGACATCTCACGTAAATCCGTGAGAAGAGTTGCACTAGGCAATATCTCCAGGTATATCACCTTGGAGAACCTATCCCTCAAGGACCAGCCGGTGATTAAGGGATAGGTGGAGGCACATGGGTACCATCCCAGACCAGGGCACCCTATGAAATCATTAATATGGGCTCTAGGAGCAGCCCAAACAAAGCAGCAAACAAAAACAGCAATATAACATTGACCACCGTCAGCAAAAGGGAAAATCGCAGGAGGGCAGACCAGGCCACCCCCTCACATCTGCCTATCAATATCAACCCCCCTCCCCCCTGTTTCCACAGGGGGGGAGGGGGTGACACCAAAATTCTGAGAATATAAGGATTGGATTCAGGTCGATTAACCCAACAGATGATGAGATTTCTCATCTTAACAAAGGCAGGGGCAATTCGGCAGTTCTTGGAGCGTGACATTGAAGGCAGTCCCTCAATAAAAAAAAAAAAAAAGGGGGGGAACATTTCTACTTCATCCTGTGAGCCATACGGCTAGAAGTAGTAAAAGTAAAAACATGAGCGACACAAAACAAGAAGAAAAGTCAAAACAAGGATGTGAGTGTAGCACTTGGCGGGACTTCAAATAGAGGAGAATTCCAGTCGATCATGGAGGGCCTTTGCGTGACGATCTTCGGGTCTTGGACTTGTTCCAAAGCGGTTCTTGCGGACTGTTCGGTGGAGGACGTTTGTTTGATCCCGCAGAGGAAGTGGTGGTCTCCATATCTGTCTCCTGTGAAATTAGCTTGAGATGGAGGAGCAGTTTCTCGCCCGATGCAAAGTTGGAGAAGGCATGATTCTGACCGTTATAGGTGAATTTAACTGCAAAGGGAAATGCCCATTTATATTTAACTTCCTTCTGGGTCAGAGCAGTTAACAGCGGTTTAACATTTCTTCTCCTTTGAATGGTCGAGGGGGAAAGATCGGCAAATATTTGAACGGGATGACCCTGGCAGGTAACCTGGGACATCGTGCGTGCTTGCTTCATCACTGCCTCCTTGACAGCATAGTAGTGTGGTTTAGCAATAATGTCCCTGGGGGATCCATCTTTTCTCATCGGGCCCAATGCTCTATGGGCCCTGTCCAGTTCCAAGCGGGGGATGGGGATATTAGGGATCAGGGAACGCATCAGATCCTGAGTGGCTGTTTCTACATCCATTATCGATTCAGGCAGTCCCCGGATCCGAAAATTGTATCTCCTGGACCTATTCTCGAGGTCATCTATGCGTGCATTGGCTGTGTCCAGCTGATCGTGGAGGGTTTGAATGAGATCTGAGTTTTGGTAAGTGACCGCTGTAGTTTGATCGAGTCTACATTCAATAGTATCCATTCTGGATCCAATGTTTTGCAGATCTGCCTTAATTTCTCCTGTAATTTTAGCTGCTGTGGTGGCAAGTCCCTTTTCCAGGAGGGCGGACAGCCTGAGAAAGAGATCGTCTGGTGCATAGGAGAGGTTTGGGCCTGTGGGGCCATGAGGGAAAAAGCCTGTGTGAGGGGAGTCTGCAGGCCCAGCCTGAGGGAAGGCCTGATCCCTGAATGAATGGCTCAGGAGGGATTCGGTGGACGTGGGAGACGGGGTATAAGGCTGCTGGCCATATCCTTGCAGGCTAGGAGAGTAGGTGAGGAGAGCAGGGGCCAGGACTTGCCTGTCATTGATTGCAGAATCCTGCTCCTGTGGCTGAGGAGACGCTGCCGCTGCGGCGGCCATCTTGGTACACCCGGGCGGGGTGGAGCTGAGGAATTCCGGCCCTAAATTGCGTCTGGCTCCAGAGCGGTCCATATAGAAGCGGTCACCGGTGTTGTGGGATGCCGAATCCCGTTACCCCGAGGCTCGGGAGTGCCGTGTGTCAGTGCGGTGAGCGCCGCTGGTCTGGGATGGCGCGGAGCTCCGAGTCAAGCGGCCATCTCGGAGCTCTCGCGCATGCACACTCATACAGGGACTTCTTGGACCCCTCAGATACTACTGAGTTGAGGTGGGAGGGCTGTGGTGGACCCAGTGCACCTCATTTGGATCAGGAGCCCATTTGGCATACCTGAATCCTCCTCTGGATTTTCCTTGCCAGGAATCTCCAGTACCGTAGGGTTTAGGGTGGGTTTGGAGAATCCAAACCTACCTGGGGTTGGGAAGGGGTCGGGGGACCCCTCTGTTTTATTTTGCTATGAGTCTAATCTTGTAATGCCACATCAGCTTGTTACTAATTTTATTGTTTCTCTTACCTTTCTCCTTTTCCCTTTCATCTCTTTTCTCTCCCTTTTCCCTGAAGCCTTAAGCGGAGTTCATGGATCTCACAGTCTCCTCCAGTCGTCGCTCCCAGGTTCCAGGTACCTCTCTATATGCTCCGGGGGTTATACTCGGTTTCCTCTCCTACGCTGGCAGGGTAAGTCGCGAAATGTTTGTATAGTCCACTCCCTTCTGATCTATGCCTGATACACCTACATTGTCATCTTCCCTGAAAATTATCTCTCACAACACGCAAGGACTCAACTCCCCGATCAAGCATAGGAAAATCTTCCAATTTTATCACTCATTGCACGCTGACGTCCTCCTGCTTCAGGAGACACACTTCCCCTCTACATTTAGACCCACTTTTTTGCATCAACGCTTTCCACAATTTTTTTTAGCTTTGGCTGAGAACAAAACAAAAGGGGTGGCGATTTGTTTTGCTAAACACGTAAACCTCTCCCCCACGAACACTATTGTCGATCCCCAGGGACGCTATGTTCTAGTCTCCGGTCTTATAGATGGGGAACTCTATACATTTGTGTCCTATTATGCGCCGAATAAGGGTCAAAAATCCTTTTTAGAATCTCTGCTTACTAAACTACATGCGCATCTCAAGGGGACAGTTTTCCTGGGTGGGGACACTAATATAGCCTTTGACTTCTCTTTGGACAAGTTGGCTGACGGAAAGTCCAAACCCAAACGCCCTACTAAACAGAGTGTTAAAATTGCCAAAATGGAGTGCGCATGTGCGGCGCCCTGTGATGGCCGCTTGATACAGGGCTCTGCACCGTTCCCGTCCTCTCGCTTCCCCGCAGCCAACCGCCGACACACAGCGGTATCAGATACCGGACCGGAGGTACCCAGGAACAGTTGGGGCTTGATTTAAGGACTGGAGGGGGCCCGATATAAGCCTTATCAGAGCTGCAGCTTCTGTGCTTCTGCCCGGCCGAATCACACAAGATGGCGGCGGACCGGCCGCCTCATGAGGTAAACTACAGCAGCAGCAATAACGGATCCTCTTCCTGGAATGATGGAGGTATTACAGAGGTATGCAGGGGGGTCCCCTCACCATCAGATTACAGTGGGCCACTATCCCCAGCCACCACAATATCCCTTCTGGATCAAACGCTGGAAGACATGCAGGGGCACTCTCCCTCAGGAGCTCATACACAGGGCCATGTTCCCCCTCACCATGCAGCAGCTCAGTCTGTCACTCAGCTCCCTTTGCCTCATTTAGACATGTCCCTCATGTTCTCTAAGTTTGCTGAAATGCTGGATAGAGGCTTAGCCCACACAGCTTACAAGATCACTAATGATATAAAGGCTGATCTACAAATGCTGGGATCCCGAGTGGATAGTGTTGAAAATAAATTGGATGCCACGATCGATCGAGTGAACCAGAATTCTGATCGTTTTCAGGAACTACACGATCAATTAGAGGGGGCAATGGCTAAAATTGACGATTTTGAGAATAGGTCCAGAAGGCTCAATTTCAGGATCAGAGGCCTGCCTGAATCCATAACGAACATCCCTGAAGCAGTTCACTCCCTCATCAAATCTCTCATCCCTGATATCAGGGCTCACCGGTTGGAGCTGGACCGCGCTCATAGAGCCCTGGGGCCCCCACGCCAAGATGGCCTTCCCCGTGACATAGTGGTCAAACCGCACTACTACAGTGTTAAGGAGGAAGTCATGAGGAGGGCCCGGACAACACCGCAGATACAGCTACAGGGCCACCAGATACAAATCTATGCGGACATCTCGCCCTTCACCATCCAGAAGAGGAGGTCCATTAAACCATTGCTGGCGATTCTGACGCAAAAGAACATCAAATATTGGTGGCTATTTCCTTTCAGCCTAAAATTTGAATATAATAGCAAACCGTATAGGTTCTCATCTCTTCCTGAAGGGGAATTTCTACTCCGCAAACTGGGACTGATCCCCACGGATCCTCCATCCCCTATGCAGGCGTCCTCATCCGGAATGTCCAAACGCCCACCACCTTCAAGTCCTCTCACCTCCCTCTGGAATACTCCCAGGAACAAGAAAGCTAAAGATGGACTACCGCCGTGATTCTGAAGGAACTCTCGATTTTTCTTTCTCAATTCCTGACTCATTCTAGAATGCGTCTGGACCTTTGCTGGCCCCCTGATGATTTTATTCTTTTTTTTATTTTTTATTTTTTTTTTTATTTTTTTTTTATTTTATTTTTTATATCTCAGGCCTATTTGCTCTATGTAAGATGTTACAGTTCACCATTGGTCCTGATCCCATGACTTTTATGCTTACGGCGTTCATTTACTGTATTAATTCTGCCTTAATAGTTGGGGAAGCGGTGGATGGAGCGGGCCTTTGCCGCACTCCCCCACACTTGGACAGGCAACCTGTGCGGTTTTGCCTCTCCTGGTTTGGGCGTTACCCTCTTTGTGGGGTACTCCATGTTCTCTATCTTGAGTAGGGTAAATATGACTTTGCCCCTACCTCAAGACGATCCTTTTTCTGTTCCTTTCCCTTTCCTCCCTCTTTTCATACTATTCTTAATCTCTTCTTTATTTTTCGCAGCTTTGGAGGCGATATCTCTCTTGCAAGGTATTTATCGGGGTGATAGGCTGCTTCCAGGTTCTGTTGCTCTTGGACTGTGTACTTCTGGCTTGAAGGTAAGTGATCCGTTGTCATGTGCCATTTTTCACACTCTGCTCCATGGCTAACACGACCACCCAAGGACATTCCCTCCGCATAGCTTCTCATAATGTTCAGGGCCTTAATTCCCCTTTAAAACGTAAAAAGATTTTTCAACAATACCATGCCCAAAAAATAGACATTTTATTTTTGCAGGAAACTCACTTCCCTAAAACTTATCAACCCTCCTTCATTCACGCAAAATTCCCTAGATTTTACCTGGCCAACTCCGAGAAAAAAACCAAAGGTGTGGGTCTATTCTTCTCAAGTAGGATACAATTTACCCTGGTCTCTGAATTTAAGGACCCTGAGGGCAGATTCCTTCTCATTAAAGCACTCATTGCAGAACAACTCTACTCCCTTGTTTCATATTACGCCCCTAACAAGGGTCAAGCAAAGTTTTTTCACTCCCTTCTCCAAACGCTAGCCCCACTTGCAGACGGTATAGTTATTTATGGAGGAGATTCCAATCTAGCATTTGATGCGGGCACAGATAAATCACGTCCCCCAAACAAAAACCGGTTACGTCCAACCAGGCAGAGTCTACAGGTGGCCAGACAGTTGTTCCATTATGGCTTGGTGGACATATGGCGGGAACTTAACCCAAGGGCTAAAGATTATACGCATTTCTCTAGCCCCCATCAAACCTTTGCGAGAATTGACCACTTATTTATGCTTCAACAGCATATCCCGTTGGCACAGCGGTCGGTCATTAGGGACTCTGCTTTGTCGGACCACTCTCTGGTCGTTTTGTCTCTATCCGGTGGCCCCTCTTCTCGCTCAGAATTCCGATGGAGACTTAATGCTTCCATTCTTAGCAATCCAACACAGGCTCAGGAGATCGAAAGGCACATTCAGGAGTACTTTAGAACCAATGATGTTGAAGCAATCTCCCCTGCTGTGCTATGGGCGGCCCACAAGGCCACGATTAGAGGTCACCTTATCCAAATATCTACTAGACTGCGTAAGGCTCGTAAAGCAGAAATTGAGAGGTTGGAATGTGCATTCTCAACACTGAGCAAACTACATAAATCCAAACCCTCCTTACACTCTGCGGATAGGCTGGATGCTGCCCGCACTGAGTTGAATTTGGCTCTCACCGCTAGGGCTGAGAAGGAGCTCAGATGGGAGGGGGGACGCTTCTATCACCAAAAGGATAGACCTGGGACTCTACTTGCAAGGCGCTTAACTCCTAAAATTAGATCCTATACTCTCCCTAAAATTAAATTAAAAAACGGTTCTCTGACACAGAATCCTCAAAAGATTATGGAAGCCTTCCATGAGTTTTACCTAGCCCTCTATAGCACACCGGAGTCGGCCCCCTCGCGGGACGCCGTTAACGCATTCCTGTCATCAATACAAATTCCTAAATTGAAAGATCAGCATAGAGAGGAACTTGAGTCCCCAATTTCCGCTGAGGAGGTTGAACAGGTCATCAAAAATCTAAAAACGAATTCGGCGCCAGGCCCGGATGGCTTTGCTGTCCCTTACTATAAACACTTCTCCCAGACACTAGCCCCGTACCTTGCACGCTTCTTTAACCATCTCCGGTCTGGGACACCCTTAGACACTTCTCTGAATTCAGCGTTTGTGACCGTTATCCCTAAGTCAGGAAAGGATCCTAGTGACACCTCTAATTACAGACCCATATCCTTAATCAATAATGATCTCAAAATTCTGACTAAAATTCTAGCAAACAGAATATCTAATTTCATTAGCCTTTATATTCACAAGGATCAGGTCGGATTTATCACAGGGAGACAGGGTCCGGACCAGATTAGGAGGGCGGTGGATGTTATCTCGCTTTTACGATCAGGATGGGACGGGGCCCCCCCCCAACAGGGTTTCTTACTTTCCCTTGATATTACGAAGGCCTTCGACTCGGTCTCCTGGTCCTTTCTGATCCCTACCCTGGAAAAATGGGGATTTGGTCAGTCTTTTCTGAATTTAATTAATGCTCTTTACTCGACCCCTTCTGCCCAGATCAAAATGCAGGGATATTACTCGAAGCCTTTCCCAATTTTCCGCGGCACAAGGCAGGGCTGCCCCTTATCTCCACTGATCTTTGCCATGATCATCGAGACTCTGGCCATTGCCATCAGAACTGATCCCAATATTCAGGGAATCCGATGTGGACCGCAAACACATAAATGCGCACTATTTGCGGACGATGTTTTACTTTTTATCTCATCTCCAAGCACTTCTCTTCCAATTATATGTAAATTGTTAGATGATTTTGGCAAAGTATCAGGACTTCTGGTCAATTATTCTAAGTCCCTAGCACTCAATATTAACTTACCTTCTCAGCTGGTCTCCCAACTACGAGATAATTTCAGGTTTGGCTGGACAGACTCAGTGCTCCCCTACTTGGGGATTAATTTAACGGCTTCAATAGACAGGCTGTACTCGGCCAACTACCCTGCCACCTTTCGCAGACTGGAAGACGATCTTGTATTGTGGGACCGACTGGGTATATCTTGGCTGGGCAGGGTTCACTCTATAAAGCAGACCTTACTCCCCCGCATCCTGTATCTCTTTCGCTCTCTCCCCATCCCAGTCCCCAGGGACCGGCTTAGGAGCTTTCAATCCAAAATTATAAGGTTTATATGGGGATCCAAAGGACATAGAATTGCGAGGGGAACACTCTTCCGCAATAGGGCCCAGGGTGGACTGGGAGTGCCGAATATTCTTTGGTACTATCAGTCGGCTCATCTCTCCCAACTCTCAACTATATATTCCAAAATAGCTCACCCGGATTGGGTACTCATGGAAAGACAATCTATACCGGGTTACACCCTGGACTACATCCTTTGGTGCCCTTCCAAAGACAGACCCGCCATACTGGCACCCACTTTATCACACTCGCTCACTCTCTGGGACTCTCTTAGAAAGGAGCCACACCTGATCTCCGATTGGTTCCCACTATCCCACATTTTTAGGAATTCCCTCTTTCCACCTGGACAAATAATCAGGGCCTTCAGCTGGTGGCTAGATAAGGGGTTATATAGGATTGGTCACTTCGTTACATCCTCAGGCCCCATCTCATTAACCCATTGCATTAATAAACTCGGTATGCCACAAACTGAGAAATTTAGATTTCAACAAATTTCCCACTTCCTTAGTTCGTTAGGACTCTCTTCCTCCAAGTTCCCATCCATAACTGAATATGAGCTGTGGTGTGGTCAGGCCATGGAGCAGAGGGGTGGAATATCGGTGATTTACCGAGCTTTGGCCCAAGCGGACTCTAAAACGCTCTTCATGCTTGAATGGGAAACTGACCTCCAACAGCAATGGTCCCTCGCAGACTGGCGTAAAGCATCGGTGTCCGCCACGAAAGGCCTATTCAACACTGCTCTGGTAGAAGCAAATCTAAAAGTCATGATGCGATGGTATATGGTACCGTTACGATTGGCCAGAATTTATCCGACTGCTTCGCCCCTCTGTTTCCGCAACTGTGGTCATATTGGTTCCTTTCTACATATTTGGTGGGAATGCCCCAAAATACGGAAACTCTGGAACAACATCTTCAATATTATCAGGAAACTTACCTCTTTACCAGTACCTAACTCACCTCAATATGCATTACTTAATTTTCCCCATCAAGGTATCCCAAAATTGTCTCATTATCTTATTCGGTTTATCCTATTAGGGACTAAGATGACCATAGCCCGGGCCTGGAAGCAACCCACGGTATCCTTGCGACTAGTTAAACGGAAAATAACCTGGATTATGGTTCAGGAAAAAACAGTCAGCATCTTCTTAGACTCGGTGGACAGACACGCAGCAGTATGGGAACCATGGATCAACTACACTTCTAATTCTACATGTCCCTTGGTCCAATTAGACTGTCCCGGAGCAAGAGAGATCCCCTCTAATTGACGCTACTGATTTGCGCCTCCTCTTTTCCGTTTCTTACTTTCTCTTTTCCCTTCTCTCCCTCCCTTCTCTACTGACTCCTAGTTGTTTAAGTGTATTTCAAAGTTGTCTGTTATCATTAAAATTTTTATTTATTTATTTATTTTTTATTTTTTTACATTTGACAGACTGCATATGGTATACGGTGGTAAACTTACTAATACCTTTACTTCACAATTGGTTTATTATATATTTTTTTCTCCTCAAGTATATTACGTGCATTTCCCTCTGCTAGATATACTTCACCTTCGGTCGTATACAGGGGGGGGGGGGGGGTGTTTCCCGTGTCCCAGCACAGTTAGATCCCTTTCGGGGTGCTGGGGCTGGGATGGATTCTCCTACCCCAGTTTGGCTTTTTCTCTAGATGGCCGTGTGCTAGTTTGCTGCTCACCAAGTAGTGGCTTGCTGGTCTTGTTCATAGTTTCCACATAATCTGTACAATATCAAACAGTTTTACTATACGGTATTGTCTTGTTTTTTTTTGGTTTGACATTCTGTATTTCAGTGTTACGCCACTTTTGTCAAATGTAACATACACTGTTTTCACATCGTTGTACTTGTTTGATCGTTCAATAAAAATCTATTGAAAACGAAAAAAAAAAAAAAAAAAAAAAAAAATTTGCCAAAATGCTCAACGAGGCGGACCTGATTGATATCTGGCGGGAGGCCAACCCACGTGTAAGGGACTACACACATTTCTCGGTTCCTCACAACTCCTTTTCCAGGATAGACCACATCTTCACCCGTGCCACTACACTCCCTCTCATTAAATACTCCAAGATCATTGACACGCCTCTTTCGGACCACTCCATTGTTTCACTTTTGACATGTAAACCAGCGGGAACGGACAGCCGACCGCGTTGGCGCTTACGGGAAACCCTATTGAATGACCCTATACAATGCACGTTACTGGAAAACGCTATACAAGAATACTTTACTTTAAACTCGACAGAAGGGATATCTCCTGTTACCATTTGGGCAGCCCACAAAACTGTTATAAGGGGTAAACTGATTCAATTATCCTCTAAACTCAGGGCAGAACATAGGGCTGACACAGTGAAACTTACGGAGGAATTCGGTAGATTATCTAAGGAGCATAAACGCAACCCCAATGCAATCTCGCTAGCAAAATTAGATACAGCACGGGCCCACCTAAACATATCGTTGACTACATCGGCTGCCCAACACCTTAAGTGGACTGGAGCCAAATTTTACGCGCAGAAGGATAGGATGGGTTCCAGACTAGCGGCTAAACTTTCCCCTAAACTACGCACACAGACCTTCCCCAAACTAAAAGTGACCTCCGGGGAACTTTCACAGAATCCTAGCAAGATAATGGACACCTTTAGACAATTTTATGCAGATCTTTACAAACGTAGTCCCAGTTCCTCCACTGCTCTGGGGGATAATTTCCTCAATAACCTCCCATTGCCCTCCCTAGAAAAAGCACATGCTGAACTCCTGGAGAGCCCGTTCACCCACAAGGAAGTCCTGGATACTATTAAACGCCTTAAGCTGGGCTCCTCTCCGGGTCCGGATGGCCTCTCCACGGGTTATTATAAGAAATTTGGACACTGCTTAGTACCCCACTTAACTAGACTGTTCAACTCTCTCAGGGATGGAGCCACCCTGAATCCGGACTTGAATTCGGCTTACATTTCAGTCATACCGAAACCGGATAAGGATACTAGTGTAGTAGGGAATTACCGCCCTATATCTCTTATTAACAATGATATCAAAATAATGACTAAGATCCTGGCCGACAGACTCTCCAGCTTTATTTCGTCATATGTTCACAAGGACCAGGTAGGCTTCATCCCTGGGAGACAAGGCCCGGACCAGATCAGGAGAGCGATTGACATTATATCACTGCTGAATTCTCAATGGGATGGGGGTCCCGCACAAAAGGGTTTTTTACTTTCAATTGACTTGCACAAGGCGTTTGATTCAATAGATTGGGCATACCTATCTGAAATCCTAAGGCGCTGGGGTTGTGGCAAATATTTTCTTAATCTGATTGATTCCCTTTATTCCGCTCCTACGGCGCAGGTTCGCCTACTGGGCAGATATTCGGAGTCCTTCCCTATAGGTAGGGGGACAAGACAAGGGTGCCCACTGTCGCCGCTTTTATTCGCAATAGCTATCGAAACTTTAGCCATCGCTCTGAGAACAAACCCTGACGTTAAAGGGGTTAATTGTGGACCCCTGGAGCACAAATGTGCACTATATGCAGATGACCTTCTCCTCTTTGTCACTTCCCCCCTGACTTCAATACCAGTGATCCTTCGGACTCTTCGTGAATTCAGTGTGATTTCAGGTCTACGGGTTAACATGAACAAATCACTGGCCTTAAACATAACTCTCCCTCCGGATCTTCTCAAACAGCTCACGGACAATTTCTCTTTTGTTTGGGCGCCTCACCAGATCCCATATTTGGGTATTAAGCTTACCTCAGGTATTGAAGGTTTATTCCAAGCAAATTATCCCCCCATGGTACAGAAATGTAAACAGGACATGGAAAGGTGGTCTAGATGTGCTCTATCCTGGCTGGGCAGAATTCATGCGGTCAAAATGACTTTGCTACCAAAGCTCCTGTATCTTTTCCGCTCTCTACCAATCCCGATACCCAAACGCTTTCTTACTAAAATGCAGTCGGACATATTACGTTTTATTTGGGGCAATAAAGGTTACAGGTGTCCTTCTACTACGCTCTATAGATTAAAGACGCAAGGTGGATTGGGACTACCCAACTTGTGGGGATATTATCAGGCGGCTAGACTAGCTCAAATATCCTTAGCCTACTCAAGTCATAACAAACCAGATTGGCTCGCTATGGAACGACAATCTGTCCCATTGAACACGATAGATTTCCTTTTAGGCTGTGCACCGAAAGACAGACCAGCAATAATGGCACCCACTCTCTCACACTCTGTAGCACTTAGCTCCAAACTTTTCTCCCGAAGCTCCCTAATTTCCCCACTGACCCCACTAACACACATATTTCACAATCCTGACTTTCCCCCTGGGATGAACATTGAAGCATTTAAATGGTGGACCGACAAAGGCCTCTATCGCATTGGACACTTTTTTTCCCCTGCAGGACCCCTCTCACTGACACACTATAGGAAGAAATTGGATTTACCTGACTCAGAACTTTTCAGACATGCACAGATCTCCCACTTTATACACTCCATCTGGAACACCAAACCCCTACCCCCCGATATTACTCCTTTTGAGCGCTGGTGTATCACTACGGAGGATCAGAAGGGAGGCATTTCGCTGATTTATATGGCACTTATGACTAAACAATCCAAACCCTCTTACGCCCGAGCCTGGGAGCACGACATGGACGAGTCTTGGGATAATACAACGTGGTATCGCGCCTCAACGAGAGCATTTAAAGGTATTCTTAATATTTCCCTTATCGAAGCCGGACTAAAAGTTCTAACACGATGGTACTATGTTCCTTCCAGGCTAGCGACTATATTCCCAGGCACGTCACCGGTCTGTTTCCGAGGTTGCGGTCTGGAGGGCTCAATGATTCATATTTGGTGGTCTTGTCCCCGCATACGATCATTCTGGCACAAAGTTTTCCGCACTATTAGCTCACTGACAGGCACTACTGTTGTACCACATCCTCGGTGGGCATTATTTAATTTTCAGATCCCGAAGCTATCCAAAACCTCCCAGAAGTTGTCATTGTTCTTATGCTTAGGTGCTAAAATGACTATCGCCAAGGCCTGGAAGACACATACCATCTCTTTTCGGATGTTTAAAAGAAAGGTTACATGGGTCATGGTGCAGGAACAAATTGTTGCTAAACTCAATGACAAAACTGAGCAATTCAGGGACGTTTGGGAACCTTGGGCGACCCTTTGTAATATCTCACTCATTCCTGGTGTACCCCCGGGAGCTATGACATCCCGAGGCGCAAGTGGATGAGTAAAGCATTACCTTCCTTTCTTCTTTCCTCCCCCCTCACACGTTTTTCTCTCCCCCTTCTATTTTGTCGCCTCTCTTGGCGAGCACATTCGCCTTCATGCTATCATACTGGTTGGTCTCTTGGTACTTTATATGAATCTGTACCTTTATTGTGACTATTATACCGCCACTTCCGCTCTGACACTGACCCAGGATTAATTTTGCATGGGATAGCTCTGTGTCCTCGACTCCTGGGCTGCAGCAGGATCCCAATTGGGGCTCCTGGGAGCACGGGGTTCTCAGAGCTCTTCTAGCCCTGGCTCATTGTCACAGAAAGCTGGGCTGCAATGGACTGTTACGTCTTGGTCTGCAGGGATGGACACCTGCTGACTGAGACGACATTCACAGTCGATTTGACAAACTGCTGCGATGCTTTTTTATTTATTTTTTATTTTTCTGTTCTATGGCTCACCTGCATCATTTATTTTTGCAAATGTTACACTTGTCATCTCTTTGTTATGTATGTGTTAAACCATAATAAAATTTTCAAAAAAAAAAAAAAAATTAAATAATAGGTGGGCTAACGGATCAACCTGTGGGAAGCATCGACATTTATGTATGTAAAATAAAGCATATGTAACATTCCCGCACCTTGTGAAATCAAGTCCTGTATGTTAGACCCAAGGAAAAATCTGTAAAAGGGATAGAGAGAGAAAGAGAGAAGATGGAGAAGAAGGAGAAGGAGGAGCGAAAGAATAACAGAGCGAATCTCGTTCACCAGCGGCACCCAGTGTAGATTCAATCAATGGTTGGTATAGATAAATATCTAGTCCAAGGAGACCAAATAGCATCATGTTTGGCGGTGGAGTCAAGAAGAATACTAGCTGTTTTTTCCTGAGTCATGATCGAAGAGATCTTCCTTTTAACCATAAAAAGAGAGACAGTTGGTGTTTTCCATGCCCTCGCTATCGTGAGTTTAGCACCGAGAAGCATGAACTGAATGAGTCGTTGGGACAATTTGGGAGCATCAGAGCAAGGGAAATTTAACAGGGCTATGTGAGGCAATTGTTGGATAGGAACCCCAGTAATTTTCCTAATGATGTGGAATATTTTATTCCATAAACTCCTGATCTTGGGACAATCCCACCATACATGTAACATAGATCCCACATGTCCGCAGTTGCGGAAACATAAAGGAGAAGCATCAGGGTATATTTTGGAGAGTCGTAATGGGACCATATACCATCGCATGAGTGTTTTCAGATTAGCTTCCATCAAAGTGACATTCAGAATTCCCTTTGAGGCTGTCAAAGAAGCTCTATGCCATTCTGCTATACTCCAAGTATGCTGCAGATCATTTTCCCATTCCCTCATATAGAGTGTTTTGGTGTCAGCATGGGCAAGTGATTGGTAAATTACAGTAATGCCACCTTTCTGCTCCTCAGTTTGACCACACCATCTTTCATAATCCGTGACTGCGAGAGTATTGGAACTAGGAGGAAGAAGAGACCGGATAAAATGGGCGATTTGTCTGTATCGGAAACGTTCCACATTTGGCATGTCAAGTTTACTAACGCAATGGGCCATGGTGAGAGGGCCCGTGGTGTTAGTGAAGTGTCCTATCCTATACATCCCTTTGTCCAGCCACCATTGAAAAGCTTTAATGTCCATTCCAGGAGGAAATATAGGATTGTGGAACAGGTGGGACAACGGTTTCCAATGTGAAACCAACCGTGGGTTGAATTTGAGCGAGTCCCACAAAGTGAGCGAGTGGGATAGTGTGGGGACCATGACGGCAGGTCTAGATTTGGCAGAGGCCCATAGGATATAATCTAGAGTGTGTTGAGGGATAGCTTGGCGCTCCATATGAACCCAATCCGGATGTTCATATTTGGAGTATATAGTGGACAATTGTGCAAGTTGCGCCGCCTGGTAATACCAAAGAAGGTTGGGAACTCCCAAACCTCCCTGATTCCTGTGTCTATGTAGGGTGCTTTTAGCCAGTCTATGTCCCTTTTTGCCCCATATGAATTTAATAAGTTTGGACTGAAACTTCCGTAGATGATCTTTTAGGATGGGAATAGGTAGGGATTGAAAAAAATAAAGGATACGGGGAAGGATGGTCATTTTTATTGAGTTAATTCTACCCAGCCAGGAGAGTCCAAGTGTATCCCAGTTCTTTAAGTCCGCTTCTAGTTTAAGATATAGAGGGGGAAAGTTTGCCTTATGCCGCGTACACACGAAGGGACTTTTCCCGGCGGACCTAAGTCCAGCGGACAATCCGCTGGACTTTCCAGCTGGGTCCGCTGGACTAAAAAGCGAACGGACTTGACCACACACGATCACGCAAAAAGTCCGACGGTTCACGCGATGACGTACAGCACGTACGACGGGACTAGAAAACGAAAAATACTCGAAAAATACTTGCTACTGAGCATGCGTCCTTTTTGGTCCGCCGGACCATACTACACACGGCCGGATTGTCCGCTGGACTGCCAAGTCTAGCGGATAATTTTAAAACAAAACTTAAAACTTTAGTCCGCCGTACTTTGGCCAAAAAAAGTCAGCCGGCGCCACACACGAGGGGATTATCCGCTCGACTTCGGTCCAGCGGATAATCCCGCGGGATAGTCCCTTCGTGTGTACGCGGCATTATAGAGAGTGTCAATGGACGACGTGAGGTTGATCCCCAGGTAAGGTATCATAGCTGTCCCCCAACTGAATCTAAAATTTTCCCTGAGTTGCAACATAAGGGGGTCCGGTAAATTCACGTTCAGAGCCATAGACTTTGAGAAGTTTACTTTAAGCCCAGAGACTTTGCCAAAGTCATCAAGAACCCTGCACAAGTTAGGTAGTGAGACTAAAGGAGAAGTGATGAAAAGAAGTACGTCGTCAGCGAAAAGAGCGCATTTGTGGGTTTGCGGGCCACAACTCACCCCATGTATATCGGGATTGTCCCGTATGGCGATAGCAAGTGTCTCGATGACCATGGCAAAGATCAAGGGGGATAGGGGACATCCCTGCCTAGTGCCCCTGGAGATTTGAAAAGGCTGAGAATAATGACCTTGGATTTTGATTTGCGCACTTGATGAGGAGTATAACGCTTTTATCAAATTGAGGAAGGAATTGCCAAATCCCCATTTTTGAAGAATTGGGAACAGGAAGGACCAGGAGACAGAGTCAAATGCCTTCATTAGATCCAACGAGAGTAGAAAGCCCTGTTGTAATGGTCCTTTGTCCCAGCCTGATTGTAGGAGCGATATTACATCAACGGCTCTTCTGATCTGGTCTGGACCCTGTCTCCCGGGAATAAAACCCACTTGGTCCTTGTGAATATATAAGCCAATAAATGAGGATATTCTGTTTGCGAGGATTTTCGTTAAAATTTTAAGGTCATTATTTATTAATGATATTGGGCGATAGTTAGCGGTACAGCTGGTGTCTTTGCCAGGTTTCGGTATTATCGTGACAAAAGCTGAGTTAATAGAAGAGTCTAGAGGGGTGCCTTCGCGAAGCAGGTTAAAGAATCTGGCTAGATAGGGAGAAAGTAAAGGGGTGAAGGATTTATAATATGGGACGGAAAAGCCATCCGGCCCTGGGGCAGAGTTATTTTTAAGATTGCGAACCACTTGAGCTATTTCCTCCGTTGTGATCGGGTCCTCAAGACTGACCCTATGGTGTACTTTGAGTTTGGGGATACGTAGTGAGTTGAGGTAGGAGTCTATAAAGGAAGGAGAGGGTTCTGAGGTGCGTTCACCATATAAAGATCGGAAGAAGTCATGAAAGGTTTCCATAATCTTTTGTGGGTTTTGTGTTAGAGATCCGTTGTGAAGGCGTATTTTGGGAAAGGTACGTGTTCTCACCTTGGGAGTGAGTCTACGTGCCAGCATGGTCCCTAATTTATCCGTTTGGTGATAGAATCTCCCATCATCCCAGCGGATGCTTTTCTCAGCTAATGCTGTTAGAGACAAATTAAGGGCCGTGCGAGCAGTTTCAAGTTTTGTTTTGGAACTAGGAGATGGGTTGAGCTTGTGTTGTTTGCTGAGAAAGTGAAACTCTTTTTCCAACCTAGCTATGTCTAGTTTGCGTGCTTTGCGTATCCTTGAGGAAATTTGTATAAGTGTGCCACGTATATAGGTTTTGTAAGCTGCCCACAAAGTCGAAGCCGAGATATTATCGACATCGTTAAGAGTAAAATATTCTCTGAGATCCTTTTCAATCTCATTAATATGAGTGGGATTACTGAGAATGGAGGCATTCAGTCTCCAATGAAAAGTACGTTGGTGAGAAGATGATTTGTGAAGGATTAAGAGAAGGAAAGAGTGATCCGACCAGGCAGAGTCTTTGATGACTACTTTCTGTATCAACGGGACGTGTTTTTGCAAAATAAAGAAGTGGTCAATTCTAGCGAACGTGTTGTGGGGGTTCGAGTAATGTGTGTAATCCCGAGTCCCAGGATTAGATTCCCTCCAGGCGTCAATTAATCCCTGTTGGAATAACTGTCTGGCAACATCTAGACTCTGCCTGGTGGGACGCACACCATCCTTACCTGGGGGTCTAGACTTATCCTTCCCCGTGTCAAATGCTATATTGGAGTCACCTCCATAAAGTACTGTGCCTTCCAATAGGGGGGCGAGAGTGCGAAAGAGAGATTGAAAAAATTTGGACTGGCCGCGATTAGGCGCGTAGTAGGATATCAGGGAATAGAGTTGATCATCAATGATTCCTTTAACCAAAATAAACCTGCCGTCAGGGTCCTTGTATTCAGAAATCATTGAGAATTGGGTATTCCGGGAGAAAAATATGCCCACTCCTTTGGTCTTAGTATCGGAATTAGCAAGATAAAATGTAGGGAATTTTGCGTGTATGAAAGAGGGGACACAGGATTTCGGGAAATGTGTTTCCTGTAAGAACAACACGTCTATTTTTTTGTCATGGTAGAATTGAAATATCTTCCGACGCTTTACAGGGGAATTAATTCCCTGTACATTGTGGGAAGCAAAACGCAGCTTCTGTGTGGAAGTGGTGTGGTCAGCCATAGGATAAGAGAGGGTGAGATGCCAGCAATTCACAATCACTTACCTTAGATCGGGAAGAAGGTCCACTAAGGTCCGGTCTTGGATAGCTTGAAGCATTAAGGTACCGTTAGCCGCCGGTGAAGGAGACCGCATCTGTCACTGAAAGAATAGTAATCATAGAAAGGGGTGAGAAAGAGAGAGAGGGGACAGAAGAGAGAGAACAAAAGATCAAAAAGATCCAGGAGTATGGTGAAAAAGTGTACACCATATTCCGAGGTGTCAAAAATGGTCCCCCCAACCAGTGGGGGTGATCCCAACCAGAAGCAGGGAAAAAATTGAGTTTTCCCGGCTTCAAGCGTAGGATGGGGCGCAAGGTCACCGCTCCAAACACGGCGCCCTTTACTGTAGTGTCATAATAGAAAAAATGGTAGTGGTTGGAGACCAACTTCCTCCCCCCCCAGGAACAGCGAATGAGGGAATTAAAAAGAAAAAAAAAAAAGGGGGGTTACTAGTGGAAACAATTGGTAATGCATTACCCAGGACGGTGGACCTAAAGGAAATAGTAACGAACCCAGGATACCCTGCATTAAGATTTACCAGAATATACTTAAATTAAAAAAAAAAAAAAAAAAAAGGGGGGGTGAAAATCTGCAAAATAGACTTAGGGTATATAGGGGTTCAGCTAGTCAAGCAAATGGGGACAAAAGCAACGTGAAAGGCATTGGAGCCTACGGGTTAGTCATGCCCTAAAATCCCGGACAGGGTGAGAAATAAGAGAACAAAAATTATGCATAGTCTGCAGTTCATGTAGCAGCGGATTCCTTGCTTTTCTTGTATTTCGGCTTTTGCCACGCCGGGGTGAGAGGGCTCTGAGGAGGAGGTCTTTTGGACATGTTGAAGGAGGTTGCTTGCATCGGTGAGGTTGGTTCAGAAGTTATCAGACCCAGTGTCTTCAGCAAATGTTCTCCTTCCGCCATCGTGGCGAATCTGTATTGTTTGCCATTAAAGTCAAATTTCAGACTCAGAGGGAATAGCCACCAGTATTTGATGTTTTTCTGTTGTAAAACAGTAAGGAGGGGTTTGAGTGCCCGCCGTCGTTGTATGGTGAAGGGAGAAATGTCGGCGTAGATCTGAACCGAATGACCCAGAAGTTGTATATGTGGTATTGTGCGAGCTCTCCGCATGACTTCTTCCTTCACATTGTAGAAATGGGGTTTCACCACTATATCACGGGGTAGGCCATCAGAGCGCTGGGGTCCCAGGGCTCTATGAGCTCGGTCCAGTTCCAATTTGTGTGCACCAATATCCGGAATCAGGTCCTTGATTAGGGTGTGTACTGCACCCGGGATGTCTACGATATCCTCCGGAAGTCCCCTGATCCGAAAGTTCAGTCTTCTGGACCTATTTTCAAGGTCGTCAATTTTGGCCATTGCTCCTTCTAGCTGCCCTTGTAATTCTTGGAATCGATCAGTGTTCTGATTGACACGATCGATAGTGGCATCCAATTTGACTTCAATATGCTCAATGCGTGAGCCTAACATGTGAAGATCTGATTTTATGTCAGAGGTGATGTCTGAGGTGATTTTGGCAGCTGTGTGAGCGAGTCCTCTGTCAAGCATTTCTGCGAATCTGTCAAATAGAAGATTAATGTCCTGGGGATGTGAGGAGAACAAACTCGTGCCTTGTTGCAGAAGTGAGGGCTGTGTGGGTAGGCCTGTGGGGGGTAAATTCATATCTTCCAGTGTCTGATTAATGAGGGAGACAGTAGAGGCAGGAGAATGTGGGTCCCTGAGTGGGGGGGGTGATTGTGCTGAACCACATACCTCCTCCTGAAGAGCAATCCGCCAGGGAGAGGAGGCCGCCTTGCCTGAGGAGATCTGAGGCGATTTGTCCGCCGCCATTTTGTCCATCCCTGCTTCTCCCTGCAGGGTATTGTAACTGCCCTTGTGTGGCTTAGAAGCCCTCTAGTAACGACCCCTGGGGTGCCTGGGGGTGTGCGGGTATGGTGTATCTTGGTCCTGGGTCAGTGGGGGTAAAACAGCTACTGCTGAAAGGTCCGGTGTATGGAGCTCCGTTATACAGCGGCCATTGCCGCTTACTGCGCCTGCGCTGTTTCCCGGCGTTAATAACGGCCCGTGGGGCCAAAAAAAATGGTGCTTACAGTGTCCCTTTAGTGCCTGGGGATGTCCGGAGTGTTCCGGCCCTAGTCTCCGTTCCGGGGGGGGGGGGGGAGGAATCCTCCGCTGTCGGCGCCGGTGTTGTGGAGCGGGACGGAGCTCTGAGATCAGGCAGCCATCACAGAGCTCCGCGCATGCGCCGGGGGCTATAAAGTTTTTATGGATTGAAGTTATGGACTAATTATAGCCATCATTGGACTTTATTTTTAGCCACATCCATGTGTGTGTTTTTTATGATCATTATATATCTGTGCCCTTCCGTGTCCTATTTTATCCTTTGTATTTACATGTAATTATCATTTATTGGCGCAGCTTTACCCATTTCCATGAGCCTATGTGTGAGTATCCCACTTCTAGCAGCAGCCTTTTAGGTTAGGCCCCCCTTTTCCTTTTTCCCCTTTCGCTCCATTCTGTATATTTTCTTTGCCTCTTTTTTTTAGCGCGGTTTATTTAATTTCATTCAGGTGAGGTTGAAACAAGTGACATTTAATGTCGGGGAATATAGATGGGTGTAGGTAGAGTGAGAGAAGAAGAGAGTCTAGTTAGAGATATAGAACGGAAAAGGTGAAGAGAGGAGGTTGGTAGCTATACGTAGTGGCTCAAGTATTGGAGAGCATCTCAGTTATTTCTGTAATTCAGTGCACTATATTAAGTTTTTCATATTCTCCAGAGAATCTGAAAGCAACCCAGGGGGACCAGGTTTTGTGGTAGCCGTCCACGTCATCGTTGGATTGGGCCCGTGTCTCCTCCATGTTACATATGTCCAGAATCCTATGGAGCCATTCTTTAATGGAGGGAACCGTAGTAGATTTCCAGTATAATGGTATGAGTGATTTAGCTGCGTTAAGCAAGTGTTTGGACAGGGATTTCTTGTATTTGGAGAGTGAGAATTCGGTAACATGTAAGAGGCAACCGGCCGCGTCCAGTTTCAATGAGGTGTCTGTGATTTGGCGAATGATCGCTACCACCTTTTCCCAGAACCGTGCGATATGGGGACAGTGCCACCAGATGTGCAAAGTCGTACCCTTCTCTTGCCCACATCGCCAGCAAAGATCTGAAGTTTGAGGGAACCACTTATGCAACTTGGCCGGAGTGGCATACCATTGTGTAAGCAGTTTATATGCAGTTTCCTGTATTCTGGTGCTCAGGGAGCACTTGTGAGCGAGTATACAGGCTTTTTGCCATTGTGTATCTGTTATTTCTATGTTGAGTTCCTCCGACCACTTCCTCCGAAATCTGTCCAGGGTGTGCGGCACTGAAGCCTGGATCCAGGCATATGCTAGAGAGGTAGCCTTAGAAATTGGGGACCCCTCCAGGCACACTGATTCCATATCTGTCAGTTGTCTAGTAAAGTACCTCTTACGTTGTGTATTGTTTACAAAGCTTCGTATCTGAAAGTATGTCCATAATGGTAGATCCTGCACATGGTCCTCTACCTTCAGTTTTTGATAGTGCTTAATAAGGGCGTTTTCAAAGCAGTGGCTGGTGAGCAAGGGTGTATCCACACCTTGTTTCCGTAATGTGTGGTTTGCTACCCCTGGTGGAAAGTCTGGGTTGTCCTTTAGTGGCGTCAAAGGGCTTAAGGATGTGGATATGTTTGTCTTTTTAATGAGTGTATGAAATATAGACAATGTAGTGTTCAGCAAGGGATGTTGTCGTAGAGTCGGTGGATAGGTTTTCATCGAGACCCATGGTGAGAACCTCAAGGGAATCGGGCTCAGCTCATTTTCCAAGGGGACCCAGTCTTTAGTGTCCCGGTGGCAGTGCCAGTCTAGGATCCTTGTTATATGTGAGGCGTGATAGTATTGTTTATAGTCGGGTAGGCCCATTCCCCCTCTGTCTTTTGCCCTGGTCATTAACTCAAACTTGATCCTCGGGCGCTTGTGCGCCCAGACATAATCAAGCTGGATTGTTTGTAGGGTTTTAAAAAAACATTGAGGTATCAGGACGGGTAAGGTCCGGAATAGATACAGCACTCTGGGTAATATTGACATTTTACAGATGGCTGCCCTCCCGAACCATGAGAAATTTTTATTGGCATGCCAGGATAGCAAATCCTGTCTTATAATTTTTTTTTTTTTTTTTTTTTTGTTTAAAACGTTTTTATTGAAATTGGAAAGGTCATAACAAGAGAAAGAAGGTGCGGTCGCAGCCGTTCAGTACAATATGAATTAACACAGTAACCAATGTGAGACAAAACTCAACAAAGTAATAACAGTAGGCACAATGAATCTATGCACAATAAAGAGCATGTTGGTAAAGCAAGACAAGAGGGGTGTCTGAAATTCGTAGCAGTGAAAGTGGTGGAGTATAATAAATCGGGATCACCATAACTTGGGGTAGCGGAAATGGTGTATGTGAATAGGTAGTTAAGCATTAAATGTGCGGTAGTAGGGATGGGAAAAAGGACGAAGGGAAAGAGTAATACCTAGGTAATTATAGGGAGCATCACCAATATGTATTTGTAGGGTGTAGATACAAGGTCCACGATCCAGCCATAGGTAGGTGGAGTATCAAGAGCAGCATATAGGAAGGGTTGGGGTTACCTTGTGTCGTGGATAGGTTAGTCGAAGGTGAATCACCACAGCTCCAATTAGGAAATCAGGAGAGAATATTCGAGTAATCGGGAGTCGTTCGGAAGTGTAGCCAACACGACCAAATTTGAGTGAATTTGTGGGGGGTGTCTCTGGCTTGGTGGATCAGTTCCTCCATTTCAACGATTCTATCAATACGTCGGAACCAGTCCTTCAAGGAGGGCGGATCTTTAGACTTCCATTTAGTGGGGATACACATGTTTGCCGCCATGAGCATGTGCATGGGTAGAGATCTGAGGTAAGACCCGGAAGATGGGGAGGAAAGGTGCAGTAAAAGTTGTGATGGGGAGAAATCTAAGGTGTATGTGGAAATTTGTTGTGTAAGTCTATGTACGGCTGTCCAGAAAGGTTGGAGTTTGGGGCAGGACCACCAAATGTGTAGCAAGGACCCAGTATCTGCTTCACACCTCCAACAGAGTGAGGATGTTGAAGGGTAGATGCGATGTAAAGCTGTAGGTGTTTTGTACCATCTGGAAATCAGTTTAAAGGCATTTTCTTGGGCGCAAACGTTAAGGGAGCCTTTGTGGATGATTGTGTAAATTTTTCCCCAATCTTTATCAGAAATGGTGGTAGAGAGATCATTATGCCATTTATCCCTGGTCCAGGAATCCGTGAGTTGAAGGCTTGAAAACAGTAAGTTGTAGGTGAATGAGATAAGGTGTCTTTGTGGTTCCTGTATAGTACACATGTCTTCAAAAGGAGTTAGAGATCTGGACCAATCTGTGTGTTCAGCTTTGGTTGTGAGGAAATGTCTGATTTGGACATACGTCCAGAATGGGAATTTATCCGAAGGTAGCTTAGTCGGTATATCGGAGTATAAAAGCAAGTGGTTATTGGCGAAGAAGTGTTTGGCTGTAACGTTGGAGTGGGGCCAAAGTTCCGAAAGGAATGAGGAGTGCATACCCGGTGGAAAATCAGGGTTAAGTCTGAGTGGGGTCAAAGGTCCCCGGTGAGAGGAAAGCTTATATTTGTGACATGCCAAACGAAAGTAGTGCAGCGTCGCGGAAATCAGAGGATGCGACAAATATATGGGTGGGACGTGGTTTGGCAGCATCCACGGGGTTTGGGCTACAGGAGTAGGGGCTAAAGAATTTTCTAAACGGACCCAGTCTTTGGAGGCATCGTGTATGTTCCAGTCGATAGTTCTTGTTAGATGGCAAGCTAGGTAATATTTTTTGATGTCTGGTAAGCCCAGACCTCCTTTGAGTTTGGGTGTGGTGAGTTTCTCGTAACTTAATCTGGGTTTTAGTTTGTTCCAAATGAATTCCGTACATAATTTGCGGTACTGTGCGAAAAACGCGTTCGGGAGTTTGATCGGCACCGTTTGAAATAGATACAACAATCTAGGTAAAACATTCATTTTAATTATGGCAGCTCTGCCAAACCAGGAAAAGACTCCCACCGACCATTGTTTCAGGTCTTGGGTTATGTTGCGGAGAAGGGTAAGGTAATTCGTAGAGTACAACTGTGTAAGAGAGGTAGGCAATTGGACGCCAAGGTATGTGAGCGTATTGGGGTTCCACTTAAATGGGAAATTCTGTTGGCATTGTTTAACTTGAGCTTCGGGCAAAGTTATATTCAGGGCGTTAGATTTAGCGAAGTTTATCTGGAGGTTAGAGAGTACTTTGAAGTGATCAAGAGTTTTAAGTAAGTTTGGAATAGACGTCAAGGGTTCTGAAAGGAACAGTAATATGTCATCCGCAAATGCGGCTGTTTTGAATGTGCGTCCTTGGACGTCTATGCCTTTTATATCTGAATTTGCTCGGATACTTCGGAGAAGTGGTTCTAGTGTTAACACAAAAATTAAAGGGGACAAGGGGCAGCCTTGACGGGTGCCATTCGTTATGGAGAAGGCATTTGATAGGTGGCCGTTGACTCGAACCCTGGCCGTGGGGGCGGAGTAGAGCATTTGGATAAAGTTAAGCATTCGGGTGGGGAGGCCTATAGAGGATAACGTTGCCGACATGTAGTCCCAGGCCACCCTATCAAATGTCTTCTCCGCGTCTAGGGAAAGGAGAAAGCCATTACTTTTTGTAGAGGTAAGCCAGTGTTGAATGTTGAGTGTTTTAAGAGTGTTATCCCTTGCCTCTCTGCCCGGGATAAATCCCACTTGATCGGGGTGTATGAGTTCGGGGAGTAAAGGGAGGAGGCGGTTGGCTAATATTTTGGCATACCATTTCAGGTCAACGTTTAAGAGTGATATAGGTCTATAATTTGTTACTTGTGTGGAGTCTTTTCCTGGCTTGGGGATGACCGTGATGTGGGCAGTTAATAGGTCTCGAGGGGGAGTAGTAGGGGACGCGCAGGTATCAAAAGACGACAAAAAGAAAGGGGTGAGTATATGTGCGTAGGCCTTGTAATACCCAACAGTCAGTCCATCGGGTCCAGGGCTCTTCCCAGATTTCATTAGTTGGAGTGCCCTGTCAGCCTCTTCTCTAGTCAAGGGCGAGTCGAGCGTTTGAGACGTAGATTCTGAGATTGGAGTGGGACTGTATTTACGTAAGAAGTCTGTTATAATTTGGTTTCTTTGAGACATATTTTGAGATGTAGATGGGTCCGATAAATTGTATAATTTAGAGTAGTAATTAACGAACAGTTTGGCTATATCAGGTGTGGAGGTTATCTTGCGTCCCTGTGAGTCAGTAAGGGAATGTATTGTGTTTCTAGCCTTCTTGGCTTGAAGGGCTCTCGCTAACAATTTACCTGCCTTGTTGCCAAATTCATAGAATGTCTTCTGGGTAAGAATGTATTTTCGTCTAAGTTGTTTACCCAGAAGTTCTAGCATATCTTTTCTGGCTTGGATCAGTGCGGTTAACGTGGTCTGTGCTCTTGTTTGTTTGTGTGTGTTCTCCAATAGTCTAATTTTGTTGGAGAGGGAATTGAAGTGTGAACGTGATTCTCTTTTACGTTTAGCGGCGGCTGTTAGGAATATTCCTCTTATCACACATTTGTGTGCTTCCCAGTTGATGAGTGGGGATGTATCGATCGTCTTGTTTTCCACGAAAAAGTGTGTGATACCCCTTTCGACTTCAGCAGCTATCGCTGGGTCAGTGAGAAGGGATGGGTCTAGTTTCCAAGAGAAGGGGCGCGAGTGAGTCGAGGGGAATTTAATTGTTAGAGAGATTGGGTGGTGGTCAGAAATCAACATCTGGTCAATGGAGGCATGTTGGACGATAGGAAGGTCATTTTGAGTGATGAACAGGTAATCTATTCTCGAGTATTTGTTGTGAGGGGGTGAATAAAAAGTATAATCTTTAGTGTCTGGGTACAAGGTGCGCCATGTGTCATGGAGTAGGAGAGATTGGAGTTGTGCCTTTATCGCTTTTAAGGCAGTGTACGGAAGTGAAGAGGTGCTGGAGGAAGAGTCAAGTAGAGGGTTCAGGGGGACATTAAAGTCTCCTCCTAAGATCAAGGTGCCTTCTTGGAAGTCCGTCAGTTTTTGGATGGTGTTGCGGAAGAAAGGAACTTGGTTATTATTTGGGGCATAAATATTAGCTAGGGTGAGCCTTTTGCCATTGTGGGATCCTTTTAAGAAGAGGAATCTGCCGGCATCGTCAAGCATAACGGATGTATCTAAGAGGGGGCAATTTTTAGAGAGTAGAATAGAGACTCCCTTGGATTTGGAGTCTGTGGTGGTTGAATGATAGGTCGTTTGGTAGTAGTGATTGTGTAATTTTGGGATGGCGTCAGTACGGAAATGAGTTTCTTGAAGGAAAATGATATCTGCTTTATTTTTCTGCATGGTGTATAGTAATCGTGTTCTCTTTTCTGGGATATTTAGTCCCTTGGCATTCAGTGAAACAATTTTAAGTTGGTCAAGGTTAGATGTGGGGGATTTTGTGGTCATTTTGGTAGTGTTGAGTGAGCAGTGAGCTGGAGGAAACTCACAAATAAAAAAGAGAAAGAACTGTATAGGCTGTAGGAGCTGTGGTGAATATTAGGGTCAGATACGGTAAGTATAGTGAAAAGCGCAAATACAGTGGTGGACGTGGATAATGAACAATTGGGTTACATATGTAGAGGGGGAGGGGTAAGCCTCTGATAGGAATAGGGGAAAAACTCGGAAGGTCAGGGGAGATCCGACCACAGTTGAGAACCTGCTCACCTGTCGCAGGGAGGAGGGCGACAGTCGGAGAGGAGCAGTGGCGTACTGTAGAATGGGTTTGTCACAGGAGTAAAGGTCAAAGTCAGAGCCACTTCGTGGGAGGTGGTTTGGAATGAGAGAAGTGGTAAAATAGAACAATCGTCAAACCTGTAGCCTGCGTGAGTGGAGTGTTTAGTGTCTGCGGAGAATAGTTGTATTAATTACAAATTCAGGGTCCGAAATATGGTAGGGAATGGGAGTAGTGGGTAGGAACAGCAAGATATGTTAAACAAGCGGAGAACAAATTCGGTAGTGTACCGCTAATAAGCCTATAAGGAGATAAACGGTTGTCTGGAAACAGTGAGGGGGGAGGGGAGAGGCATGCGTGTAACTTTTCACTGGTCTACCGGAACGCGGTGGGCGGAAAAGTCATGTAGGACCTGAGGCGATATAAACAAGGAAAGACAAGGTACCTAGCAAGTAGTCGGGTACATGTGGGAGGTCACGGAACATGGGAGGACCCCCGATACGTGAACGCCATGGGAGTCTGATTTAGAGTGTCCAAAAGACAAATTTAACAATGCGAACATTTGAATCTATCTGTGGAACCTAAAGTAGTCTGAATATACCTATCAAAAAAATTTCAAAAAAAAATATATAAAAATAAATAAATAAAGCTTGACACTATTTGAGTAGGTGAAGCAGACATCCTATATAGATAGATCAGAAAGAGGTCTGGAGGGGTGTTGGTTATGAAACACGTAGTTAGGTGACAATCTAGTATAGTGACATAGGACAACTAATGTGGGAACTGTGTAAGCATATACTGCAATGCCCCCCCCTGGGTGGCAGCAATCGAGGCAGTTACAACCAGGGTTCAGCATGCTGCAGAACGTATCTGCTTCATTAATCAGCAACAATAATAGTATGCCCTAGAATCCAAAGGAAGGTAACTGAGAGTGTGAACAAGTGAGGCATGATGACAAGCATCGAGGCGCTAACAAGGGCAGTCACGTTGCAATACCGGCATGGCATATAAGACACTAGAGGCATACATAGAAAAAAGATGATAACAGGACATGCAAGGCAACACATCTTAAATCCCAAAAGGGGTGCACGTCAAAACCTGTAGAGGGAAAAAAACATTAGTAAACCTGTGAGGCATGAGTACAGGAGTTCCTTGGGATGTGCTTGTATCGTCAGCGATGTCAGTCAGCATAGCAGAAGTAGAAGCGGGTAGTTCGAGTCAGTCGGGCTCAACAAAGCAGGTGTTACCGACTGGATGTAGTGCGGTAGTGTGGGAGACTCATGCGTGGTGGCAGGAAGCTGAAGGAGTAACCCATATCTTCTAGTCAGGCGGGGAGTAAACGGCAGTTCGGGAGACATCGTAGGCAGGTGCATTGGCAGATGGGGAGGTCCGTTCACTGCAGTTGTAGTGAGGCTGTGGATTGCGGTTGTCACAGGCGGGATATGCTTATCGGTGGGGTTACTTAGTATAGCTGAGTGCATATGTAGCTAGTGGTCCCGACGAGCTCTACGAGGAAGCGGAGCAGCCGTAGGGCTATAAAGTAAGGGCTGTGGTCCAGGAGTCGTCGTTCTTGTCAGCGATGGGGAGCGGCGTCTTCTGAAGTGGGTGTTCTGCGCGTCCATCATTTCTGCTTGGCGGTGGTCAGAGACAGGGAGGGGGATGTTGAAATCCGCATACCAGTCTGGCAGTGCAACGAAGGGGATGTCTAGGGAACGGCAGAAGGCATCCAATTCTTCTGGCACTCTGAGTAGTGCTGAGCGGCCCTGGTAGGAGGCAGATAGCCCAAAGGGAAACTTCCAGCGATATGCTATTCCCTTGTTCTTCAGGACTTCCAGCAATGGGCGTAGATCCCTCCTGTTGCGGAGGGTGATGGCAGATAAATCTTGATAGATGTGGATGAGATGTCCATCATAGCTAGCATGGCGTTTGATCCTAGCTTGCCGTAGGATGTCTTCTTTCAGCCTGTAGTCAGTCAGGCAACAGATAATATCTCTCGGGGGGTCGGAGTCTTTCCCGCGTGGCCTGAGAGCTCTGTGGATACGTTCCATATGGATGGGTGACTGGTCAGGTTGTTCAAGGAGTTGGTTGAACAAGGCTGTCACTGTGGGGATGATGCGGTCAGTTGGTACACTTTCGGGGAGTCCTCTCACCCGGAGGTTGTGTCTCCTTCCCCTATTATCTAATTCTTCGACGTGCCTCTGGAAGTCCCTGAGTTGTCTGGTATGAGAGTCCACAGTACGGTGCAGTGAAGTAATGGATGTCTGTTGGATTGCGGCCGTCTTCTCCACCTCATGAACCCTTCCCGCTATTGCTTGGATTTCATGTCGGAGGTCAGTGATGGCTGCGGAGAGGGTATCCTTTATGTCAGCTGCTACTGTGCGGAGATCCGCAAGGCTGGGTTGTTGAAGCTGCATCGGCTGAGTGTTCTGCTGTGAGGGGGGAGAGGATGTCGGTAGTAAGACGATCCCGTCTTGGGTCTGTGAGGGAGGTGAAGGGGACGTCGCCATGTTTGTCCTGTGGGAGCGGAAAAGCTCCGGTATATTCTGGGGTCTCCGGCTGTTGTGTCCCCTCGGGGATCGGGATCTAGAGTTGGATGTGCCCCTGGAGGCTGTGCCCATCATTCGGTGCGAAAATCGAGTGATATATCGCCGCAGAGGGTTGATGTTAGGCTAAGGTTCAACGGAGCTGAGGAGTTAAGCTGCCATCTTCCCTCAAGGCAAGCCACGCCCCTCTCCTGTCTTATAATTTTAAGCAGGGGTGGGAAGTTTCTCTCGAAAATTTGAGATAGCTGTGGAGTCAGCCACACGCCAAAATATTTCATAGCCGAGGATACCCATTTAAAGGTGCTATTTGATTGTGCGCTATATAGTGTATTCTCTGTCAGGGTGATATTCATCGCCTCCGACTTCGTGTAATTGATCTTTAGGTATGAGACATACCCATACACCGTAAACTCCCTCATCAATGAAGGAATTGACGTGAGGGGTTTTGTCAAGAAAAATAACAAATCATCTGCGTATGCAGCAAGTTTAAATTCCTATTGGCCTACCTGAAAACCCTCAATATCTGGTAGTGATTTCACTTTCCTAATGAAAGGTTCTAACGAGATGATGAAGAGGATTGGCGAGAGAGGACATCCCTGTCTCGTACCATTGTTTATTTTTATAGTGTCGGACAGGGATCCATTAATGCGCAATCTTGCTGACGGGTTTTGGTATATTGCCGAAATCCAGTTCATCATGTGGGTACCTAGGCCAACATAATTGCAGGTTGCCAACATGAAGTCCCATGCTACTCGATCGAAGGCCTTCTCCGCGTCTGTAGACAGGAGAAGACCTTCGATCTTTCGCTCCCTGGCTGCATATACAAGGTTTAGTGCCTTTGTGACGTTGTCTTTTGCCTCTCTACCTGGCATGAATCCTGCCTGCTCTGGACCGATGATAGTGTGAAGAAGGGGTTTAAGTCTGTTCGCCAATATCTTGGTCAGAATCTTAACGTCAAGATTCAATAGCGAGATCGGTCTATAGCTGGGACAGTGTTCAGGGTCTTTGTTTGGTTTGGGTAAAACAGTCATATGTGCTCCAAGGAACGTCGGGGGGACCTCCCTGGGTGTAGAGAATGAATTTAGAGCTTTTAAAAGTGGACCGGTCAGGATGTCTAAAAAGGTTTTATAATATATGGAGGAGAAACCGTCAGGGCCTGGGCTCTTCCCATTTTTCATTTCTTTTATTGTCAATTTCATTTCTGTTTCCTCAATGGGCCGTTCAAGAAGTTCAATGTCAGTGGTGTGTAGTGTAGGCATTCCTGCCCCGCATAAGTAGTCTTGAATCAATTGTGTTCTAGTTCCTGGCATGTTGGGAGGTTTGTGAGGGCTCGGTAGATTATAAAGGTTAGAGTAGTAAGAGTGGAAATGTTGTGCAATCTGCTCATCGGTCTGATCTAGTGTTCCCTGTTTATTTCGTATTCCCAAGATTCTGTTGCTAAGGCGAGGGTCTTTTAGGGCCCTGGCTAAGAATTTGCCTGTTTTGTCCCCATGTTCATAATATATTTTTTTCTTGAAGAACAGGAATCGTTTGGTGGTGGCGTCCAGAGTTTGTTGTAAGGATTTTCGTATGTCAAGTAATTCAGTCGCCGTCTGTTTTGTAAGGGATTGTTTGTGTTGGAGCTCTAGTTGTGAGATCCTATCTGTTAGTTGTAGGATCTGTTTTTCCCTGTCTCTCTTTCGCTGGGCCCCTGCCCTCATCAATTCCCCTTGTATGTAACACTTATGTGCTTCCCATGTCATCAAGGGGTCTGTCTCTGGTATCGAGTTATGGCCAAAGAATTCTTGCAATTGTGTGGTAAATTTCGGCAGTAGTTCACAATCTGTTAGAAGCGAAGAATTCAGCCGCCAGGAGTGTCTCTTAGGTGGAGGAGCATTAGAGACCAGCGAAAGGGACTGGATGCCAATGTTTGCCCTCTCTACTAAATGTAGGTCCCTTCGTGAGATGAAGATATAATCAATTCTTGAGTACCTAGCATGAGGGGCATCTGGGTGTAAGTATCTCCAGGTATCAATAAGGTGTAGTGAGGACAAGATTGATTTCAAACTTTTCAGTATTCTGTATCTAATGTATGACGTGCCTGTTGATGTGTCAGTCAGAGGATTCAGGGGAGATTGAAATCTCCGCCCAGGATTATGCGTCCCGAGCCGAACACCTCCAGCTCCCCCATTACCCGTCTACAGAAAGTCAGATGTGAGGAATTTGGGAAATAGACGTTAGCCAACGTCATTGGCACGCCACAGTATTTCCCCTTAAGGAAAAGAAACCTCCCTTCAGGGTCTGTCAGTTTGTCCGTCCGCTCGAAGTTGGCCTCCCTGCTAATTAGGATAGAGACCCCCTTCGACTTGGCCGAGTCATTAGTAGCATGATACACTGTAGTGAAATAGGAATCAGTGAGCCTGGGTACATTGTTTGTTCTAAAGTGCGTCTCTTGTAGGAAGGCAAAATGAGGCCTACCTTTCTTGAGTTCCCGTAGGAGAGCGATCCGTTTTTCAGGAACATTCAGACCTCTGACATTGTGAGATATCACTGTGGGACGGTGACCTACCGACGAGTACGCCATTGCACCACCCTGGGCAGATCCGGTGAGTTGTTACCTGTGGAAGACACTGAACAAGAGGTATGTGGGTACGGTATAATATTCTTTCAAACCAGGTCTATAAATGCGTAGAGAGCTACCAGTTAGAAGAGATAGGAAAGGAGGGAGTAGTAAAGAGGAGGAGATAGAGAAGGAGGAGATTATGTAATACTGCCTTCAAATAGATATTCTATCTGCGAGGTCTGATTATGAGTACTATCCAGGGACTGAGGTCCTCCTGGGTGTACCTTGTGGGGTAGTGGGAGGTAGCAGCAAGAATATCCTGCGTCGTTCTCAGTAAAGAGAAGGAGACAGGAATAAGATGACCTGCAGCACCAATCCAAGTACAAAAATATAACTATAATAATGGAGGTAGGGGAGGCCCGCAGCCACTTTTCTGCTATTAAATAAAAAAAAAAAAACGTGCTATATCTAACCATTCTGCACTATGTTGTAGATGTTAACTAAGAGAACAACCATAATTTCTTCCGGCCGGTGGGAGCAGGAGCGAGCCAGCCGGCTCACCCAAGGCAGGATACTTCTCCAATTAATCTCGGGGAGCCATGCCCCACACCGACCACCAACTAACCCTCCCCCCGCTCATCCTCACGGGGTAAATCTCGGGCTTCACCTGTAAGTAGATTTGTAGAGCCAGGGCTCTTGTTCCTATGGATAAACTTTGCATCTTTGTCATAATGCGGATAAAAAATGTGAGAGCAGAGAAAAAAAAAAAGTAAAATAAATAAAATAGGCTAGTTTGCGATACGTCCGCCCATTAGTGGAACTTGGCTCACAATAGTCCTAACCGTGGGTCATGACTAGGAATCAGGGCATAGCCCAGGAGATGTCAAAAAAGATAGCTGGATCTGTACAGTCTATCTGTAGTTTGCTTGAGAGGGGTATTCTGTATTCAGACGTGTTGAAGCCCTTTCATCTCTTCAGTGGTGGAGCATGTGTGAAAAAACCATCTCGGCGTCATATTGGACAGGAACAGTCCTCCCTGCTCCCCCTAAAAGTGACCAAGTGGTATCAGTTAATGGCAAGTTGACGTCCAGGTATGCCATTGGATGCTAAAAAAAAAAAAAAAAAAAAAAACTGAGAAAGGCCCGTCCAGGAATGAGGGGGAGTAGAGAGCAAAAGAAAAAAACAAGACAAGAACCAGAACACAGAACCAAAGGTGTTGAAACCACATAGGGGGTCAGAAGGCAGAGATCTCTTCCTTCCTTCATGAGACCTCCTGAGCTCCAGGTAAGCGAGCTCTGGGTGTGCCAGGGGGTTGCCCTCCTTGTCTGCCCTGCTTTAGCTTCTTGGCTGGTCTCTTGTCAGGTGAGGCAGATGGGGAGCTAGGAGGGCTCCGTTGCAATGGTGGAAGGAGGAATTCCTGGTACCAATCCGGTAGCTCAATGTCTCCTAGCTGCAGAGCATTGCAGAACTCAGTTAGGTCGTCCGGCGATCTCAGAGTGTGTTGTCTGCCGTTGTGAGATACTAATAAGGCAAAGGGGAAACGCCAAGTATACCGCAGATCTCTTTCCCGTAGCCTGTCCAGCAAAGGTCGCAGGGCCCTGCGGTTTTTCAAAGTTATTTGGGACAAGTCCTGGAAGAGCATTATTACTTCCCCATTAAACACAATCTGGTCATTGCGGCGTGCTTTCTGCATGATGTCCTCCTTCAATGTGAAGCTCTGCAAGCAACAAATGACATCACTCGGAGGCATGTTGTCTGGGCCTCGTGCTCTCAGGGCCCTGTGTGCTCTTACAAATTCTATCTCAGTGTCCTCAGGCCTTTCCAGTAAGCTATTAAAAACCCTCTGTAGTGCAGGTACAATTTGGTCGTTCTCCACCGACTCTGGTACACCTCTGACCCGTATATTACACCTCCTCCCCCTGTTATCAAGGTCTTCCAAGTGTCTATTTACCGTATATACTCGAGTATAAGCCTAGTTTTTCATCACATTTTTTGTGTGCTGAAAGTGCCCCCCTCGGCTTATACTCGAGTCGAGCACTTTTCTGCAGCAAAAAAATTAATTTCCGACCCGACTTTGGGGCCCCGTATCTCGGGGCCACTTGGGTCTAGGAATCCCAAATGTGCCAACCCAGTGGACCTAGCACTATAACATATCCAAATATGGGGTTCCTAGCACTAAGTGTCCCTGAGATACGGGGCCCCAAAGTCGGTTCGGAAAATGTCATTCTCTGCTGCAGAAAAGTGCTTGACATTTTCTGACCCGAATTTGGGGCCCCATATCTCAGGGACACTTAGTGCTAGGAACCCCAAATTTGGCATTCAAACCCAGTTGAACTAGCACTACAACATATCCAAAGATGGGGTTCCTAGCACTAAGTGGCCCCGAGATACAGGGCCCCAAAGTCGGTTCAGAAAATGTCATTCTCTGCTGCAGAAAAGTGCTTGAGATTTTCTGACCCGAATTTGGGGCCCCATATCTCGGGGACACTTGGTGCTAGGAACCCCAAATGTTGTATCCCAACCCAGTGGAATTAGCACTACAACATATCCAAAGATGGGGTTCCTAGCACTAAGTGACCCCGAGATACAGGGCCCCAAATCGGTCAACTGTGTCCATCTGCATGGGCACAGTGAGGCTGCAAATGGGCATAGTTGACCCTCTTTTCCACTTACAGTAGCTGCGCATTTCTCACCCTAGGCTTATACTCGAGTCAATAAGTTTTCCCAGTTGTTTGTGGTAAAATTAGGTGCCTCGGCTTATATTCGGGTCGGCCTATACTCGAGTATATACGGTATCTCTATAAAGTGATTGGAGTGAGAATAGGTGACTTTCTCCAGTCTGTGTATTGCTTTCTCCCTGTGTTTCCCAGCCGCTTCGGCCGCCGCCATCTTCTCTGTTAGCACCAGCAAGTTAGACTTCAGGTCCGTGATTGCTGCAGAGAACGTGGATTTTATGTCCGCCGCAAACATGGACATGTCAGCGTATGTTAGGGGATGCTGAGAATGTGAGTGGCTCCTACCGTTGTCCTCCGCCGCGGACTGGGAGTCCTCACTGAAGTCGTCCTCTGCATGAGCCGGTGCCATCTTGGCCTCTGCCACGCTGTCCCGGGATAGTGACTGAGCTCTGAAGAGATCTGAGATATTCCTGCCTTGCGAGGCCGTCGCCGTACGGCGGGATCGGGTGTGCGGTGTTCGGTTGTTCCGCTTGCTCGTTATTGGGAGCTAAAGTGCAGAATGGACGGCTTGAGGCTGCGGGTTCTCCGGAGCTCCTCTAACAAGCCGCCATCCTCGCTGCGCGCCAAGCCACGCCCCCAGTCCTAGAGTTTTTTTTCAACAAGTCTTTGGAGCAGGTTCTGGTGGACAATGTAGACCTGACCGCCCAGACCTTTGCAAGAGGTTCAGCTGGAACCTGAAACCTCAGTAATCAGTGATGGATCACACTCATTTGTAATATCTGGGTTTAATTCTTCAAACTCTACACTCCCAGACCCATTTTTTATTTTTTTTTTATTTTTTAGTCCAGTTAACCAATGCATTGCTTGGAGTATCTGGGACTAGTCCTAGACACAGCGTAAGCTAGAGTTTTCCTTTCCCAGGTAAAACATCATCAAGCTTTCCCTTCCCAGACTTGTCTTCTTCACCCCAGGAGTTTCCCAACTCTTTGGGCAAATGGGAGTACCTTGAAGGATACTATCAGAACCCGTTTCACTCCAGACTCCTACAACACTACTCATTGTTGTGGGACAGGTCAGTCCAGTCTATGGACTGAGCAATTTGTCTGGCACTGAGGACCAGGTTGTCTCTTGCTTGGTGGGTCTAGAACCCCCTTGCTTTCTCATTTTTGGAAGACCCTCACAATGGATGCTATGTTGTTGGTACTGGAAAGAAATTCTGGGCACCCTGTTGGTGCAAGGCGACTTGGACATTGGAGAAATCTTGTTTTCCAGTCAACATTCAGATTTTCCTGCAACTTTGTACCTCCCAGCTGGAAGGTTATCTGATAAAGATTAATTTGGATGGCACTGGCAAGAGAGAGAGAGCATATCCTTACATCTCAGCTGGACTCTGGGGATTGGTTCTTACATCCGGAGGTGTTTCAGAACCTGTCACAGATGGCAGGTGGTGGATGTGGCCCGAAAGACAAAACCAGAGAAAATTGCCAGCTCAACTAACCGACCAGTCTGCTTACCAACCAAATTAACCTGTTTAACAGTATGCGTTAAAAACAGTTATTTTTTTTTTTTTTTTTTTTAGCACACATTTGCAAACGCATGCTTAACCACTTGCCGACCGGCGCACGACGATATACGTCGGCAGAATGGCACGGACAGGCAGGAGGGCGTATATATAAGTCCCTCTTTTCTGCCTGTCCATGCCATCGGGAGCGGCGCGCTCCCGCGCCGGTCGGGACCCCCGTGAGTCCGATCGCGGCCCCCGCGGACTCGATCGCCGCGGGGGACACCCGCGATCGTCTCACGGGGCGGCTGAACGGGGAGATGCCAAGATAAACAGCATCTCCCCGTTCTGCCTAGCAACTAGTGACGCCGATCTCTGCTCCCTGTGATTGGAGCAGAGATCAGCATTCACTAGCTGACAGCCACGCCCCCCCACAGTAAGAAACACCCCTAGGCATACTTAACCCTTACACTGCCCCCTTGTGGTTAACCCCTTCACTGCCAGTGTCATTTTTACAGGAATCAATGCATTTAAATAGCATTAATTGCTGTAAAAATGACAATGGTCCCAAAAATGTGTCAAAAATGTCCGATGTGTCCGCCATAATGCAGCAGTCACAAAAAAAAATCGCACATCTCCACCATTACTAATAAAAAAAAAAAATATTAATAAAAATGCTATAAAACTATCCCCTATCTTGTAAACGCTATAACTTCTGCGCAAACCGATCAATAATCGCTTATTGCGATTTTATTTTTATTTTTATTTTTTTACCAAAAATATGTAGAAGAATACGTATCGGCCTAAACTGAGGAAAAAAAAATGTATATATTTTTTGGGGATATTTATTATAGCAAAAAGTAAAAAATAATGCATTTTTTCAAAATTGTCGCTCTATTTTTGTTTATAGCGCAAAAAATAAAAAACGCAGGGGCGATCAAATACCACCAAAAGAAAGCTCTATTTGTGGGGGAAAAAAGGACGTCAATTTTGTTTTGGAGCCACGTCGCACGACCGCGCAATTGTCAGTTAAAGCGACGCAGTGCCGAATCGCAAAAAGGGGCCTGGTCCTTTGGCTGCAAATTGGTCCGGTCTGAAAGTGGTTAAACTGCCTATTTACAGCACACTGTATCACTTGCAGTCCTAACCTTCTAAATTTATGAGGGTCTCCACAATGGAAGCACATGCATTCTAATAGATAGATAAGGGGCAGGTGGGCCTGGAGGTAGCCCAGTCCTCAAAGGCACAGAGGCACATTGGGCACCCTGCACAATGACAGAAAAGGTGCCCAGTGTGTCCCGCTGATCAAATTTCAACCAGTAACAAAGAGATGGCCCCTGCCCCCACCTATAACTGGTCTTCACAGCAAGGAGTACATGGAAGGGCAAACGCATGAAAGAAAAAACCAGAGAAAATTTCCAGCTCGACTCGCCAACCAAATAAATGTGTCCCTCCTGGCCTGCAGATTTAACGGCTTACTAGATAGGTGCGTCTCCAGGTACAGAGGTCCTCTAACGGAAGCAAAAGAATCCTCTGGTTCCACTATAGCAGCCTTTCTCAACCTTTTCAACATGGAGGAACCCCTAAAGAAAAACCTTCTGGTCTCAGGGAACCCCTGCTTAAAATTACAATATCTACAACTCATGATACATTAATGTGGTGGGCAGTGGGAATAATGCTCCTTACATTTGTGGTCATTTGGGGAGGATTATTCCCTTAAAGGTAGCTAAAAAGATCAATGGTGTCAGTGGCAACTTATCTGAACGGAAGAAACTGCTCATTGCTCAAGGAACCCCTAGTGACCTCTGGAGGAACCCTAGGCGTCCATGGGACCCTGGTTAAGAAACCCTGCTGTAAAGAATCAGTACACCTTGATTTAAAAAGGAAGTAAACCCCCCCCAAACCACTTTGGCCTACAGGTAAACCTAGATTAAGGCTTACCTGTAGGTCCAATAAATATCTCCTAAACCTACATGGTTTAGGAGATATTTAGAAAAGAGGCATCACTGTCTACGGCGCGTAGACAGCGGCGCCCAGGCGCACTGCGCATGCCGAGTTCGCGGCGATATGCCACTTTCCTGCGCATGCACGGGAGTGACGTCATCGCCGCTTCAGCGAATCACAGCGCTGGAGCGGCGAGACCCGGAAGTCACTCCTGTATCGATGGCGGCGGAGGAGGATGTGGACGAGGGTCGCTTCAGGGGCTTCGTTCTCAGGTAAGTTATTCATAATGAGCTAGTATGCTATGCAAATGCATACTAGCTCATTATGCCTTTGCCTTGCAGGTTCTGTTTTTTTTTTTTTTTTCGTGAGGAGGGTTTACTTCCTCTTTAAGCCTTTCATCCCTTGAAACCTCTTTGTTGTCTGCTTAGCAGGATCAAGATGAGGGCCTTCTGGTAATCCTCATTGCTCCAGATTATCCCAACAGAATATAATATACCAGCTGTCTGATTCCTGGCATAGTCTGCATAGGCCAGGGGTGTCCAAACTTTTTTCAAAGAGGGACAGATTTGATGACGTGAACATGGTTGAGGGCCGACCATTTTGCCTGACATTCTTTGAACAATTAAAATTTGGTCTAAGGTCCCTTTCACACTGGGGCGGGGAGCCGCGGTGACGGTAAAGCAGCGCTATATTTAGCGCTGCTTTACCGTCGTTTTAACCGCGGTATTCGGCTGCTCGCGGTGCGGTTTTACCCCCCGCGAGCGGCCGTAAAAAGGGTTAAAGACCCCCGCAGAGTGCCGCCGTAGCGGCGCTTTGCGGCGGTATTGCCGCGGTTTTACCGCGGTTTCCCATTTAAATCAATGGGAAGGCGTGGTATAGGAGCGGTGAACCCCGCTCCAAAGATGCTGCTAGCAGGACTTTTTTTGCCGTCTTGCTAGCGCACCACTCAAGTGTGAAAGCCCGCCGGCTTTCACACTGGAGTTAAAGGGGCTGGATTTTTTCAGGTGGTGAACAGGCGCTATTTTTAGCGCTGTACCACCTGAAAAACGCCCCAGTGTGAAAGGGGCCTAAGTGTGTTCGTCCGAGCGCTAATACACTGCCCAACAAGAATTATTTTGTCTTTGTGGCTGTGTGTGGTGAAGAGATGAGCTTGGGTGTGTTATTTGGAGAGAGAGATATAGATAATATAATATATATCTTTTGTGGCCCCAATGAATCACAGAGCGCCGCTCAGGACTCAGGATGAGCTTGGTTGTGTTATTTGGATATACCCCATTTATTGGCGTATAACACGCACCTTCACTTTAAAAGGGAAGTTTCAGGAAAAAAAATTGATTTTAAATAAAGAACTGTGAAGAAAAATAAGGGTCAGTGCCCATCAATGCAGCCTAATCAGTGCCCATCTGCAGGCCCACCATTGCCACTAATGTAGCCTCACCATTGCCATGAATGCAGCCTGATCAATGCCCATCTTCAGTCTTGGAGGGGGGAGGAACGAGCGCCAACAGATTACATACAGGAGAATCTCCTGTTTACTCGGAAGCCTCTTTAATACAAAGTCCCGCCTCCTATGATAGACAGAACAGTCGTCCAATGGCAGCCCAGGAGATGGGACTTCCTATATATAATCTCCAAATTACCAGGGGGGCCACGTTAAACTGGAACGTGGGCTGCAATTGGCCCGCAGGCCAGACTTTGGACATGCCTGGCATAGGCTTTGCCAGATTGTCAGGATCTTTGGTCTCAAGGGCTGATTTACCATCCTGCTTCACGGTCGCTGGTTTTAACAGCAAGACAATGGTATCATCTCTAAATCAGTGATTCCTATGATGCTAGGATAGATACTTCCTGCAAAGGAAAAAAAAAAAAAACTCAGTGGTGATTAAATACCACCAAAAGAAAGTTTTATCTGTGTGAAAAAAATTGTAAAAATGTTGTATGGGTACGATGTTGCATGACCGCGCAATTGTCATTCAAAATGTGCCATCTCTGAAAGCTGAAATTTGGCCTGGGCAGGAAGGAGGTGAAAGTGTCCAGTATTGAAATGGTTAAAAAAAAAAAAAACTGGCTCCTAACTTTTTTAGCTGGCTCCTAGATTTAAAGCAGTCTGACACACCGCTACACCGATCTTGGTAAAGAGCCTCCGGCGGAGGGTCTTTACCACATGATCAGCCGTGTCCAATCACGGCTGATCACGATGTCAACGGGAAAAGCCGTTGATCGGCTGTTCCTTATTCGCGTCTGACAGACGCGAGTAGAGGAGAGCCGATCGGCGGCTCTCCTGACACGGGGGGTCTGCGCTGATTGTTTATCAGCGCAGCCCCCCCTTGGATGCCCGCACTAGACCACCAGGGAAGCCCCCAGGACCACCAGGAAGGGGGGCAACATGTGGATGGCCAGGTATGTACCCCATGGCCATCCATATGGGCACTGACTGGCACCATCATGTAATACATAAAATAAGTGATGCCCAGCAATGCCACCCATCAGTGCCGCATACCAGTGCCACCTATCAGTGCCCATCAGTGCCACCTCATCAGTACCACCTCATTGGTGCCACCCCTTTCCTCCAATCCCTACACTGGCTCCCAATCACCCAGCGAATTAAATTCAAAATATTAACCACAACTTACAAAGCCATTCACAACTCTGCCCCGAGCTACATCACCAATCTTGTCTCCAAACATATCCCAAACCGTCCTCTCCGCTCTTCTCAAGATCTCCTCCTGTCAAGCTCTCTTGTTTCCTCCTCCCATGCTCGTCTCCAGGATTTCTCCAGAGCCGCTCCCATCCTCTGGAACTCGCTACCTCAACCTGTCCGGCTATCCCCTACTCTTGCTACCTTCAAGCGATCCCTGAAAACTCATCTCTTCAGGGAAGCCTATCATGTCTCCAACTAACCTTCTACCACTTCCATCAGCTCATTCCCCACAGTTACAACCTTTTGTATCACCTGCCCCACCCTATTAGATTGTAAGCTCTTCTGAGCAGGGCCCCTTAATCCTCTTGTATTTTATTGTATTATAACTGTATTGTCTCCCTTTTTATATTGTAAAGCGCTGCGTAAACTGTTGGCGCTATATAAATCCTGTAATAAATAAATAAATAAATGAGTGCCCATCATTGAAGAAAACTTACTCATTTACAAAAAAATTTAACATAAACAAAGAAAAAAAAAATTTTTTTCAAAATAAAAATTGCAGAGGTGATCAAAATACCACCAAAAGACAGCTCTATTTGTGGGAACAAAATGATAAAAAAATTTGTTTGGGTACAGCGTAGTATGACCGCGCAATTGTAATTCAAAGTGCGACAGTGCTGAAAGCTGAAAATTGGCCTGGGCGGGAAGGTGTCTAAGTGCCCCCCGGTATTGAAGTGGTTAAAGGTGTGAGGGTGATATATATGTGCAGGTACAGTCTAAATTCTAAAACTCAAATCTTTTGTATTACAGACTCTTCACTCCAGAACCCGATGGCCCCAATCAGAATCCAGCATGTGGTGTCCTTCAGCTCCCAGGTAATCACTTCATCTCTTCCATGCAAAATGAGCCTGTGAGGCAATAGTGCAGTAGAAAGAAGAGTTCCATATATTTTCAACCAGGGGTAGGCAACCTCAGTACTCTGGCTATAGTAAGACTACAAATCCCATCATGCCTCTGGGAGTTGTGCCTTTGCCTGTCAGAACCTTGCAAGGCCTCCTGGGATTTGTAGTTTAAACAACTGGAGTGCTGAGGTTGCTGACCCCTTGTATCTCCCAGGCTTAGGATGACAGAATTGTGCTGGTTCCCACATTTAGCCAGCAAGTGTCTTTCTACCAATGAAAGGTGTCTGCTTCTCTAGAGGAATTGATGGTCAGAGACTGCAGACACACTACAGGAGATGGCCAGAGACTGCAGGCATACTACAGGAGATGGCCAGAGACTGCAGACACACTACAGGAGATGGTCAGAGACTGCATACACACTACAGGAGATGGTGAGAGACTGCAGACGCACTACAGGAGATGGTGAGAGACTGCAGACGCACTACAGGAGATGGTGAGAGACTGCAGACGCACTACAGGAGATGGTGAGAGACTGCAGACGCACTACAGGAGATGGTGAGAGACTGCAGACGCACTACAGGAGATGGTGAGAGACTGCAGACACACTACAGGAGATGGTGAGAGACTGCAGACACACTACAGGAGATGGTCAGAGACTGCAGACACACTACAGGAGATGGTCAGAGACTGCAGACACACTACAGGAGATGGTCAGAGACTGCAGACACACTACAGGAGATGGTCAGAGACTGCAGACACACTACAGGAGATGGTCAGAGACTGCAGACACACTACAGGAGATGGTCAGAGACTGCAGACACACTACAGGAGATGGTCAGAGACTGCAGACACACTACAGGAGATGGTCAGAGACTGCAGACACACTACAGGAGATGGTCAGAGACTGCAGACACACTACAGGAGATGGTCAGAGACTGCAGACACACTACAGGAGATGGTCAGAGACTGCAGACACACTACAGGAGATGGTCAGAGACTGCAGACACACTACAGGAGATGGTCAGAGACTGCAGACACACTACAGGAGATGGTCAGAGACTGCAGACACACTACAGGAGATGGTCAGAGACTGCAGACACACTACAGGAGATGGTCAGAGACTGCAGACACACTACAGGAGATGGTCAGAGACTGCAGACACACTACAGGAGATGGTCAGAGACTGCAGACACACTACAGGAGATGGTCAGAGACTGCAGACACACTACAGGAGATGGTCAGAGACTGCAGACCCACTACAGGAGATGGTCAGAGACAGTATGGTAGATGATCAGAGACTACAGACCTACTACAAGTTTTGGTTGTAGACTAGAGAAGAAAGTAGGAGGCAGAGGACATATGACTAGTAGAGATCCTGCAATTACAAATTATTATCCCCACTCTGACCGGAGGGCCACACAGCAAATACCAAGAGACTGCATGTTTGGCCAGTTGGGCCTTAAACCTCTAATCCCCCTAACCCGATTCCACTCATGTGACGACTTTGTAGTGTACGCTGTTTTGTACTGTAGTAGTCTTTAACCTTGTAATTCCCGAATGTATACCTGTTGTTCAAGATACTTGTCAATGCTTCTTACTTTTCAATAAAATAAATTCTCTGGAAAAAAAAAAAAAGAAAACCTGTAATCCCCACTAATAACATGTTGTCTGTTCTTTCTGATGTCTGGCATGTCGTTGTCTCCGTTTCAGGATCCCAGGCACCCTGTGGACAATCTTCTGAGTAACAATATCCAGCCGTGGCTGAACTGCCCCCGGGACCGCAGCCGCCAGCTGAAGGTTGAGCTGCAGTTAGAGCAAGCCAGCCATATTGCCTATATTGATGTGGGTAAGTCACTCCACAGCAGATCATTTCTCATTTGTTTGTGGGGGGTGCAAGGGAACCACATTTAAAATGTATTCCTGCCCATAGGGGATATTTTGGTGTTTGGTAGATGTTGGAAAGTTAAAAGCCCCGACAGTCCACCAACCTTGCATTGCACTTCTGTTGCGCCCATTATGAGGGGTCCCCCCATCCCTGCACTCCATTTCTGATTCTGTACACCTGCTGTGCCTACTTTTGAGGGACTTTCACCATCCCCACCTAAGTTCCCGGGTCTGCACAACTGTTGTAGCCATTATGAGGGGCTCCCACCATCCCTGGGCTGAGTTCCCTGAGCTTATTTATTTTGTATTACGGAGAATATCCTATTCAGCATGTTCATATATCCCAGTGTGTCCTCTATATGTTTCATAGCTCTGTGTATTCCACGTCTTCTGTTGCAGGAAACAGCGGATCAGCCTTCTTGCAGATTGACGTTGGCCGCTCCAGTGGGCCTGTAGGTAAACCATTTGTCCCTCTGCTGCCTACAACCACCCTAATGTCCCCAGCAGACTCTAAACTGGAGAAGAACGCCAGAGGGGTCCGGATGTTTAAAGAAGGTAAAATGGAGCCACAAGAAATCTCAATCCGACTCTGCTCATCCCTTACGGGAAAGATTCATTGGTGATGACTTTAGCAATGGGTTTCCATTGTGTGGCGAGGAACGCAGACATGTGGGTCACCAAACTAATAGATCATGTGTCTCAAACCTCTAAGTCCAAAGAGGTCTTGGACTCTTTAGCGGTAATTGGTAGGGCAGTAGTCTACCTGGCACATTCAGCTGTCGAAACAGTGTGTTAAACCGCCAAAACTGGTGCCCTTTTGAATTCCGCAAGGAGATCCTTGTGGGTCAGGACCTGGGCTGGGGACAACACTTCTAAGACTTGGCTGGTCTTCCATTTGAGGGTTCCCTGCTATTTGGCACTGGGTTGGATCAGGCTCTTTCTAGTCCTACAGGGAAAGGCAAGAAATTTCCCATAAAACCTAAGAAGGACAGGGGAAATTTTTTTTTGAGGCCCCCAGGCCAAAAAAAAAAAATGGTTTTGAGATAAGAAGGAGGGTACCGTTGCCGGCAAAGGCAAGCAGAAGGGAGGTCTTCTCTTCCCCAGCCAGAAGTCTGCCGACAAGGATACCAAGTCACGTAAGGGTAGGGGGAAGACTTTCCCACTTTCTCTCTCAGTGGGAAAGGATTACTCAGAGTCCCCACATCCTTCAGATTGTGTGAGAGAGGGCTACAGATTGGAGTTGTACTCAGGCAGGACCCCATGTACCTCCCAAAGGTAGCCTCAAAGTTCCACAGAACTCAAGAGATTGTCTTTCTTTCATTGTGTTCCAATCCTCAGAACGAGAGAGAAAGTCCCTTTCATTGTTTAGATTTCAGACGTTGTCTGTTGACTTATTTAGATAGAGTAAAAGAGTTTAGAAGGTCCAGCCACTTATTAGTTCGTTTTTTCTGGGCAGAAGAAGGGTCAGCAAGCGTCTAAAGCATCCATAGCAAGATGGATCAAGCAGACTATTACTCTAGCCTATGATCAAGCTGGTAGGGCAGCCCCGAATAACCTTAAAGCGGAGTTCCACCCTAAAGTGGAACTTCCGCTTATCGGATTCCTCCCCCCCTCCGGTGCCACAATTGGCACCTTTCAGGGGGGAGGGGGGTGCAGATACCTGTATAATACAGGTATCTGCACCCACTTCCGTATAGCTGCCCCGCCCCTTATCCGGAGCTGCCCCGTTGTGTCTTGGGAAACACAGTTCCCAGGACACAGCGGGGACCAATAGAGGCACGCAGCGCGAATCGCGCATGCGCAGTAGGGAACCGGGCAGTGAAGACATTGCGTCTTCACTTCCTGATTCCCTGACAGAGGATGGCGGCGGGGCAGCGAGAGACGATCGGTCTCTCGTCACATTCTGCCTACACCGCTGGAACCAGGAACAGGTAAGTGTCCATTTATTAAAAGTCAGCAGCTGCAGTATTTGTAGCTGCTGACTTTTAATATTTTTTGTGCGGGTGCAGCTCCGCTTTAAAGCACATTCCACTCCTCTCTGGCGACCTCTTGGGCAGAAATATGTAGCGCAGCTACATGGCCAAGTTACCTTCCTGAGACACTACAGGGTGGAGCTTTTTGTCACCTCAGCATCTGGCGTTTGAAGGTCCTACAAGCTATTGTCCCGCCGTAAGGTAAGCCTGAGCTACTTGCTGTTCTCTCAGTTTGCCGTCCTGGAAGACAACTTGAGAAAATAATCAGTTACACTTACCGGTAACGGTGTTTCTGGGAAGTCTTCCAGGATGGCAGGACTGTGTTCCACCCGCTCTTTTGGTATATTGGTTTTCTATAGCGTTTTGAGGTGCTTCACTCTCGTACACTGGTGTGGGTCAATACTTTTTCCAAACTGAGGAGCCGGGGTTTTAACCTCTTTGTTGATTGTGTTACCTGTCAGGTGGGACCAGTCATCTCTCAGGGTGCCGTCCTGGAAGGCTTTCCAGAAACACTGTTACCGGTAAGTGTAACTGGTAATTGTATTTGCTGGGTTTAGTGGCACTTAAAAAAAAAAAAAAAGTGAAATTGGCAACATCTATATATATATATATATATATATATATATATATATATATATATATATATATATATATATATATATATATATATATATATATATATATAGTCTTCCATAGAAAGTGCCCTGAGTCCATTGGGTGCTGCCCCTCTTTCAGGCTGAATGACACCCAGCCTCACTCAACCTGAAAGTCAGCGCACAGGCAGTCATGGCTCCACCCCCTGCTGTCCTCTGGAATAGGGAAAGTGTGGCCATCAGCTGGTCTGACAGTGCCCATATCTTACATACATCACTATTGTGCTCTCTAATACACCCACAGAACACCCCTAAATACAAGATGTAGGTGACAATTGAAGGTCCCTTTAAAGCCCCTATCCAGGCAAATATTTTATCTGTAAACCTTCACTGGGTCGGGGGATGCAGCCCTTTGATGGAAGCCACGCCCCTAAGAGGATGGACGCTAAGCAAAAAAAAAAAACATGGGGGGGTCACAATTCTTATTGTGGGCTGTACCCCGTGTGTGGTGAAAATGGACAATAACAGTCTCCACTGCAAGCCTGTGTGTCAATTGGGAGACAGGGACAGAGTGTTGGCACCCCACATTAGGAAGTACCTGAACAAGGATCTTCATGGCAGGATCATCGGGGATTACTTTCATGAAATTTGCAGGTTTAAAAATATTGAAAACTTTGAATTGACATTAACAAATGTAAAGCCTCTATGAGAGTTTAGTGATTGAGTTTACATTTACTGCAATGCTCTTCTGGTTTGTAGGTGACTTCTTGGAAGAGACTGCTGGTGAGAAATGGGATCGGCTACGAATCACCTGCAGTCAGCCCTTCAACAAGCAGGCACAGTTCGGCCTGTCTTTTATACGCCTTCGATCTGCGCTGGAAGAAGAGAATCAGAACCGCGCTCTGGAAACCAATACTCATCAGGTATCATTTATCTTGTAGCCTGGCTGTGGGGAGGATTAATGGGACAAAGAGCAAGACCACCTGCTATACTCTATAGTCCTGACATATACCGCAGTGCTGTACAGAAACAACTGAGCCAGTCACATCAGTCTCTGTACCAGAGGAGCTTACACTCTAGTGTCACACACAGTCACACACTATTATTATACATTTATATAGCTCTGACATATACCGCAGTGCTGTACAGAGAGCACAAAATAAGTCACATTAGTCTCGGCACCAGAGGAGCTTACACTCTAATGTCCCCCACAATCACATACTATTATTATTCTACAATTATATAGCTCTGACATATACCACAGAGCAGTCACATCAGTCTCTGTACCAGAGGAGCTTACACTCTAATGTCCCCCCATAGTCACTATTATTATTATACATTTATATAGCTCTGACATATACCATAGTGCTGTACAGAGCAGTCACATGAGTCTCTGTACTAGAGAAGCTTACACTCTAGTGTCCCCCCACAGTCACACACTATTATTATTATTATTATACAGTTATATAGCTCTGACCTATACTGCAGTGCTGTACAGAGAGCACAAAATAAGTCACATTAGTCTTGGCACCAGAGGAGCTTACACTCCAATGTCCCCCCACAGTCACACACTATTATTATTAAACAGTTATATAGCTCTGACATATACTGCAGCGCTGTACAGAGCACACTGGGCCAGTCATATCAGTCTCTGTACCAGAGGAGCTTACACTCTAATGTTGTTGCCCCCCCCCCCCCCCACATACGGTTACACAGGGTTATAATCCTGGTTTATTTTTCAGGAATATAAGTCATCTCTCCTCTCCGGCATGCTTCCAGGAAAACTTCAGAAAGAAGAGGATAGCAACAAGCGGTAGGTTGTAATAGGGTACATTTCTGTTCCATTTCCTGTAAAATTCACAGTTACAATTTGGAAAATAATTATTTGATCCCCTGCAGATTTTGTAAGTTTGCTCACTAACAAAGAAATAAAGGGTGTATATATATATATATGTACAAATATTTTTTTTTATCATAGGTGTGTTTTAACCACTTCCCGGAAGGATTTGCCCCCTTCTTGACCAGGCCATTTTTTTTAGCGATACGGCACTGCGTCGCTTTAACTGACAATTGCGCGGTCGTGTGACGCTGTACCCGAACAAATT
>CM053027.1:616005091-616026865 GCA_028564925.1 Lithobates sylvaticus | reverse complement strand
CACCACAGTGGACCACCAGGTATGCCATCCTAGACGACCAGGGAAATGCCAATCAGTGCCAATGAAAAATGCCTGCCAGTGCCACCAGTGATGCCCATCAATGAAATCAGTGCCCATCAGTGCCACCTATCAGTGCCCATTAGTGCCAAGCAGTGCCGTCTATCAGTGCCACCCATAAGTACCCATCAGTGCAGCCTTTCAGTGCCCATCAGTGTTGCCTATCAGTGCCCATCAGTGCTGCCTATCAGTGCCCATCAGTGCCTCATTAGTGCTGCCTATCAGTGCCCATCACCAGCGCCACTTCATCAGTGCCACCTCATTGGTGCAGCTTATCAGTGCCCATCAGTGAAGGAGAAAACATACTTATTTACAAAAAATTTTTAAAACAAAAACAAAGAAAAATAAAAATAAAATTTTTTTGGTCTTTTATTATTCGTTTAGCAAAAAATAAAACCTGCAGAGGTGATCAAATACCACCAAAAGAAAGCTCTATTTGTGGGGACAAAGTGATAAAAATGTAGTTTGGGTACAGTGGTACATGACCGTGCAATTGTCATTTTAAAATGCGACAGCGCTGAGAGTTGAAAATTGGCCTGGGCAGGAAGGTGCGAAAGTGCCCGGTATTGAAGAAAACCGCTGCGCAAATACCGTGCGACATAAGAAATTGCAACACCCATCATTACATTCTAGTAGAGAAGTGTCAGAATTGTCCCAGTTGGCAATTGGTTACGGTGGCCATACCCAGTTATTTTCCATTCAGCCAGTGGGCTGAATGAGGAAAAGATGAACTCAATCAGAACAAATGAAGTAGCTGGAGGAATCTCCCCGATTCTGACAGCAGCACTAGACAATGTCAGAATATACAAATCAGCAGCTGCAGCTCCCCTACATTCTACCTCCTCCCACCCACTCAAAACCAACCTCTAATGCCCCGTACACACGGTCGGATTTTCCGACGGAAATGTCCTATCGGACAATGTTGTCGGAAATTCCGACCGTGTGTAGGCTCCATCTGACTTTTTCCGTCGGATTTTCCGACGGACAAAGTTTTATCTCCTGCTCTCAAATTTTCCGACAACAAAGTCCTATCGGACTTTTTCCGATCTCGTGTAGCGAATTCCGACGGACAAAGTGCCACGCATGCTCAGATCACATTACAAGACCAAAGCTATTGGCTACTAGCCTCTACGTAGTCCCGTCGTAGGCAACGAACGTCACCACGTTCAGAATGATCGGATTTTCCGACAACTTTGTCCGACCGTGTGTATGCAACACCAGTGTCAGACAAAATCCGTCGGAAAAAAATCCGATGGATTTTGTGGTCGGATTTTCCGACCGTGTGTACGGGGCATTAGAACAAATCTTCCCCCCCCCCCCCCCCCAGCACAAGCCCTTGCCCCACAAATGTCACCTCCCCAGCACAAATCCTCGCCACCCAATCCTTCCTCTCTAAACCCAAGTTTCTCATCTTAGCACAGATCCTCCCCCCACCAAATTCTGCCTTCCAGCACAACCCTCTCACCACCAGCAGAATGTATCAGTTACCTAGTCACCAATGTAAAAGGACATTCTTCTAATTGGCCACAAATGTAAGGGGCATTTGTCCACTGCCCCCCAAAGACCTGAAAATGATATTAAGGGTTCCTCTGTGGTAAAAAGGTTGAGGAAGTCTGCTATAGAGTGTCTTAATCAGTGGCAGGTCCACATTGGGCAAATTAGGGTGGCTGCCCAGGGCCCAAGATGCCTAGGGGGCCCATAACTGCCTGACTTGGGTGTATGAGGAACATTCAAAAATTCCTTGTCAGCCCTGATCCTCCTTCACAATCATGGCTGAAATAAATGGTAAGTTCATGACAGGCAGGTATGGCTCTACGGTGAAGGACAGCAGATCCCATGGAAATGCAACCTGAAAACAGTTTGGATTCACTGATAAATGCATTAACAATAGTTTTGTTGTGCATACTCGAAAAGGGTTCCTTTATTCTGTGCAAAAAAAAAAAAAAAAAAGGCTAAATTGACAAATTTAAAGCGGAAGTAAACCCATCGATTTAACAGTTTAAAAAAAAAGGCATGCCGTGAATGCTAACTGCACATTGGCTGTGCTCTCAACCAAACAGTGAAACCATCCAATGGCTGGTGTCATAACGGATCACATGTGCAGCACCGTGGCAGTTGAAGATTAAACAAAGGCAAAGATGGCAGCTTCCTTGGCTGAAAACGATAGGGGGGTTTACTTCCACTTCCATCAGAATAAGAATGTTTACTTCCAAAAATAAGCGGCAGTTATTTTCAGCTCCAAGTTCAATCAAATTTTAAAAAAATAACTGTCACTTGGCTTAACTGGTTCCTGTCCAGCCTATGGTCGAATGATGCCTGGGCCAGCCTCTCGCTGACCCTGGTGGACATCATATGACGTCCTCCTGGATCGCGCAGCGGCGCGATCTGTCACCAGCTGTGTCCACTGGACACAGCCCATGACTGATCACTGTACCGGCCCGCTGCCGGTACCATGTGACTGCTGTAACAAATCACAGCAGATCACATGACTATTATGAAAAAAAAATAGATGGCTTACTTTAACCACTTCAGCCCCAGACCATTTGGCTGGCCAAAACCAGAGCGTTTTTTGTGATTTGGCACCGAGTCACTTTAACTGACAATTGCGCAGTCATGCGATGTGGCTCCTAAAATTGACGTCCTTTTTTTCCCCACAAACAGTGCTTTTTTTTTGGTGGTATTTGATCACCTTTGCGGATTTAATTTTTTGCACTATAAACAAAAAAAAGCAACAATTTTGCTTTAATAAATATCCCCCAAAAATATATAAAAAAGCATTTTTTTCCTCAGTTTAGGCCGATACGTATTCTTCTACATATTTTTGGTAAAAAAAATAAAATTCCAATAAGCATTTGATTGGTTTGCGCAAAAGTTATAGCGTCTACAAAATAGGGGATAGTTTTATGGCATTTTTATTAATCTTTTTTTTTTTTTCTAGCAATTTTCATCATGACTGCAACATTATGGCGGGCACATCGGACACTTTTGGCGCTATTTGGGGACCATTCACATTTATACAGCAATCAGTGTGATTAAAAATGCATTGATCACTGTGTAAATGTGACTGGCAGTGAAGGGGTTAACCAGGAGGGGGGTGCTGCAGAGGTTAAGTGTGTCCTAGGGAGTGATTCTAACTGTTGGGGGGCATGGACTACGTGTGACATGACACTGGTCACCGCTCCCAATCACAGGGAGCTGTAATCAGTGTCCTGTCACTAGGAAGAATGGGGAGATGCTTGTTTACATCAGCATTTCGCCATTATTCCTCACCGTGAGACGATTGCGGGTATCCCCAAGGACATCAAGTCCGCGGGACCCGCAATAACTCACGGAGCTTGCAGCGGGCGCACGCCCACAATGCTGCATCTTAAAGGGCAATGTACAGGTACGTTAATATGCCTGTACGTGCCCTTCTGGCAACGTATATTGGCGTGAGCCGGTTGGCAAGGGGTTAATGCCATTCACTGTGTACAATTGTGTGATTGGTCACAGTGATCACATAGTACAGACAGGGCCAATCACAGCCCATCTGTGCCATGTGATCAGCTATGGTCAACCACAGCTAAATCACAACAAAACAAACGGAATGTATTTGGACTGTCCTGACATTTTTGGGCCTCAAGAAAAGATAGGCCATCAGGGATGATCAATTTTCAGATATATACCATAGTTGGTGGACTCTAACTTTCTTACAGACTAAATAATAGACATGTGCATTTCGTTTGTTCGTTTTCGTACGAATGAACGAATCGTTTGAATCGAACGAATCCGAAAAACAACGAAAATCCAAAAAACGAAAAAAGGAACAACGAAAATGAACGAAAAAATTTGTACATTCGTAACTTTTTTTTTTGTTGAATTGGTAATTTTCCGTGTCCCTTACAATGGCGCTGCTTAACGTGCTTCGAATAGATTGAACGAAAAAATTCGTAACTTTTTTTTTTCGATTCGTAAATTATTAAAATGTAATAATAGCATACACATTACATAAAATTATGAATTATACTCCGATTACGAATTTCGAATAAACGAATGTTAAACTAACGAAAAAACGAATCAACGAAAAATAACTCTTACGAATGTACGAATCGTTACAAATACGAACACCGACGACTTACGAATGTACAAATCGTTACGAATCAACGGAAACAAAAATAATTTTTTTTTTTGGAAACGAAAATAAACAATTTTTTTTGTTGTGCACATGTCTACTAAATAATATCCACTGATTTGGGTTATTGTCACCAAAGAAATGGAGCAGAATACATTTGGCCTGAATGTATAAAGAAATATTTATTTGTAAAATAATAATATAGCAGAAACAAAGAAAAATGCAGTCTTGTTTTTGTTTATTTAGCAAAAAATGAAAAAACACAGCGGTGCCTAAAGATCACCAAAAGAAAAGTCAGATTAGGCGACCCGTCAAATCTTGTAACGGAAGTGACGTTCCGTCACAGCCGTCTTGATACACCCGGCACTCGTCCACAGTAAGCCGACAGTCTGAAGTCGCCAAGCGGACATCTTTTTACACCCACTGGAATCTTGCATTTCAGCAGCGGTCTTCTGTCAGATTAGCAAACGTGTGAGATCAGCAGCGTTTTTTAAAATTCAACATCAAAACAGTGTCACAGACTTCTAAATACTGCATTTCACTATATAGGCTCAGTTTAGTTGTAAAAATAATTGACATACAAACTTGGGTGGGTGTCAAAAGATGTCTACTTGGTGACTTCAGAATGTAGGCTTAAGGTGGAGGAGTGCGGGGTGTACCAAGGTGGCCCTGACGGAATGTCACTTCCGTTACGAAATCTGACGGAACAGAGGCACTAATCTGACCTATTCTAACCTTTCCAGCAGCCTGTGTGTTGAAGCACCACCACATTACTGCACTGCAGGGATTCCACATCTCCAGGTGTGTCACACATCTCCAGGTGTATCCCTGCAGTACAGTTCCTCCAAATCAGGGACAGTTCCTCCAAATCAGGGACAGTTGGGAGCTATGGTGAGTGTGTCAGCTCCCAGGGGTGTTGCTAGGTGGCAAAAAGACCAGGGGCGTCAGCCCAAAGTCCTAGGCTGGCATGGGGGGTGGGGGGGTGGGGGCAGTGTAGAGGTGCATTTTTTTTTGGCTGGGCGGTGGGGTTGTGTGGTGGGGGTAAGCTCACTTGCTGGTTGCTGCATTAATGCTGACCACTAAACTCACCTGCCTGACACACTCACCATAGCTCCCAACTGTCCCTGATTTGGAGGAACTGTCCCTGATTTGGAGGAACTGTCCCTGATTTGGAGGAACTGTCCCTCTGTCACTCATTCCTCCTCATTTGTCCCTCATTTTGATCTGATCTATATAGTTGTATATAAAATACACTTTTTATCTTTCAAAAAGTGTTCCCCAGAGCCAAACCTTCCATCCAATTTCTAAATTGCTGCATTTGTACATCTTAAAAGCCAATATAAAGGAATAGTAGTGGTAAAATAAAAAGCACTTGTGGATTTAATTAACCTTTTAACCTTGGTTAATTCTCCTTTATGGGGTTATGGCAGGGGGTGTCCTATACCTACCTACGTTTGTTAGTAGGTGTCCCTCATTCCCATCTCAAAATGTTGGGAGATATGACATTGACCATTACACTGACATACATACACTGACAGAAGTGACATACATACACTGACCTACATACACTGACCTACCTACCTGACATACATACACCGACCTACCTACCTGACATACATACATACATACACTGACCTACCTGACATACATACATACATACACTGACCTACCTACCTGACATACATACATACATACTGACCTACCTGACATACATACACCGACCTACCTACCTGACATACATACATACACTGACCTACCTACCTGACATACATACATACACCGACCTACCTACCTGACATACATACATACATACATACACTGACCTACCTACCTGACATACATACATACACCGACCTACCTACCTGACATACATACATACATACATACATACACTGACCTACCTACCTGACATACATACATACATACATACACCGACCTACCTACCTACCTGACATACACCTACCTGCCTGACATACATACACCGACCTACCTACCTGACATACACTGACCTACATACACCAATGGTAGTTACATACATACACTGACCTACCTACCTGACATACATACACTGACCTACCTACTTGGCATACATACACTGATGGTAGTGACATACATACATACATACACTGAGCTACCTACCTGACATACATACATACACTGACCTACCTACCTGACATACATACACTGATGGTAGTGACATACATACATACAATGACCTACCTACACTGACCTACCTACTTGACATACATACACTGACCTACCTACCTGAAATACATACACTGACCAACCAGACATACATACACTGATGGTAGTGACATACACTGACCTACCTGACCAGGCGACAGACTTCATGTGTCCTGCAGCAGCTCAGCTCAGCCGTGCGCCCATCATCACAGCAGGCAGCCAGAGAAGGAGGAGAGGAGAGCCGCCCGCCCGAGTGCCGAGTGGGGATCAGGGATCTCGCAGTGATGTGGCATGGTGGCCGCATTGCAATTCCCGCCTTCTGGAGCCTACAGCGCCTACGATGGACGTCACATGTCCCGTGGTCCCGGCATTGGGACGTCCATCATAGGCGCTGCAGGCTCCAGAAGGCGGAACCTGCTATGTCACTCGGCGGTGCTCGGGATCAGATTGGTCCCCGCTCGGCGGCAGCGCTCGAGGCCAACAATAGAATGATGCATGCCTGAGACCTTGGGCTTTTCGGGGACCCATTCTGGGGTTCCAGCCCCCCCCTCCCGACGCCACTGCCTGCTCCTTTTACTGGATGCGATGGTTTCTCTTGCTGACTTGTACGTTACTACACGACAATAGAGATGGTGGAAGGAATCATACTGTGCTGAGCAAAAAAAAAAAAAAAGGATCTCCCACTTCTGCCGTCCCAGGGATGGGTGCCACGCACACCTTCTATTCTGCAAATCACAAAATTGTGTTTCACATTCCCACCAGCAACCTCAGGTAGGATACACGATGGGCAAAGCCTATTTCTAATTCCACAGAAAGGGCATTCTTACCTGAATTGTACGTGCAGTTCTGTCGTTTAATGCCTGGAAAGACAAAACATGGGCGTGAGAGAGAAATAAAAAAAAAAAAAAAAAAAAAAAAAATTTTTTTATATATATATATATATAATGTGTGTGTAGCAGTGACATCTTTGTGTATTAATGTGATAATCTATATGTCACTGTTAAGTCTGTGGACATTGCTTTGGTTCAGTGTTTGGAGCCATCTAGTGACCAAATTTGGTAATGCACTGATATGATTATTACATCAGAACAAGCACAAAAGACTTTTACAGGAAGTACTGTTGTTTTGATAAGAAGGTTGACCTTTTGCTCTTGCTGTCAATCAGCGTGGCTCCATAGGTCAGGAGCACACATTCTACGCTTTTCCCATAGCCAGCGGCTGGCTATAGTAGTCCCAAGAAAAAGGGGGAGGAGCCAAGATCGCTGCTGGGGACCCAAGAAGGGAAGAATCGGGGCCACTCTGTGCAATACCACTGCACAGAGCAGGTAAGTATAACATGTTTGTTATTTGAATTAATAAAAAAACTTTTTGACTTTAGTAACAAATGTAGGTTGTTTTGCCTGCAATATCAGATTTTACCACAAGATGGAGCCAGTAGTAAATTTGCTGTTTTTTGCAGAAAATAGAAACTGGTCACCTTTAACAAAGTCCCCCATCATTCTAAGGAAAAGAAACAGGTGCATCCTGGGAGCTTAGGCTCCATCTTAGAGACTGAAAGGAGGAACCAGCTAGCAGAGCACATGTTGGACTAAAACTTGCATCCGCTTGCATCCCCCAAATGCAGCATAGCTGGTGAGAATTACTTATCGTCATCTACAGCCTAGCTTATTCATTGTATTTCTGTATACTTTATATACTGCTTATATGTATCTGTATTTGTTTTTTCTCTCAATGGTTTTAACCCACCCTGTTTTGTTAATAAAGCTTCAAAACAACACTCAGTCTGGCTTATTGTAGAATAGGAGGGTTTCGCTGCATGTCGAGCTACATACAGAGAAACGTGTAGAGGGGACAGAACACCTGCACAGGGTCCATTCTTATGGGTAGACTAGATATAAGCTACAAAAGGAATGTGAAAGGTCTGAGGGCACAGGAGGAAGGTCCTTGTATTGCTATAACTTTTTGTTCAGCCCATAGCAACCCTTTACCCAACTGTCCGCAACTTTCTGAAAATCCAACGTATCTCCTCTATAACAAAAAAAGCTTCTGAACATTGACCTCCTCACATGACTTGAGTAGTCACTGCCACCAAGAATTCGTGATACACTGAAGCAGATGCTGCAAATTTCATAGCTACAATTGTGACTATAGACAAGGCTCAAGCACACCGCTATCAGCTCGAAACAAAGTATTAGTGAAAAATTAAAACACTCAAATTCAACCGGAAATAGAAAGGTCACACACCAATGATGTCACATCCTTCTGTCAAGTTATATTCAAAATGAACGAGACATGTTGCCAGGTCCTACCTGGGAACCGCCCCTCTGACACATTTCAGTTTTACAGGCTTAATCGTAGAGATTAAGAGCATGAGAGTGAAATGTGTCAATGATGGGTGGCACTGGCACATTAAAGTGTAACCTGTGCTTAAGCTACAAGTGCAAAAAAGCAGCTAGCACAGTTTGTTGATAGCAAACCCAAATAAATAATAAAGATAAATGTTCAGTGCTAAAACAATATTACATTTTGAATAAATGGAAAACAAATAATTGTGCTTAACTAAAAGAAAATGAGAGGAATTGCATAATTAACAATATATATATATATTTAGACATGTGCACAACAAAAAAATTTGTTTATTTTCGTTTCGTTTCCGTTGATTCATACATTCGTAAGTCGTCGGTGTTCGTATTCGTAATAATTCGTAGGAGTTATTTTTCGTTGATTCGTTTTTGCGTTAGTTTAATTTTCGTTTATTCGAAATTCGGACGCATTCGTACATTCGTAATCAGAGCATAATTCATCATTTTATGTTATGTGTATGCTATTACATTTTAATAATTTACGAATCGAAAAAAAAAAAAAGTTACGAATGTACAATTTTTTTTGTTCAATCCATTCGAAGCACATTAAGCAGCACCATTGTAAGAGACACGGAAAATTACCAATTCAAAAAAAAAAAAAAAAATAAAAATAAAAAAAAAAGTTACGAATGTACGAATTTTTTCGTTCATTTTCGTTGTTCCCGTTTTCGTTTTTTCGGATTTTCTTCATTCGTACATTCGTTGTCTCTAATTATTTTTTTTCGGATTTTCGTTGTTTTTCGGATTCGTTCATTCGTACGAAAAAAAACTAAAAAAAACGAAAAGAATTGCACATGTCTAATTATATTATATTATATTATATTATATTATATATATATATATATATATATATATATATATATATATATATATATATATATATACCCAAATAGAAAGTTCTAGTAGCAACGCTAAAACTGACTCCAGCTGATGAAACATGTAGGGTGAAGACTGACATGATGTAATTGCACAAGTGGCCGTGGCTGGTTACTAAAGTATTGCATTTGCTTTTACCGATATGTCTGTCTTTTCAGGGTACCACGTGAGTTTAAAATCACTGTTTTGAATAAACTGAGGGCTTATATTACCACACTATGAGGCAGTATATATATAATTTTTTTTTTATTGCTGGTGAATTGGAATGTTTACTTATGGACATGCACAATCTTTCAAGGGAACTTTAAAGAAGAACTCTGGGGGAAAAAAAAAAATAAAAATCTCCCATGCAGTGGGGCTGTGCCCGCACTGCATAGGTTAATTGCTCTTTTAGACTAGGGGCGCACCGAAAGGCTATACTTACCCAATCCTTTGGAAAACAGCGATCCCGCACCTCCAGTGGTGGACTGTCCTTACATCAGAGCAGGTCTATGGGCATGATGACGTCAGGAACAGTCTGTGTACAAGACCAGTGGCGTGACGGGGAGGGGGTGGGATACGAGCAGCAGGAACCAGTATTGCGCTGAGAGGATCGACCTATTAGGTAAGTATATCTCAGCTCTTCTCACCCCTAGGCAAAAGTGGAGCAGTTACCCCATGCAGTGCGGCACCCTGGAGTTTTTCTTTAATATTTGCTATACTCAAAGTTTTATTGTATAGTGGGGCCCCCAATAGGTATAACTAGCATTGCCTTTATATAATATTTTTAAAGCGGAGATTCACCCAAAAGGAGAAGCTCCGCTTGTTTGCTCCCCCCCCCCCCCCCCCCGCTGCTACATTTAGAACCTGCACCTTTCCGGGAGGAGTGGGTACCTGATTTTGACAGGTACCCACTCTCCCACTTTCAGGTGACTTCGCCAGGCCCCTCCTTCCCTCGCCACCAGACCATTCACAAAGCGCATGAGGCCGCTGTGAGCCGCAAGGCTTCACTGCCGGTTTCCCTTACCAGGAGTGAGGGAAACACTGCGCTAACTCAAAAAGTGAAAATGATGAAATCAATCCAAAAAATAATACTATAGTGTACTGTTTACAGTGAATATCCTGAAAATATATGTGAAAGCAGCCAACACTAACAAACAAAGTCAAACAAGCAAATAACCACAATGTGTAGCGCTAACAAAAAATAGAGCCAATAGACTCATAAAGTGAAAGAAAGTCCGGTGCAATATAATATGGTTTAACAATAATAAAGTCCTTGGTTAAAGAAAATTAATCATATGACATGGATCATCCTTGCACATGAGATGTATGTGGAGAAACTCTGCAAACACAGATGCTGATGTGTATAGACGAGTATATAAACCCTCCAATGGTTAAGGAATGCATACGCTTACCAGCGATGTTGGACCCACCTACCATACGGCAGTGGGTCAGTAAGGCTTATGGTAACTCCTGTAGGTGGCGCCCAAGGGATGAAAGCTGGATTCTGGCAGCACTCCTCCTGCTCTGGGATGGACTCTCGGCTGGATTTTCCGGAATCTTCCAAAACGACACACGTGTGGGGCACGACACCAGGAACAAACCAGGAAGCAGGATAAGGAAAAAGGAACTCCAACAGTGTAATTCCACCACTAATTTATTGGGTATGGGGTATAAATAATGGTACAAAACAGGGGAATTTACCCAGCAAAGCCCGACGCGTTTCGACCAATAGGTCTTCTACTGGGGCATCATTCCCCAGTAGAAGACCTATTGGTCGAAACGCGTCGGACTTTGCTGATTTTGAGACCCTTATACTGCTTTTACTCTGTTTTATTTTTGATTTTATCAGTATATGCTCTGTACTGCTTGGGTGAATTCCCCTGTTTGTACCATTATTTATACCCAATACCCAATAAATTAGTGGTGGAATTACACTATTGGAGTTCCTTTTTCCGTATCCTGCTTCCTGGTTTGTTCCTGGTGTCGTGCCCAACACGTGTGTTGTTTTGGAAGATTCCAGAATATCCAGCCGAGAGTCCATCCCAGACCTGGAGGAGTGCTGCCAGAATCCAGCTTTCATCCCTTGGGCGCCACCTACAGGAGTTACCATAAGCCTTACTGACCCACTGTCGCATGGTAGGTGGGTCCAACATCGCTGGTAAGCGTATGCATTCCTTATATACTCGTCTATACACATCAGCATCTGTGTTTGCAGAGTTTCTCCATATACATCTCATGTGCAAGGATGATCCATGTCATATGATTAATTTTCTTTAACCAAGGACTTTATTATTGTTTCACCATATTATATTGCACCGGACTTTCTTTCACTTTATGAGTCTATTGGCTCTATTTTTTGTTAGCGCTACACATTGTGGTTATTTGGTTTCCCTTACCAGACATGGCGGCGGCAGCACCCAAGAGCCGATTGAAAAGAGAGCCGATCGGCTAGGGTGAAGACAACCCTGGATTTGTGGACAGGTAAGTGTCCTAATATTAAAAGTCAGCAGCCACAGTATTTTTCAGAAGATGCCTGGATGCTACGCATTAATATATGTTTTTGAGTATGTTCTGCATGGACCCATCTCAGAATAAACCAGTAGACATGTGCAATTCGTTTTTTTTTTTTTTCGTATTTCGTTAAAATTCGTTATCGTACGAATGAACGAACGATTCGCTAAAAATGTTAACAAATAACGAATGTTCGAATCCGAAAAACAACGAAAATCCGAAATAACCAAACTAGAAACAACAAAACTACGAAAGAAGAAAATCCGAAAAACGAAAACAGGAACAACGAAAATCAAAATGAACGAAAAAATTTGTACATTTGTACCTTTTTTTTTTTGTTGAATTGGTAATTTCCCGTGCCTCTTACAATGGCGCTGCTTAACGTGCTTCGAATGGATTGAACGAAAAAATTTGTAACTTTTTTTTTTTTTTTCGATTCGTAATTTTCGTGTCTCTTACAATGGCGCTGCTTAACGTGCTTCGAATGGATTGAACGAAAAAATTCGTAACTTTTTTTTTCGATTCGTAATTTTCCGTGTCTCTTAAAAAGTAATAATAGCATACACATTACATAAAATTATGAATTATGCTCCGATTACGAATCTACGAAAACAATGTTACGAAAGTACGAATAAATCAATCTAACAAAAGTACGAATGTAACTGAATCTACGAAAATACGAATGCGTACGAATTTCGAATAAACGAAAATTAAACGGAAAAACGAATCAACGAAAAAATAACTCCTACGAAAATACGAATCCTTACGAATACGAACACCGACGACTTACGAATTTACGAATCGTTACGAATCAACGGAAACGAAACGAAAATAAACAAATTTTTCTATTGTGCACATGTCTATAAACCAGTCTCCACCTTCCATTATATTTCCAATTAAAATGATTACATTACAGGTTTTTTGGTGTTTTCTCTAGTGGCAATACATTGAACATGCTTACTAAATGACTGGTGTAAGAAAAAAAATTGTTGCCAATACCACAGCTTCACCTCGGGCCCTCTGAGATTTTTAAACCATTTTTAGTATACTTTTATTTGCAACATTGTATACATTGAGAAAAAAAGTGTTTATACTGGGACAGTAGTTGAATGGGAGAGACAAAAATGTGTTCTTAGCCAGGGGTCTATAGATGATTATCAACCAAGTCCTGCTGCAAATGTATTTACACCCTTTAGTACAGGCACTTTTGCAGCTCACAGTGGTAGAATGCTAAGAGTGCCAAAGTCATATAATCTGCTGGAGGGTCTTAGCCTGACCTGAGCTCCCCTTTAACTCACCTCCCAAATAGGCACAATTGTAGAAGCTGCATCTCCTGCTGGACGACTGCAAGACAAACTTGTTGCCCCTCTCGATGTAGCGGGTAATATGGAAGACCTCATCCACTGGGATCAGGACCTCCTTCTGGGATGGGAAGTAGGAGAAGTTCTGTATGTCGGCCCCAAAGCATGTGGTGATGTTGAAGAAGGATGCATTGCCGAATTGCTGCGCCTCTTTGATGTCCGTAGACGAAGAGGCAAATTGGCTGAGTCTGATGGGGTCACTGGGGTTGGGAGGGGGCTCAAACACGATCCTGCTGGAACCCCGATATGTGAGCCATGGCTGCCCAGCGCACCCGCAACGGAGCAACATTAGGGCTCGGGTGAGGTAAAAATGTAATGCGTGGAACGCAAAGGATGATGGATTGGCGCCATATTCCCTTACTGCCCGATTTAACTTTTTGTACACTGTGAGGGTCATATTGCTGTAGACTAACAAGGCAATCCCATACTCATCTTGGAACCCAGCTGGAAGAGATTTTATCAATGTCTTTCTGGTTGGCCATGTTTCAGAGGCGTCCAGCCAAGCCGCATCCAACTCCTTGTTTGTCTGCCTTTCTTCTTTGAGTAAATCTGGTGCCAGGGATTCCATTTTACCCACACATCCAACATACTGGTCATCGAAAGAGTCCTGGTAGATTCCCAGCTGGACCCGTTGACTCACAACCTGTGCAGATAGAAGAAAAAAAAAAAAAAAAAGGACAGATTTGTAGCACAGGTTCAAGTTGGTCACTCCACATTACAACCAAATTGTACTAATGGTACACAGTCTCCTTTACATCAACCACAAATATGTAATAAGGCATAGCAAATACTGTTCATACCCAATCAGACAGGCCCTCACACTACATGAATGAATGAATCACTTGAATATATTCCTTTTTTTTTACGGGACCTTCAGCTGCACCGACAAACTTTGATATATGGTGGTACAGTATGCTTGTATAACAAATATGAAGCGCAAGGGAGGGGGGGGGGGAAGTAAGGTATAGACCGCCGACTGCCGGGGGATGCTGCAAAGCCCCTCCTGGCAGTCGGAGACACCTGTATGCTTTATCGTGTGCAAACATTATTCACGCTATTTCCGCACAGGGCTCTGAGTCGTATGCCTCCGAGAGGGTCACTAACCACTTCTGCAATCAATCGCTCGAACTGAGCGGTGAGTAGTCAAGGGACCGGGGAGAAGGTGGAGAGATAGAGGGGGGAGGGGATAGATAGACGGAGAAGAAAACGAAACCTAACAACTTTAGGGTAATCTTTGAAATCTCCACATTCAAAATGTAACCTTACCAATGCATAGTCCTGACAACAGATGGTCATGCACCTGAATCACGGGGTAGGTCATCTGTCTTCCACGCATGAACTATTCTCACTGCCCACATTGGACCACAGTCCACCCCCAATTATTCCTCATTCGCACACGCAGATGCAAACACTCCCTGTTATGACACAGGGGGCTAACCCCTCATCTGATCTATGGTGGCTCTCTCGGAGGTTATTGCTCAGTAGAAATTTCTTATTTATTAAGCTAGCTCTATGACATTGTCATGACCCTGTGTCGCCTCTCCAGATGCTGCCCCCTCCTGGCAAGTGGGGTCTTGCGTCCTACCTGCATTCCCTATTTTTTCATGAAAATGTTGCAGACCCCCTTCGGGTCGACCCAGAACATTAGAAGACCCCCGACGAAATGAGGGCACACGTCCCAACATACACATAGATCCGTACCATCGAAACCCGTGGGTAGATGATTCTTTTTTTTCGTTCCTAGCCTATGCCTAGTTAGTTGTTAAAGTTGCACTGTTATTACCTACTGTTCATGTTATGGTCACTGGATACCACCACTGCCGCCACAGAACACTTTCAATAGTAGTCCTTGTCCCTGGAATAGTCCGGAACTACATCCCTACAACGATCCCGGGTATTATACATACATTTCTCTCATCACCCAACCCGCCATTAACAACCCTACAAGCGTACTTGACCTCACGGGAACTCGAGAGCACGTCCTTCTTGGCACCGCAGCCAACTACCCCCACACACAGTGGACTCAGTGAGACCCCACTGACCCATTCTGGTACCTTATACACCGGGTTGACCTGTGGTCTAACCCGCCACCAGAACACACCCACTTGTCTCTCTACTCCCCTCCCCAGACACTAAACACCTACCCACATACCAGTACAGCCCCCTCTTCCCGCTTCCCTTCCCCTTGTTTCTTGTCCTTGTCTCTCCTCCCACCCCGGCCCCTACAACACCCCTATTACTAACTGGTCCGTCTTGCTCCCCTTCCCAGGCAGAATATCCTTAAAAGTCCAACGATACTTGTCCACTATGGCTTCAATTAAAAACAGGGCTTCTTGCCCCACCCTTTAATGTACCCCTGGACCCTCTCATTGACACATCCTCAGGGTCCTCCCATTTGCCATATAAAGCATTACGTCAAGTTAAACTCAGCCTTCAAAATCTCTTGCTTCATGACACCTGGCGCACATTACATCCCAAAGAAAAGGATTACACATTCTTTTCCATCCCACACAACCGTTATTCAAGACTAGACTATTTTTTCTTGACCCAACGGGATCTCCCGTTCTTGGCCAACGCCACTATAGAACCTATGACGATATCTGACCACCACCCCATCTCAATTTCACTATCATTACCAGAAAAAATTAATCACGCCCAGACCTGGAAAATGGACCCCACCATCCTTACAGATACTATACGACATGAGGAACTCCGACTCTGTATAGAGAACTATTTCAAAGACAACGACACACCTGACACCTCCAGCATGACACAATGGGAAGCACACAAATGCGTTATAAGGGGGAAAATCATTTCAATGACAGCCAACATCAGGAAGGAAAAACGCAAAGCACTTTCGGACCTATTTGCCAAATTAAAAACATTGGAATCATTACACAAACGCACTCTAGCCCAAGATACACATCTAGAACTTCTAGACACCAGATCATTAATCCAGGAGGAGATGGGTAGGATCTCCAGGAAAAAATATATGCTCACACAAAAACTTTATGAGTTTGGAAACAAAAGCGGCCATTTACTGGCCCAAGCACTACGTACTAAGAAAGCAAAAAGCACGGTTCACAAACTCCACTCACCCAAGGGGGAGGTTTACACGAAAAACACGGACATAGCCACGGAATTCGAGAAATTTTACTCTACACTTTACAATATAGAAGGCTCAAACCCCTCAAACTCATCCCTCCACTCCAGAACAATTAAGATTAACCAATTCTTAGCCCAACACTGCCCCAGAACCATACCCCAGGAAACATCTGACAATCTTGAAGGCCCGATCACCCAACAGGAATGGGACATGGCCTTGAAACAATTAAAACCAGGCAAATGCCCGGGCCCAGATGGGTTACCAGCTGGCTACTATAGAACATTCAAGGAATCCCTAGGCTCCCCATTCAGGAAAGCTTTCAACTCTTTATCCTCAACCACCCCATTATCCCGCGTAATGCTAGAAGCTCACATAGTGGTACTCCCCAAAGATGGGAAGGATCCTACCCAGGCAGCTAACTATAGGCCTATTTCACTACTTAATGTGGATTTAAAAATTTTCTCAAAGATACTAGCCAACAGATTGTTGCCATATCTCCCATCCCTTGTCTCCAAAGACCAAGTAGGATTTGTTCCTGGCCGGGAAGCCAGGGACAATACCATAAAGGCAATAAATCTCCATCATCAGATCACGTCATCCAACCAACAAGGCTTCTTTCTATCACTGGACGCAGAGAAGGCATTCGACAGGGTTGCATGGGATTACATGGCAGCAGTACTGCATTCTATAGGTCTGGGCCCGCGCATGCTCAGTCTCATCTTATCCCTATACTCCAACCCATCAGCAAAAATTAGAGTGAATGATACCCTGTCGAATGCCTTCTCCATCCACAACGGTACGAGACAGGGATGCCCACTATCGCCGATACTCTTCATACTCACCCTAGAGCCCCTCCTGAACAGCATTAGGAAAAACCCTGACATACAAGGCATTAAGACCAAGAGTAAAGATTTCAAACTCTCCGCCTTTGCGGACGACATACTGCTTTTTCTCTCGCAACCACACACCACTCTCCCAAATTTGCTAGCAGAATTTCAACGCTTCCACATAATTTCTAACCTTAAAATCAACTTCTCCAAATCATTCGCCCTCAATATTACTCTACCCCCCTCGGTAGTAGCTCAATGCAAGGAAAATTTCCCCTTCCAATGGAAGACTGATGCGATCACATATCTAGGCATACAACTCCCTGCCAAACTGCAAGACCTCTACACGAAAAACTACCTGCCACTACTGAACAAGCTAACGACTGATCTAACTCTTTGGAATAAACCAATTTTCTCGTGGTTTGGCAGGGCAGCAATACTAAAGATGAACGCATTACCAAGAATACTCTACGTACTACAAACAATACCTATCTATCTGCCTCCCTCCTTTTTCAAATCATATAGAAGCTTAAGTACCAAATTTCTTTGGGGGGGGTCGCAAACCTAGATTAAGCTACACTCACCTTGCATTACCTAAACAGCTGGGTGGCATAGGCCTACCCGATATTCATAACTACTACAAAGCCGTTCATTTAACACGTGTCATTGACTGGAATGTTCATGTCTCGACAAAAGACTGGGTAGATTTGGAAGCCTCCCTCACAACGTTACCTCTCGAATCCCTACCATGGATTCAAAATTGTCAATCTCTCCCTGAGGTGGGTCAACACCCACTGATCAAACCCACTGTCAATTGCTTTCACAGACTCTGCCAAAGCATGCCCATTTCTTCCGTGCCGGGACCCATGACCCCCATAAAAATGAACCCCAACTTCCCTCCAGGTATGTCTAAGAGTTTTTTGAAGGATTTCTGGCCACAAAACCAACCTCTGGCACACCACTTTTACGCACACGGACAACAACTGTCAGCCTCCCAACTAGCTACGATACATGACAAACCTGCCATACCGACGTGGACGTTCACTCAGATCACGCACTTCCTCAACTCTCTTCACAGACAGTCCCCCTGCTCCAGGACCTTGACGCCCTTTGAAAAACTATGCCTACAATCGTCCCCCCTGACCCATCTCATATCTACAACTCATACCCTCCTTTTCGCAGACCTCCAGCCCAATGAATCAAACATGTGCAAGGCTTGGGAAAGTGACCTCTCCATCACTCTATCGCCAACGGAATGGAGTAACATACACACGAATGTCCACAGGGGCTCCATGAATGTATCCACACAGGAGAATGGATACAAAATCCAATCACGTTGGTACCGTACCCCGACTTTACTCCACAAGTTTAACCATGATGTCCCTGAATCCTGTTGGAGATGCCTAATGGGTAGGGGCACGATGCTACATATTTGGTGGCAATGCCCTCGCATACAGTGCTTCTGGACGGCAGTACATCGCATCACTTCCCAGGTTACATCTTATGACTTACACTTAACCCCGGCCCAATTTCTGCTTCACCACACACATCTGCCTCAATCATCCTACCGCAAATCACTAGCAATGCACATGATTAATGCAGCAAAACAATGCATTCCTCTTGTAAAACTAAGAGGCAACTCCGCGCTTTAGGATACTACGAATCAGGTATGCAGCCCGCCCAAGGAAATTTAACCCCCTAGAGGGTAAATTGAGTATAGAAATAAACGTAAAAGGACGATTGGCGCTCCCCTATGTGCTTAGAAAAAATTCCGTGGGTAACCCTAATTATAGGTAACAAACCAATAATATATACTTGCTACTAAATGCTCCCAAAATAATGACAGAGTAAGAGTAGCAATGTGTATTCCCAGGTCCTTGTAGGGATTAGATTCGTGGTCCAATAGTGCCTTAGTGACTATAATCCATAAATTATAAGTGAATAAAAATCCTATGTTAGATTAATGGTCCAATATTGATACCACCTAGGTGCTTAATATTTGGTGCACTATGATACCCTATATGTGGTCACCTCCATATCCCATACTAGAAGTGACCCAAATACCTTTAGTTATCAGTGTTGTACAAAACTCACACAATCCTAAAAAAACATAAAAAATAAAATTAAATAAAATGTGTTGCCCGTGAGGAGCTAAATTGCATAGATGTGAAACCAGAGTGCTCCAGTAAATTAGTTAATAATTAGTCTGATAGTCCAATAAGAAATAAAAATATATTAATACAATTAATTAGTAATAATACTGGCAGTCCAATCCAAAATAAGTTCCTGAGAAGAAAAAATAAAAATAAAGTGAAAAAAAGGGAGAGGTTTCCACAGTATGTGACTGACACCTCTACATCAAAAAATCAATCAAATCATCAAAAAATCTTCATCGCAACAGTTTTCAATGGTGATTCATAACGGTGATTCAAAGACGTGACTTTAGTGATTCAGAGGAATGACGGTGACTTTGTGCTGTCCCCCTTTGCTCCCTCACTCACCAGATGTAGGTACCCCTGCAGGGGTAAACAGCTTCCAAAATTATCGATGCCAGGTGCTCCACAGGGTCCCCACTGGAAGGTGTCCTAGCCGATCGTGTTTTTTCCAGCCCGTCCACCCGGGTCTCCTAGGGTTGGGATATCCAGCAGCGATCCCCAGGGGGGAGTTATACCTCACAGGGAAGCAAGGAAAAACGGAGGTCCCATGTGCATTACCAGATTTAAAGGTTGATGTTTATTAAAAAGTTTAAAATTAAAATTAAAAACAAAGCAAAGTCAAAAAAACAGGGTATTAAAAAATACACCTGTTTCCACCATCCAGGTTCAAAAACAACATCAATATGTGTATAGGGCGGCTTGCACTCCAAAATGCGCTCCACGCCTCTATGTCCTACACCGGATGTGACGTCAGCACGCCTTGCTGACGTCACATCCGGTGTAGGACATAGAGGCGTGGAGCGCATTTTGGAGTGCAAGCCGCCCTATACCCATATTGATGTTGTTTTTGAACCTGGATGGTGGAAACAGGTGTATTTTTTAATACCCTGTTTTTTTGACTTTGCTTTGTTTTTAATTTTAATTTTAAACTTTTTAATAAACATCAATCTTTTAATCTGGTAATGCACATGGGACCTCCGTTTTTCCTTGCTTCCCTGTGAGGTATAACTCCCCCCTGGGGATCGCTGCTGGATATCCCAACCCTAGGAGACCCGGGTGGACGGGCTGGAAAAAACACGATCGGCTAGGACACCTTCCAGTGGGGACCCTGTGGAGCATCTGGCATCGATAATTTTTGGAAGCTGTTTACCCCTGCAGGGGTACCTACATCTGGTGAGTGAGGGAGCAAAGGGGGACAGCACAAAGTCACCGTCATTCCTCTGAATCACTAAAGTCACGTCTTTGAATCACCGTTATGAATCACCATTGAAAACTGTTGCGATGAAGATTTTTTGATGATTTGATTGATTTTTTGATGTAGAGGTGTCAGTCACATACTGTGGAAACCTCTCCCTTTTTTCACTTTATTTTTATTTTTTCTTCTCAGGAACTTATTTTGGATTGGACTGCCAGTATTATTACTAATTAATTGTATTAATATTTTTATTTCTTATTGGACTATCAGACTAATTATTAACTAATTTACTGGAGCACTCTGGTTTCACATCTATGCAATTTAGCTCCTCACGGGCAACACATTTTATTTAATTTTATTTTTTTATGTTTTTTTAGGATTGTGTGAGTTTTGTACAACACTGATAACTAAAGGTATTTGGGTCACTTCTAGTATGGGATATGGAGGTGACCACATATAGGGTATCATTGTGTGCACCAGAATACACCTATCCTGCAGACTTTCTTGATGTCACACCCTGATACCCAGTGTTACACCCGGAACCACTGCCCCCCGCCTGAATCAGGGGTGTCTTATCACATCCTTCACCACCTCCCCTAACATTACACGCGACACGAGTCGATCTCAAGGCCGAGAACCCCATTCAGTTGATTACAGGTCTTCATTGACCCCTCAGTGTCGGAATCACTTGTTGTTTTTTTTTTTTTTTTTACTTACTTTGGTTTCTTGTTGTTCTTTTTTGCGCACTTGTCACCTCTAGTGCTGGTTAATGCTAATGCGCAAATTACACTGTGGTTGCCATGTTTCACACCATCTCGAAATGTTTGCTTTTACCACAGTAATTACTCGGAACGGGACAGATGTACTGTTGACTTGAGTTAACTCCCACATTAGACACAGACTGATCCCAGATGGGGTGTCTAAGTGAGAGTTAGTTCTCTCTCTCGTTTCGAGATACCTCATAAGTAGCGTTGACTCTGAATGTGATCTATGTTCTCTACTGTGATACATTACGCATTCGTTAGTATGTATTGTATACTTGGAC
>CM053027.1:615973572-616004591 GCA_028564925.1 Lithobates sylvaticus | reverse complement strand
TTATTGTACGCTCTTCCTGTATTTTCTTTATTGGTAAAAGATCATGGAAGGATCCCAGGGTAACGAAGACTTCTTACGGGTACATCTCTGTGTTGAAGTCGTTGTCATAGAAACATTTGTAAAGGGGAGGAGTTGGTAAGATGACCACGCCCACGTGGGGGGCGCCAGAAATATTTCTGCACCCAGGCGTCTGTGACCCTAGGATCGGCCCTGCCCAAATTACCCCATTTTGGAAAGAAGACACTTCAAGCTTTTTGCTGAGGGGCATGTTGTGTCCATGGAATATATTTGATATTTTGCCGCACGTTTTGGGAACATTTTTGGTGGTGTAGATCAATATAAAATATAAAGTGCATACTGCAAAGAATAAATATATATAACCGTAAAGTGTCGATATATATAGTAAAACTGTGAGGTGCTGGTATATATAATAACACTGGCTATGCGATACAGTGTAGAAAAAGTTGATATCTCAATCTGCGGAATGTGATGATAGTGCAGAAAGTAAGATGCACTGACAAGAATAAAAAATTAAACAGTGAATAAAAGTGCACAATGCATTAAAGGTGCAGATAGTGAAGCATAAGTGGAGCTAGTCTGCTTGACTAGAGAGAGTTATACATATATAGATATGCACAAAAAACGCAGAATGCAATTTGCAAAAAACTGAGTTGCAAAAAACGCAGATTTAACTGAGAAAATGCGATTTCAACAGAAAAAAAAAAATGCAAAATAGAGTAGCACAAAGTTATTATATGAGAACGTGGCTGGTAATAAATATCCGTAAAGAGGTAAACGTGACCAAAATCAAGTAGCAGACTAAGCTGCATGCATATAGGTCCGTGATTTAGAGAAAAAAAGTCCTTGACAGTTTGATAACTGTGATTACAAATCTCGGTGTAAGTGGTATGATCCTTATACAGAAGTGGTGTTCGTGCAGTGGGGTGTCATAAAATAGTGGGGGCTTTCCGGGGCACACTATGATAAGTAATGGACCCTTACCTTGCGGTAAAGGGTTAACCGCATAAATGGGTTCTGCTGTCCTCTTCTTCTAACGTGCTAGGGACACAGAGAGGCATTCATACCTGAAAGATAACGAGTTCGGTACTCGTTTGGAGATAAGCAAAACCTTTATTTTTATATTCAGATATCAACTTTTTCTACACTGTATCGCATAGCCAGTGTTATTATATATACCAGCACCTCACAGTTTTACTATATATACCGACACCTCACGGTTATATATATTTATTCTTTGCAGTATGCACTTTATATTTTATATTGATCTACACCATATTTCACCTAATATTTTTTATATATTTTATTTACAGTGGTGTGAAAAGGTGTTTGCCCCCTTCCTCATTTCCTGTTCCTTTGCATGTTTTGTCACACTTAAGTGTTTTGGAACATCAAACCAATTTTAAACAATAGTCAAGGACAACACAAGTAAACACAAAATGCAATTTGTAAATGAAGGTGTTTATTATTAAAGGTGAAAAAAAATCAAAAACCATCATGGCCCTGTGTGAAAAAGTGATTGCCCCCCTAAACCTAATAACTGGTTGGGCCACCCTTAGCAGAAACAACTGCAACCAAGCGTTTGCGATAACGTGCAATGAGGCTTTTACAGCGTCCTGGAGGAATTTTGGCCCACTCATCTTTGCAGAATTGTCCTAATTCAGAGGGTTTTCGAGCATGAACGGCCTTTTTAAGGTCATGCCACAACATCTCAATAGGATTCAGGTCAGGACTTTGGCTAGGCCACTCCAAAGTCTTCATTTTGTTTTTCTTCAGCCATTCGGTGGTGGACTTGCTGGTGTGTTTAGGATCATTGTCCTGCTGCAGAACCCAAGTTCGTTTCAGCTTGAGTACACGAACAGATGGTCGGACATTCTCCTTCAGGATCTCTTGGTAGACAGCAGAATTCATAGTTCCTTTTATCACGGCAAGTCTTCCAGGTCCTGAAGCAGCAAAACAGCCCCAGACCATCACACTACCACCATGCAAAGGAACAGGAAATGAGGAAGCGGGCAAACACTTTTTCACACCACTGTATATTTTTTATGTCTCATATTTATGATGTTTTACTAGCTATTATATGTATGTGCCATTAGTCATTTTGACACTCTTGCACTTTTTACATATTTATCTATCAGCTCGGGGTGTCTACTTTCCAAAATGGGGTCATTTGGGGGGTGGGGGGTTTGTGCTATCTGGGCATTTTATGGTCTCCGAAACTTTGATAGGCAGTGAGGAGCGAAATCAAAAATGTACACCCTTATGCCCCATACACACGGTCGGAAAATCCGACCACAAAATCCATCGGATTTTGTCCGACGGATTTAGTCCGACACTGGTGTTGCATACACACGGTCGGACTTTGTTGTCGAAAAATCCGATCATTCTGAACGTGGTGACGTTTGTTGCCTACGACGGGACTACATAGAGGCTAGTAGCCAATAGCTTTGGTCTTGTAATGTGATCTGAGCATGCGTGGCACTTTGTCCGTCGGAATTCGATACACACGATCGGAATTGGTGTGATCGGACTTTGTTGTCGGAAAATTTTTCCAGCAGGAGATAGAACTTTGTCTGTCGGACAATCCGATGGAAACTGTCCGATGGTGCCTACACACGGTCGGAATTTCCGACAACATTGTCCGATAGGACAGAATCCATCGGAAAACCCGACCGTGTGTATGGGGCTTTAGAAAGCCTGAAGGTGGTGATTGGTTTTTGGGGTCTTGTACGCGGTTAGACTGCCAAAGAGTCCCACACATGTGGTATCCCCATACACAGGACAAACAGCAGAATGTATTTTGAGTGTCATTCCACATATAACCATGCCATGTTTGAACAAAATATAATTTAGTGACAACTTTGTGTAAAAAAATAAAAATAATTTTCTCGAAAATTGTGGGAAAATATAAAATATTCCATGGACATACTTAATAACTCCCTTGTGGAAGCGGACCTCAAAGTAATTTCCCGATGGTACCTGGTCCCCACTTGTCTCACCAAATTATATCCTCAGTCCTCTCCACACTGATGGTGTGGCCACGTAGAATCCCTCTTACACACTCTTTGGGAATGCCCCAAAATAAGAGGGTACTGGAACAGGATCTTCAATCTCATCCGCAAGTCCACTGTATATGCGGTAAAACAGGACCCCACCATAGCTCTTTTCAATAGCCATATCCCTGATGTACCCGAATTGATCCAATCACTAATCCACTTTATCCTACTGGGTGCCAAGATAACAATAGCCCAGTCATGGAAATCCCCCTAGTTCTCCTTTCACCAGACCAAACAGAAAATCTCCTGGATAATGTCGCAGGAAAAGATTTCTAATATCATTTTGGATACATCAGAGAAATTTAGACTCACAGGGTAGACCTGGGCTAAATACATAGGAATCTCTCTACTCCCCTAAAACACAGAAGCCCCTATAAGTCCTCACAAGTTTAATAACTTTGCAGTCTCCTCTCCCCTCCACAAAGGTTCCCCCCCTCCTCATTCCTCCTATCCCACTCCTCCTCCTCCAGACTCTGCTAGATCTCGCCCGACGCAGAGGATATCCGTTATCGGTCACATTCCATAAGGATCAGAGGTCCTTCACCCTCCGCACACCAGAATCCCTGCCCGCCTTGTTTGCCTTCCTTGGAGCAGAGCCAGTTGTGGTCCTGAACTGGCTACCGCTCCTCCCGAGACCCCAGAGCAGAGAAGACCTGACATCGCAGAGAAGAGACCAGTCAGCCTGGCAAGAGACAGTAGATCAACACCCACATTTGTAACATGTTTAAATATTGACTGAAGTGTGGCAAGATTTTATTGGGGGGGTTAAAAGTGGGCATGGTAAGTATCCCTGAATTTTACTTTGAAAATATGGTCAACTTATACTGAAGTATATAGAACAATTAAGCTCTAACAGGTAGAGTTCCTAAAGGCGATGACAAAGAAATCCAAGTGCTAGAAATGTACAAGAAAACATTAGGTAGTTTAAAACCTCGTACACATGATCAGACTTTCCGTCAACAAAACCGTGGAATTTTGTCCGAAGGGTGTTGGCTCAATCTTGTCTTGCATTTTTTTTTTTTTTAATGCACAATAAAAAAATAGTGGGGGGCGTGGCCTGACTCCGATCCATGATGGACGCTTAGCCTCTCAGCTCCCGATCCCAGAGGTCCAGCTATCAGCCTACAGACAGCATATCAGTGACAGACCATGGAGATTACACCCCGGAGCTCTTCAGCCACCAGATCGCGGTCTCCCAGAACACAAGGCTCGCAAAACAACCGACAAATACCGGAGATCTTCCGGACGCGGCCTAGGGACAGCGCGCATGACATGCAGGCCTCAGCCAGAGAGCCGCGCTCCTCGAGCAGAAACTCACCCCGATCCCGCAGCCGCAGCCCGCCTCCTGTTCCGGACATACCCGCGACCCCTGCACTTAGTATGGCCGATCTGAGATCTGTGGCGGCAGATATCAAAAATTCATTATCCGCTACAATATCTGATGCCATACAAGAACTGCGCTCAGACATCCAGGCCATCTCACTGAAAGTGGAGGAACTAGAAGAGACGCAGGCCCGCCATGATGTCTCCCTGTGTCATATGCAGCAGATCACGGAATCGCATGCAGTTCACCTCAGGGAGATTAACCGACACATGGAAGATTTGGATAACAGGGGGAGACGCCGGAACCTGAGGGTAAGAGGACTACCTGAGTCCATAGATACCAACATACTCGCCCGCACAGTTACTGATCTCTTCAATGACCTGCTAGAGAGGGCCCCTGACACTCCAGTCCCCATGGAACGCATGCACAGAGCCCTGCGCCCTAGAGGCAGGGACACTGATCCCCCTAGGGATGTTATATGCTGCCTCACTGATTTCATCATGAAGGAAGAAATCCTGAGGAAAGCCAGAAGTAGAGCCCGATTATCATACAGAGGAACAGACATAAAAATATTTCAAGATCTGTCCTCCATTACCCTGCAGAGAAGAAGAGAATTGCGACCCCTGCTGGATGTACTGAGAACGAAATCAATAGTGTACAGATGGAAGTTCCCATTTTGTCTGTCAGCCACTGCAAATGGCCGCTCTGTTAACCTCAGAGTCCCGGAGGACCTGGAGCATTTCTGTACCACTCTCAATATACCGCTGGTTGACCTACCAGACTGGTATAGCGATTTTCGCCTCCCCCCGATGAGAAGGGCAGTATCAATGGAGGACGTGATTGAAGCAGGTAACTTCAGCATCAGCCGCCGTCGCCGAGCTCACCCACCTCCGTCTCCCTCACATGCTGCGGGCCCCTTGAGAAATGGAAGCCCCTCCGCCTCGCCAGATCACCGCAAAGCACGTCACTCATAATCTATTCTACCACCTTTCGGATGCAGGTATGGCTAGACTTTTTTTTCTCTCTCTTTCCTTTTTTCTTTTTTTTTTTTTTTTTTTTTTTTTTATGCACCCCTCAGGATCACCTCTAACTGCGACTACCTGCTCAATTGTCTCTTAAAAGATTGACTTGTTCCACTAAACCAATGTGCCCGACCACTTGCCATGAATAACCCCCCCAACTTCTATTTCCCTCTGGGTCGACTATGGGCCGACGTCTCCGTCATCCCCCACAGTAATACACTACGCCTGTTTGAAGAAGACTTTTCCACAGAGAATCCAAACCCTCTTGAGTCATTGGAAAATCACTTCCCCACAGCATGGGCAGAAGCCATCTGAGGCCGATATCAGCCGCTCAACCCATAAGGATTGACTGACCCTGACTGCCAGAGGGTTCTTCATGGGGCAACGCAGGGACAGTATCTCATGAAACTGACGCATCAGTTTCCCACGCCTCATACATTCCAGTCGTGAATGCACATTTTCTTTTGTTTTTTGTTTTCCTCTCCCTTCTTCCCCCCCCCCCCCCTTTTTTTTTTACTACAGTGCCGGCCTTGCCTTACCCGGATTGGAGGAAAACTGGACTTCCACTTCTCTACAACGACAGCCTGCCACCCCATATCTGACACATCGGGACAACATGATCACTTGAATATATTCCTTTTTTTTTTTTTTTTTTTTTTTACGGGACCTTCAGCTGCACCGACAAACTTTGATATATGGTGGTACAGTATGCTTGTATAACAAATATGAAGCGCAAGGGAGGGGGGGGGGGAGTAAGGTATAGACCGCCGACTGCCGGGGGATGCTGCAAAGCCCCTCCTGACAGTCGGAGACACCTGTATGCTTTATCGTGCACAAACGTTATTCACGCTATTTCCGCACAGGGCTCTGAGTCGTATGCCTCCGAGAGGGTCACTAACCACTTATGCAATCAATCGCTCGAACTAAGCGGTGAGTAGTCAAGGGACTGGGGAGAAGGTGGAGAGATAGAGGGGGGAGGGGATAGATAGACGGAGAAGAAAACGAAACCTAACAACTTTAGGGTAATCTTTGAAATCTCCACATTCAAAATGCAACCTTACCAATGCATAGTCCTGACAACAGATGGTCATGCATCTGAATCACGGGGCAGGTCACCTGTCTTCCACGCATGAACTACTCTCACTGCCCACATTGGACCACAGTCCACCCCCAATTATTCCTCATTCGCACACGCAGATGCGAACACTCCCTGTTGCTAACCCCTCATCTGATCTATGGTGGCTCTCTCGGAGGTTATTGCTCAGTAGAAATTTCTTATTTATTAAGCTAGCTCTATGACATTGTCATGACCCTGTGTCGCCTCTCCAGATGCTGCCCCCTCCTGGCAAGTGGGGTCTTGCGTCCTACCTGCTTTCCCTATTTTTTCATGAAAATGTTGCAGACCCCCTCCGGGTCGACCCAGAACATTAGAAGACCCCCGACGAAATGAGGGCACACGTCCCAACATACACATAGATCCGTACCATCGAAACCCGTGGGTAGATGTTTCTTTTTTTTTCGTTCCTAGCCTATGCCTAGTTAGTTGTTAAAGTTGCACTGTTATTACCTACTGTTCATGTTATGGTCACTGGATACCACCACTGCCGCCACAGAACACTTTCAATAGTAGTCCTTGTCCCTGGAATAATCCGGAACTACATCCCTACAACGATCCCGGGTATTATACATACATTTCTCTCAGCACCCAACCCGCCATTAACAACCCTACAAGCGTACTTGACCTCACGGGAACTCGAGAGCACGTCCTTCTTGGCACCGCAGCCAACTACCCCCACACACAGTGGACTCAGTGAGACCCCACTGACCCATTCTGGTACCTTATACACCGGGTTGACCTGTGGTCTAACCCGCCACCAGAACACACCCACTTGTCTCTCTACTCCCCTCCCCAGACACTAAACACCTACCCACATACTAGTACAGCCCCCTCTTCCCGCTTCCCTTCCCCTTGTTTCTTGTCCTTGTCTCTCCTCCCACCCCGGCCCCTACAACACCCCTATTACTAACTGGTCCGTCTTGCTCCCCTTCCCAGGCAGAATATTCTTAAAAGTCCAACGATACTTGTCCACTATGGCTTCAATTAAAAACAGGGCTTCTTGCCCCACCCTTAAACTGATCTCTCTTAACGTCAGGGGCTTGAATGTCCCGGAAAAACGCTCGAAACTGCTGGCTAACATGCGTAGCATGAAGGCGGATATAGTCTTCCTGCAAGAGACCCACTTCTGTTCAACAACTATGCCAAAACTATCGAATTCCTTCTATCCTCACAGCTTCCATGCAACGAACCCGGATGCCAAGTCTAAAGGAGTTTCGATTCTCCTCTCCAAAAATGTCCCTTTCCAGATGACCGACTCGCTTGCAGACGAACAAGGCAGATTCCTTTTCTTAAAAGGAACCTGGAAGGACAAACCCTTGACTCTGGCCAACATATACAGCCCCAATACATCTCAAGTCCCGTTTTTTCGAGACATCTCACAACGTCTATCCGCTTTCCAAACAGGCATACTGATTGTCGGGGGAGACTTTAATGTACCCCTGGACCCTCTCATTGACACATCCTCAGGGTCCTCCCATTTGCCATATAAAGCATTACGTCAAGTTAAACTCAGCCTTCAAAATCTCTTGCTTCATGACACCTGGCGCACATTACATCCCAAAGAAAAGGATTACACATTCTTTTCCATCCCACACAACCGTTATTCAAGACTAGACTATTTTTTCTTGACCCAACGGGATCTCCCGTTCTTGGCCAACGCCACTATAGAACCTATGACGATATCTGACCACCACCCCATCTCAATTTCACTATCATTACCAGAAAAAATTAATCACGCCCAGACCTGGAAAATGGACCCCACCATCCTTACAGATACTATACGACATGAGGAACTCCGACTCTGTATAGAGAACTATTTCAAAGACAACGACACACCTGACACCTCCAGCATGACACAATGGGAAGCACACAAATGCGTTATAAGGGGGAAAATCATTTCAATGACAGCCAACATCAGGAAGGAAAAACGCAAAGCACTTTCGGACCTATTTGCCAAATTAAAAACATTGGAATCATTACACAAACGCACTCTAGCCCAAGATACACATCTAGAACTTCTAGACACCAGATCACTAATCCAGGAGGAGATGGGTAGGATCTCCAGGAAAAAATATATGCTCACACAAAAACTTTTTTATGAGTTTGGAAACAAAAGCGGCCATTTACTGGCCCAAGCACTACGTACTAAGAAAGCAAAAAGCACGGTTCACAAACTCCACTCACCCAAGGGGGAGGTTTACACGAAAAACACGGACATAGCCACGGAATTCGAGAAATTTTACTCTACACTTTACAATATAGAAGGCTCAAACCCCTCGAATTCATCCCTTCACTCCAGAACAATTAAAATTAACCAATTCTTAGCCCAACACTGCCCCAGATCCATACCCCAGGAAACATCTGACAATCTTGAAGGCCCAATCACCCAACAGGAATGGGACATGGCCTTGAAACAATTAAAACCAGGCAAATGCCCGGGCCCAGATGGGTTACCAGCTGGCTACTATAGAACATTCAAGGAATCCCTAGGCTCCCCATTCCGGAAAGCTTTCAACTCTATATCCTCAGCCACCCCATTATCCCGCGTAATGCTAGAAGCTCATATAGTGGTACTCCCCAAAGAAGGGAAGGATCCTACCCAGGCAGCTAACTATAGGCCTATTTCACTACTTAATGTGGATTTAAAAATCTTCTCAAAGATAATAGCCAACAGATTGTTGCCATATCTCCCATCCCTTGTCTCCAAAGACCAAGTAGGATTTGTTCCTGGCCGGGAAGCCAGGGACAATACTATAAAGGCAATAAATCTCCATCATCAGATCACGTCATCCAACCAACAAGGCTTCTTTCTATCACTGGACGCAGAGAAGGCATTCGACAGGGTTGCATGGGATTACATGGCAGCAGTACTGCACTCTATAGGTCTAGGCCCGCGCATGCTCAGTCTCATCTTATCCCTATACTCCAACCCATCAGCAAAAATTAGAGTGAATGATACCCTGTCGAATGCCTTCTCCATCCACAACGGTACGAGACAGGGATGCCCACTATCGCCGATACTCTTCATACTCACCCTAGAGCCCCTCCTGAACAGCATTAGGAAAAACCCTGACATACAAGGCATTAAGACCAAGAGTAAAGATTTCAAACTCACCGCCTTTGCGGACGACATACTACTTTTTCTCTCGCAACCACACACCACTCTCCCGAATTTGCTAGCAGAATTTCAACGCTTCCACATAATTTCTAACCTTAAAATCAATTTCTCCAAATCATTCGCCCTCAATATTACTCTACCCCCCTCGGTAGTAGCTCAATGCAAGGAAAATTTCCCCTTCCAATGGAAGACTGACGCGATCACATATCTAGGCATACAACTCCCTGCCAAACTGCAAGACCTCTACACGAAAAACTACCTGCCACTACTGAACAAGCTAACGACAGATCTAACTCTTTGGAATAAACCAATTTTCTCGTGGTTTGGCAGGGCAGCAATACTAAAGATGAACGCATTACCAAGAATACTCTACGTACTACAAACAATACCTATCTATCTGCCTCCCTCCTTTTTCAAATCATATAGAAGCTTAAGTACCAAATTTCTCTGGGGGGGTCGCAAACCTAGATTAAGCTACACTCACCTTGCATTACCTAAACAGTTGGGTGGCATAGGCCTACCCGATATTCATAACTACTACAAAGCCGTTCATTTAACACGTGTCATTGACTGGAATGTTCATGCCTCGACAAAAGACTGGGTAGATTTGGAAGCCTCCCTCACAACGTTACCTCTCGAATCCTTACCATGGATTCAAAATTGTCAATCTCTCCCTGAGGTGGGTCAACACCCACTGATCAAACCCACTGTCAATTGCTTTCACAGACTCTGCCAAAGCATGCCCATTTCTTCCGTGCCGGGACCCATGACCCCCATAAAAATGAACCCCAACTTCCCTCCAGGTATGTCTAAGAGTTTTTTGAAGGATTTCTGGCCACAAAACCAACCTCGGGCACACCACTTTTACGCACACGGACAACAACTGTCAGCCTCCCAACTAGCTACGATACATGACAAACCTGCCATACCGACGTGGACGTTCACTCAGATCACGCACTTCCTCAACTCTCTTCACAGACAGTCCCCCTGCTCCAGGACCTTGACGCCCTTTGAAAAACTATGCCTACAATCGTCCCCCCTGACCCATCTCATATCTACAACTCATACCCTCCTTTTCGCAGACCTCCAGCCCAATGAATCAAACATGTGCAAGGCTTGGGAAAGCGACCTCTCCATCACTCTATCACCAACGGAATGGAGTAACATACACACGAATGTCCACAGGGGCTCCATGAATGTATCCACACAGGAGAATGGATACAAAATCCAATCACGTTGGTATCGTACCCCGACTTTACTCCACAAGTTTAACCATGATGTCCCTGAATCCTGTTGGAGATGCCTAATGGGTAAGGGCACGATGCTACATATTTGGTGGCAATGCCCTCGCATACAGTGCTTCTGGACGGCAGTACATCGCATCACTTCCCAGGTTACATCTTATGACTTACACTTAACCCCGGCCCAATTTCTGCTTCACCACACACATCTGCCTCAATCATCCTACCGCAAATCACTAGCAATGCACATGATTAATGCAGCAAAACAATGCATTCCAGTCCACTGGCGATCCCAAACCACTCCCACTCTCAAGGAATGGTTTAGTAGGATCAAAAGAATTGCCGAACTGGAAGAGCTCATTCACTGCTCCAGAGATACTCCACAAAAATTTAGCACTATATGGGCCTGTTGGATACATTTCCAAACAACCATGGAATATGCCCAACTGCTCAACCAGTCTACCTAGAGTTTATCGCAACGGATTTGATTTACCAAGAACCCAGATACCCCACGTCCCCGCCTCCCGGTCTGTAGCGGGACCTCAGTCCTTCCGTTCTCGAGAAGACCCCTCTCTCCCTCCCGCCGGTTGACCCGGCATTCTCCGTGGGCACCACAATTTCTGCTTGGGGAGGGTAGCAAGACGTGACCATCGCCTACGTTCACATACTCCCGTTCCACCTCTCCCACCCCTCTGTGCCCCCCCTCCCCCCCTAGCACCCCACCCTTATGCCCACCATACTCCTGATAAACTGTACCTGACAACATCAACCGTATCATATCTTATGCTACTGTCATCCTCCACATAAGTCAATGCTGACCAAGATCACTTGGATTCCCAAATTCATATGTCCCTATTGTAGTGACGACGCCCTCGTCCTACAGAATACACCTATCCTGCAGACTTTCTTGATGTCACACCCTGATACCCAGCGTTACACCCGGAACCACTGCCCCCCGCCTGAATCAGGGGTGTCTTATCACATCCTTCACCACCTCCCCTAACATTACACGCGTCACGAGTCGATCTCAAGGCCGAAAACCCCATTCAGTTGATTACAGGTCTTCACTGACCTCTCGGTGTCGGAATCACTTGTTGTTTTTTTTTTTACTTACTTTGGTTTCTTGTTGTTCTTTTTTGCGCACTTGTCACCTCTAGTGCTGGTTAATGCTAATGCGCAAATTACACTGTGGTTGCCATGTTTCACACCATCTCGAAATGTTTGCTTTTACCACAGTATTTACTCGGAACGGGACAGATGTATTGTTGACTTGAGTTAACTCCCACATTAGACACAGACTGATCCCAGATGGGGTGTCTAAGTTAGAGTTAGTTCTCTCTCTCTCGTTTCGAGATACCTCATAAGTAGCGTTGACTCTGAATGTGATCTATGTTCTCTAATGTAATACATTACGTATTCGTTAGTATGTATTGTATACTTGGACAAAAAGATGTTGTCTTCTTATTTTTTCTTTTTGTTCAAAAACCCAAAAAATTTGTTAAAAAACCCAATAAAATTTAAAAAAAATTTTTGGACAAACAAAAAAAAAGAGAAGTAACAACCTCAGGTTCCTAGGATTCCCAGAAGGCTCTGAAGGGAAAAACCCTGAGGAATTCCTACTGTCATGGCTCAAGCAGGTATTTGGAGCTGAAAGCTTCTCTCATTTATTTGCCATAGAGAGGGCTCACAGGATCCCCCTGAGAGCACCCCCCCAGGGAGATATCCTAGACCCATGTTGGCGAGGTTCCTGTATTTCAGGGATAAAGAAAACATACTGAGAAAAGCACGCAATATGCCTGAGATGATGTTTAATAATAGCAGAATCACCATCTTTCCAGACTTCTCTGCAGCCACTCAGAAGATGAGAGCAGCCTTTCAGAGTGTGAAACAGCGCCTGAGGGAAAGAAGCCTGCCACATAGTATGCTGTATCCTGCAAAGCTGAGAGAAGTCCATAAGGGACAAACACAATTTTTCCTTTCTCCTAAGGAGGCGAATAGATGGCTGGAATCGTTGGGACAAGGCTGATGACCTAACCACTGTGCTGAACAAAGCTGATGCATGCGGCAACCCAGGGCCCTGGGTAACTATAAATACTTTAACTATTATTAGTCACATCCCGTGCCGTTTACATGCTATCTACCAATGAAGAGAAGTAGGAGCCCCTCTCCGCTTTGTCACTTTAAGTTCTTTTTATTACTATTTTTCATAGAATTTTTTTTCCTTTTTTTGGGAGATTTCTATTTCTCTGTGATACTTTTGGTGGCCCAGGCGATTTGCGCAAACCACCCACCTTTTCCCTTTTGATGATGACCAATAAGAAATACACACCACAGCTCATAGCCTCAAAATATTCTGGGGGTGCGAGCCAGAAGAGGGCGCTACACTGGCACACTGCGGTCATATGGAGACTCTGTGGCCTACCACACGCCCCTCACCAAGCCCTCCTGACCGACTGGTACAGGAAGACAATCTTCCCTTAAAGGGGACTACAAAGTTATAAGTTCGGGTATACAAGTCTGTGGGATGTTTGGGGCTACAGACAGGGTGGGGGGAGGGGGTACTTGGATCCGCGGTTATGGATCAACAGGAGGTATAAACGTTTTTGTTTTTTTAATCTTGCTGACACCTGTTTTACTAGCAAGCATTTTTCTTTTTTGCAAGCTTTGGTCACAATGGGACTGTATTGACAGCCTATATCTGAATGTAATGAGTATCTCATGTATGCCTAGACTGTTTAAGCAAACTAACATGTACCTGTACATTATGTGCCTAAAGGAGGGAGGGATGGGGTTACCATCATTGCCTCCAATTACACTAGATATGTTGTTACACCTTTTAAAAATTGTGTGAAAAATAAATAAAAAATAATGGTAAAGAAAATTATAAATAAATAACAATGAAATATCATGCAAGAAAGTCCACACAGGGTATTGTAATCCTGTTGCTAGAGTTCTCATGGTGTTCCTATACTTGACACCCTCGGAAAGGAGTGATTGGAAAGAAGAGAAGGATCCTCCACCAAATAAAAAGACTGCCGCTTACCAGCTAATTTGATCCCTGTGTTAGAGAGATCAAAAGGGCCTGTGGCATATCCCCCTGCCAGGGTCTCTATCCGGGGTCTTCCAAGTATCTCTCACAGTATATGGGTACACTTAAAGATCCTGTCTAGGTGATCCTTGCTCTCTTCCACAAGCGTTTACTTTTTCCAGGGATCTCCAGTTCTGTCCGCATCCAAGCACCACTTGTAATGTTGGGGGTGGTTTATCTCAAGCGTAGCACAAGTTATCGAGAACAGTCCACACAAATGTTTCCTTTTCAGGGCTTGTTGGCCCACTTTTATTAAAGAAAATCAAACAAAGTTCCAGAACTGAAAACAAAATGGTTTCCCTCACAGGAGACTTTCACCGCCAGCAAGAAATAAAAGGATATTCAGCCTCCTTTACACATGCAGCATTTCAAACAAGACTACTAAGCCATCTGGCTCTCTTTAACAGCAGCAGCATGCTCTCTCTGACTTCTCCCTTGCAGGCCTGGACTCCTCAGTAGGGTGGAGCCTACTGCCCTGCCCTACCCTACTGAGGAGTCCAGGCCTGCAAGGGAGAAGTCAGAGAGAGCATGCTGCTGCTGTTAAAGAGAGCCAGATGGCTTAGTAGTCTTGTTTGAAATGCTGCATGTGTAAAGGAGGCTGAATATCCTTTTATTTCTTGCTGGCGGTGAAAGTCCCCTGTGAGGGAAACCATTTTGTTTTCAGTTCTGGAACTTTGTTTGATTTTCTTTAATAAAAGTGGGCCAACAAGCCCTGAAAAGGAAACATTTGTGTGGACTGTTCTCGATAACTTGTGCTACGCTTGAGATAAACCACCCCCAACATTTCAATGTGTGTAAATTTCCAGCGCAGCTATTCTTTTGCATGTTGTTACACCTATTGCACTACAGCCCTAATGCCGCACCTTAATCTTCTCTCATGGAATGTGAGAGGGCTCAACTCAAAAATGAAGAGAGCTCTAGTATTTAAATATATCCTGACTAAGAAATCACATATTATATTTCTCCAAGAATCACACTTGGTGGGCTCCAAGACCCTGGCCCTACATAGAGCCTTCATAAGCAAAGCATTTAATTCTACCTACTCTAGCTACGCTAGGGGAGTGTCTATTCTTATCTCCAAGGCCCTATTATGCACAGTTAAAACGGTATTACTAGACCCCTTGGGGAGATATGCAGCCCTGGTTCTAATAATCAACAGCCAGCTCTATACGTTTGTCAATGTATATATCCCACCCCCGTTTACGATAAAGGTATGGGAGGCGATGATGGCGGATGTACTGAAAATAGCCGAAGGCCCTATAGTTTTGGCTGGAGATGTAAATGCAGTAATGTCTCCTGACAAGGATAGATTCGGAATGGCGAAAGTGGGGGGCTCGCCTCTTAGGGATTGTGTTGAACCGTACGACCTGGTGGAGGCCTGGAGGTGGAAGCACCCAGAAGAGAAAGGGTATTCATGTTACTCTTCCACCTTCAGGACTCTGTCTAGGATAGATATGTGTTTTGTATCCAGAGAGCTGTTACCAAGAGTGACGGAGGTATTGTATTTGCCGAGGGCGATCTCGGACCACTCCCCCATGCTTCTCACTATAGATATGGAAAAACCAAGTGGATATGTAGTGTGGAGACTGAGCCCATTATGGCTCAAGGAGGAGTGCTTCGAGAGGGCCACGGCAACAGCTATAAATAATTATTGGGTTGAAAACAGAAATGTGGCGCCCGTGGGTGTTACATGGGGCGCGTTTAAAGCCACACTTAGAGGCTCTATCTCAGGATTGGTCAAACAGTTTCAGGCGGACAGGGCATGGAAAGTGAAAGATTCAGAACAAAAAGCCGCAGAGGCGGAAGTAGAATACATTAGAAACCCAAACGCAGAGACACATAGAAAATGGCAGGAGAGTATACGCCAACTAGACTTGGTACTAGTGAAGAAGTTACTATATCAAGCACAAAGAATATTCGAATTTGGGGATAAGAATAGTAGGCTGCTGGCATACCTAGCACATTCGCATCAAGCCCCAACCTCTATCCCTCGCATTTACAACAAAAATATGGTAATCTGCACTTCCCACCCTGAGATAGCAGAGGCATTTGTAGCATTCTATGAGGACCTTTACACGTCTAAGGTTGACTATACCTGGGAGGAGGTGGAGGGTTATCTGACCCCTATACCCCTGCAGGAGATTTCCAGGGAGGGGGCAGAGGAACTTGACCTTCCTCTAACGGTAGAAGAAGTGACGGCGGCCATAAAATCCTTGAACCCCAACAAAACACCGGGTTTGGACGGACTCCCGGTGGAATGGTATGCTACCTACACTGAGAGTCTGGCACCAAAATTGTTAGGCATGTATGTGGAGGCATACAAACAAAATATGCTCCCTGAATCTATGAGGGAGGCACTAGTCGTTCTGATCCCCAAGCCAAACAAGGACCATGATCTCTGTGAATCATACAGGCCAATATCTCTTATTAATGTTGATGCCAAAATTCTAGCTAAACTTTTAGCTAGACATTTGAACAAGGTAATAGCCTCTATTATACATCCCGACCAGACGGGTTTTATTCCCGAAAGATCAACTGCCATAAATTTAAGGCACCTCTTTTCCATACTACAATCTCAAGGCCCCGACCAGGACACCCGAGTAGTGGTGTCACTGGATACGCATAAAGCGTTTGACTCTATTGAGTGGCCATATCTAATCGCGGTCCTTGAGCGGCTGGGCTTTGGTCCTAGATTTATAAATTGGGTCAGAATTTTATACTCGGACCCGAGTGCAAGATTAAGTGTGAATAACACAATAACGGACCCGTTCAGGATATCGAGGGGCACAAGGCAGGGGTGTCCTTTGTCACCCCTGCTGTTTGCCCTGGCGATAGAACCACTGGCAGCGCAGCTGAGAGCGGATGTAAACATTAAGGGATGCAGGGTGAATGACAGGGAGGAAAAGACTTCCTTATACGCGGACGACATGCTCCTCTACCTAGAGGAAGCAGAAGACTCACTTCCTAGGGCTCTAGACAAAATCTCAAAGTTCGGGAAATACTCCGGATTAAGTAAATTGGAGCAAATCCATAGTGTTTCCATTTCAGGCGGAGTATACCCCGAGGTTGCCCTTGGAGGCTCCACTGAAAATAGTGTCGAAATTTAAATACCTGGGGGTCGAGGTCCAGCTCCCACTGAAGTCATACGTACCCAATAACCTGGCTCCTCTTTGGAGACGGTTGAGGGACAGCGTACAGACGTGGGCTTAGCTGCCCCTCGGCCTCTTCGGAAAGATCAATATCTTTAAAATGATATATCTGCCTAGATTTCTGTATATGTCATGGCATGCACCGATATACATCCCTAAAAAATGGTTCACTGAAGTCAATAAGACAATCTCCTCATTCTTATGGGGCTCTAAACCACTGAGGGTCTCCTTCGAGACCCTCCAATTACCTATAAGGGCGGGAGGGTTGGCTTTGCCTAACCTACAATGCTATTACCTTGCGGCACAGCTGACGCATGTACATTGGTGGGGCTTCCCCCAGGCGAACATTGCCTCGGTTGCAACACAGGCAGCCCAGGTCCATTCGCAGGAAGCGCTGAGTAACATTCTGTATAAAAATGGCCCATATCCAGAGCAGGGATCTAACATACTAAAACTGTCATATAAGATCTTCCATATTTGTAACACTAAAATGGGGGGCACCAGCCTAACGAACTCTCCTAATGCACCACTGTGGTGCAATAAGCAACTCAAAGAGATAGCCAAGGTCCCAGATGGAGTATGCTGGGAGGCATATGGCATTAAACAAGTACATCAACTGTTCAAGGAAGGGGCATTTAGAACATTCCAATACTTGAAATCAGAATTTGGGGTACCAAACACCTTTTTTTTCAGATACCTGCAACTGCGTCACGCAGTCAGAGCACAGTACGGTGGGGGTGAGGTTGCCCTTTCTCCTTCAAAAAACGAAAAAATGTTAGCGGAAGAGGATCACTCCAAGCTGATTTCTAAATACTACTTTGCTTTGCTGACAACCTCTTCTCCTAGGATGGAGAGGGTGGAGGCACAGTGGAGACATGACATTCCCTCCCTAGGGGAGGACTCCTGGTATGAGATATTAGATACACTATTGCCTTCGGTGGTGTCTGCTAGGGATAAAATGCTTCAGTTCAATTTCCTTCACAGGATTTATTATACCCCTAAGCGGATGCACAAGATGGGTAGGGGGGAGTCTCCAGAGTGTCCTCGCTGTAGGGCGGAGGAAGGGGACTTCTTCCACATGATATGGAGGTGCCCAGAGATAACAGTATACTGGAGAGCAATATTAACATTTCTGGAGGATACTCTGGAGATCCCAAATATATATTCCCCAGCCAGGTGCCTGTTGGGAGACCTGGAGGAGGAAGACATACCCACATCATGAAAGATTCTCTTGAGAATAGTATTCTGCTATGCCAAGAAAGCAATAGCCCTGAAATGGAAAAGCCAGACCCCCCTACGATAGGGGAATGGCTGAAGCTGGTCAACACTGCATTACCACTGCATAAACTTACGTATCAGGCAAGAGGGAGTATGAAAAAGTTTGATAAAGTTTGGGGTACATGGACCGAAAAGGTGGCAGGAGAGACATTAGATTAACAAGGATTGCTATGACATGTGTACATGTATAGGTGCATTGAGTGGATTCATGCAGCAGAAGTTACATCACAGTGTTAGAAATGGTACTCAGTACGAACGAAACACAGACTCAGCAATGTGTTGACCAACATTTGGGATTTATTTCGAAAGTTGAATGCTTGCATTAGAAAGTTATACAGTTTTTCAAAAAAAAAAAAAAGAAAAAAAGGTAATAGATAAAGTGTAATATGTAATGTAAAAAAATGGCTTTGTAAAGTTATCATCTGTTGCTATGTTGTAATTGTACATATCTGTGATTTCAATAAAATTTACCCTTTAAAAAAAAAAAAAAAAAGAAGAAGAGACTTGTGCGCTGCTTTTCTAGATTTCAGAATTTGCCATGTCACGAATGTTAATTCTCCATTACGAAAGCTAGTTTACAAGACCGACCACTTCTGCTTCCGAGCATGTGTGTTTGTACTTTGGACTTTTGTCCGACGGACTTGTGTACACATGAACGGAAAGTCCGACAACACACATTTGTTGGCGGAAAATTTGAGAACATGCTAGCCAAAATTTGTTGGCGGAAAGTCTGACAACAAATGTCCAATGGAGCATACATCGGACTTAGCACCAACAAGCTCACATTCAACATTTCCCGTTGGAAAATCTGATCTTGTGTACGCGGCATTATTCTCTATCATCTTCTAAAAACTAAAAAACATAAATTTGGTGTAGACTAACACATTAAAGAAGAAATAAAATAAAGGAGGAATAACGAAAAGCAGTCAGGGTTTCAGATGTTACTGTGGTTCCCAACTCTGATTAGTTAATTACATAAATCTAATTAGCCAATTAACTAGGCAGTGCATAGGAACAACAATGCAGACTCATGCATATGATGGTGCACCCAGTGCTGATCTGTTCCAGAATATCTTTGCCAGCTTCTCATCTGGCACTCTCCTGATCAAGTAAGTCTTTGCCAGGTGCCATTAACAATGGTGCCAAGCACTGATGCCTGCAAAATTCTATTGGAGCTGTTTTTTCAAACTTGACATACCACAAGAAAAAAATAACACTTCATCGGGCATTAGTACTCATACTGAGCCATCTGGCTCCATATACCCTCTCAGCTTAATTTCCATTTAAGATGAAAGAGAAATCACACCATGTCTTGATTGACTTTATTTATTTTTAGTGGAGATTCCTCTTAGGCGATGCATTCCTGATATTAAACACAGAATTAAATACAGTAGTGTGACGTAAGGTAGCACTTCAGATCTTCCCCAACAACTTTTGCATGATCTTGCTGACAGGTGTGTCAAAATAACATTGTCTTATTATTGGAACCAGGGATGTATTTACAATAGTATTAGTGGGCAATTTTTTAGGCTAGATGGCAGTAGTTGAGGCAGCACCAAGCCTTACAATTTATGATTACAGTTTACAGTTTTCCTTATTTTGGTAATCTCTTTTGTCCACCACAGTACATGTGGTTAAATTCAGCAAAAAAAAAATAAAAAATAATTAAAAAAGATAGACAAATATTAATAAAATAAATAAATATATTGTTTAATAGACAGATACAACAAACATATTGTTACGTAAATAAGTTAATTCAAATAAACATGACTAAATTTATATTTCGAAAGGCAGGTTATAAAACGTTCATTTGTGAAGCAGTGTAAACCCAAAATGGACTTTTAATATTAAATGCTGACATTGGATTCTGCAAGACTGAACTGAAATTTGTGTCTTTACATTAATGGAAATATGAATCCTGCTGATAAGAATTTTCACAGCTTCCTGCAGTTTACTTTTCCTGTCTGTTGTATGCTAATTAGATGAGTTGAAGACTTATTGATTTATAATTGCACTGCCGTCAGATCGATCTTGTGTTTAATATGATGCATTTCACACTCTGAGTAAGATTGGGGCTGGATCCTAATAACGATTAACAATAAAAGTATATCTTAGATCGACCAGCAGAAAAATAGCCTCTGATGGTTGATTTTTTTTTCAATATAAATACATTGGGGGTTGATTTACTAAAACTTGCAAGTGCAAAATCTGGTGTAGCTGTGCATAGTAGCCAATCAGCTTCAAACTTCAGCTTGTTCAATTAAGATTTGACAAAAAAAAAAACTTGAAACTTATTGGTTTCTACGCACAGCTACACCAGATTTTGCACTCTCCAGTTTTAGTAATTCAAACCCATTGTGTGTAAATCAACCCCACATTAATCTGTGTGTGAGCATCCCACTCTATATACTGTAGCTATACAGTATCTGTCTATCTATCTTTATATATATATATATATATATATATATATATATATATATATATATATATATACACATACTGTATATTATTATATAATATAAAATTACATACATATTTGTATGTATAAATACATATATAAAGGCTACACGCATACCTAGTTATTGCTACAGATTTATTCCCTTAAAAGTTGTTGATAACAGAATCCTAATTCAAATTTTCAAGCGTTCTCCAGTTTTGATTAGTTTGAACCTGACTATAACCTTTACATGTGTTTGTTAATCATACATCCAAAAATAAACTGATTGAATATTCAATGACTGATCAAGCAGTGTCACCCACTGGTAACAAAGAACAAATCTGCTGTCTGTGATCAAAGAGAAATGTCTTTATTCTACAAGCTTTACCTCCTTTTTTATACTATCTTTTATCACAGACACAGTAAGAATCTGAGACAATGTTCATATATCTTATTAAGTTTCAATCTGTAAAAAAAATACATATTACACGTTATACGTATATTTACCTTAAAATCAGAAGTGTTTGTAAACCAATGTTATTATTAATGCAGAAACCAAAAACACAATAATAATATCAGCATTTAAACATTTTAAACTATTCTGATGACTAGTGGTGTGCACCAGTTTAATGTCCTATAATGAATAGCAGGTCTTAATATTATATTTCTTTCTAATTCTAAATCATAACTACATCTTTCTAATATCTGAACAAGAGATTTAGGGACATTTTTAGAAAGCAGGGAACATGTATTTACCATCACTGCAGATGTTTTCCTTCCTAGAGCAAGTGTTTTAAATAACAATGATTGTTATTCACTGCTTTATAAATACGTCCCTAAAAAGGTTTTAAGAATAAAACATATTATACATCTTATCCTTATTTATGGCTTTTGAAAGTTGGTGTGATTTTCTTTAATATGGAAGTATTAGGGTAAGGTTTTTTTAGTTACTTAAATTTTTAGCACCAAAAAAAAAGTATACACAATTAATTAATGGTTATTTTGGGTGCACATTTATTAAAGCGGGATTCCACCCTAAAGTGGAACTCCCGCTTTTCGGAACCCTCCCCCCCTCCGGTGTCACATTTGGCACCTTTCAGGGGGGAGGGGGGTGCAGATACCTGTCTAAGACAGTTATCTGCACCCACTTCCGGCATAAACTCCCGTGGGAGTTTACGCAAGTTCCTGTCCCGGCGCGCTGTCTGCTGGGACACACACGTGTCCCGGCAGACAGCACTGAAGATTCTCATTGCGCCGCGCGACTCGCGCATGCGCAGTAGGGAATCGGGAAGTGAAGCCACTTCCTGATTCCCTCACCGAGAATGGCGCCGGCTACAGCAGAGAGCCGAGCGAGCGATCGGCCTCTGCTGCAGACACCGCTGGAACCAGGGACAGGTAAGTGTCCATTTTTTAAAAGTCAGCAGCTGCAGTATTTGTAGCTGCTGGCTTTTAAAAAAAAAATTTTTTCAGTACAGTCCCGCTTTAACTGAATAACAAATGCTATTTTACACAAAAAAAAACACAAGTAGGTTAGTCAAAATAAACCATAAGCTTAAAGTCATAACCTAAGGTTGGTTATACACTAGATTTTCATACGAACATTCTTGCGAACATTAGTATGAATACTCATCCGAAAATTTTCCAGTGCATTCAATGAATGTAACAAATGTTCAAAAGCACTTCAAAATGTAATTTGTTTTAAACATCTGATTTTGGAGTGAATGAACTTTGCTGAATGAAAACCATATACACTGTTAGAAATTAGTTTATTTCAGAATTTTTTTTTTTTTACATCCTGCTCCTTTGAATTTGCTCATCACTGTGGCTGAAAATGAATGTCAGTTTGACGCCACTAATGATTAGAAACTCAAAAAAAAATCTTAAAGGGTAAGTTCACCTTTCAGGCAGAATCTCACTTTTCATTATAAATGTAAGCTTTTTCTGTCCAACTATCCCAATGTGCTTATCTCTCACTTACCTAGTCCATGGTGGCTTTGAATTTTCACCTCCCTGTTTGAAATGTTAAAAAATGCATTCAGATTCCATTACATTCTGTAAGTCTCGTGACATTCCAGGAAGCTTAATATCTCATCATGCACAGAATAGGGTGTGTTTCTCTGTCTGGACCACACCTCCCTTGTTAATCCACCACCTCGTTTTATTTTTATCCACTGTCCTACTTCTGCCTTTAAGGTGGTCATAAACTGTACAATCTGAGTGTACAATCTCTTTTAGATCTTCCACCAACTATGTAATTCAAGGCCCTGTTTTGATTTGATACAAATTGAATAGATTGTTCAGGTGTGTCCTCCTATTACATAGGTTTGGTAAATCTAAAGGAAAGTGTTCAGAGATTGCATAGTGTATGGCCATCTTTATACAAGTACATAAGACGGACTGGATGGAGGCACTCTGGAGGCTGCCAGGCCCCGTTCACATCTCCGTGTAGCGGGAACTCATGTGATCACACATATTTTTCTGGGGTATTTAAAGATCTTCTGCTCATCACATATAGGACAGCCTTTTCACTTGAATGGGCTGCCCTTCACGCAACATATACTCCAAATAAGCTCCACAACTTTTTTTAGGCTAAGTTCACACCTGGAGTGTTTTGCAGTGCCTGTGCAGATTTGCAGAAACTCACTACAGTCCATTTAACATCACATCTTATGGGTCATCTTTGCAGTTTCCATCAGTGCATTTTTTGGAAAGGTGGAGGGACTTCTTTTTTATAAATTCTTTCTTTTCATAAGTTTCACATTACAATTAATTCAATCACACAGTGTCTTCCTAATGTATCTTAGGTATATATCTGTATATATTGTATTACTTTAATTTAATCTTTAATTAGATCTGGTCAAATGCTGGAGTATCGACTCACCCAAACTTGGGTGGAGTTCACCAATGGAGGACCAAAAATACTAGAGACCAAGGGAAAAGGGGGATGGGGAGAGAGATCCCCAAAAGAGGTCTGTATCTCAAGGAGGGATGAAAACAGACTGCGGAATGCTCCTTAAATAAACAGAATACAAAAAACAGGACGTTTACACTAGGTTATAGCAAAAACAAAAAAAACAACGTTGTCCATTTAAGAACGCACACCCGGGATCGCAGCAATGCTCATCCATCTACAGTTCACAGTGATGATGTAACAAGTGTCATAAAGCATTCCTTGGGTCTGAGGGTGTTCTGGGAAACCAGCAGGGCCCTTACAGACGAAGTGCTATGTGCCTATCTCTTGGACATCCAGGCGCACTATTTGCCCCAGTACAAAGAATGCATTCCACAAAAAATAAAGCAAGTGTGGACACAGTAATATAGGTGAAAAAGCGGATTTATGGAGCTAGATATATAATCTGTTCAATCTTTACCGATGTTGGTTCAGCTACTTTAGCAAGATGATAGAGCAGTAACAACTAGGGCGGACACAGATCTGCTTAGAACAGTGTAAATGGTGAAATGGGAGGTGTGGGCTGCAGACAGTTAATCTAGGCGTTAACATCCAGGGACAAGAGAATGACAAGAGAATGACCTGAGCAGTGTGTGACCACCCGTTGCTTTCACAATAGTCACTGCCCCCACTGCTGGCTGGGCAGCATGTGAAGGCGTGGATGGCTTTGTCAATCCCAGCAGGGGAGCGGGACCTGCGGTTTGCTGGCAGGGTAGTCTTTCATGTGATGGAGGGTCAATTCCTCTATGTCCATTCATGGTTGTTTCTTGAGGTGTCATTGTTTTACCGCACCTTGACTTCTTAGCTGATGACAGGTACACACAGAGCGCAGGCCGGCTGCTCATCTGTTTCCGGTTCTCGGGGTTACACTTCCTGTGATCATGACTGATGGTGGGGGGCTAGATGGTAAATCACCCGAGCATGATCGGATTGGCGGTTGTGCGTTTCACCCACTTGTTATGTGGGTTTTATCAGGGATACAGTACACAATGTACTGACAGTTTTTAATATGTGGGTTTAATGTCACTTTAAGTCTAAAAATCTAAAAGTATAATTAAGTGAAAATGGTTGTTTACATCTGTGAAAAATCTTTGAAAAAAATATCACATGTCATGACTAATACTGTACAGTAGTTAACCAATTAAGGACCAAGCCTCTTTTTGAGATTTGTTGTTTACAAGTTAAAAACAGTTTTTTTTTGCTAGAAAATTACTTAGAACCCTAAACATTATAATTTTTTTTTTCTAACACCCTAGAGAATAAAATGGCAGTCATTGCAATACTTTCTGTCACACCGTATTTGTGCAGCGGTCTTACAAGTGCACTTTTTTAGAAAAAATAAACTTTTTTGAATTAAAAAATAAGACAACAGAAAAGTAAGCCCATTTTTTTTATATTGTGAAAGATAATGTTATGCCGAGTAAACTGATACCCAACATGTCACGCTTCAAAATTGCACCCGCTCGTGGAATGGCGACAAACTTTTACCCTTAAAATATGCAACGTTTAAAAAATTCTACAGGTTGCATGTTTTGAGTTACAGAGGAGGTCTAGGGCTATGATTATTGCTCTCACTCTACCGATCTAGGCGATACCTCACATGTGTGGTTTGAACACCATTTTCATATGCAGGCGCTACTCGCGTATGCGTTCGCTTCTGCACGCGAGCTCGGCGGAACGGGGCTCGTATAAAAACATTTATTTTTTTCTTATTTATTTTACCTTTTATTTTTTATTTTTAAACTGTTCTTTTAAAAAAAATTGTGTCACTTTTATTCCTATTACAAGGAATGTAAACATCCCTTGTAATAGAAAAAAAGCATGACAGGACCTCTTAAATATGAGATCTGGGGTCAAAAAGACCTCAGATCTCATATTTACACTGAAATGCAATAAAAAAAATTATAAAAAAATGGGCCTTTAAGAGCTATGGGCGGAAGTGACATTTTGATGTCGCTTCCGCCCTGCAATGGTATGGAGACGGGTGGGGGCCATCTTCCCCTCACTCGTCTCCATACCCAGCAAGGGAGAAGATCCGATGGCTCCGGTAAACGGCAGAGGGCACCGGAGCGCGGCGGGAGGGGGCCTTCTTTTTCGCCGCCGATAAAAGTGATCTCACAGTGAATCCACCACAGAGACCACTATTATCGGAAAGCGGACCGCCGGCCGAACAAGAGGATAACGGGGTTATGGCAGCTAGCTGCTGCTATAACAGCAATATTCCTCTTCAAATTTAGGATGTATAACGGCGTGCGGTGGTCCGTAAGTGGTTAATTTATTTGGAATATTGTTTAATAATTGTTTAGGAAGTTGTTGCTTTAGGGGTTTGTAGCTCAGCTAATTTACATCTAAACTCCAGGTTAGTGAAATATTTACTCTTGCAGTAATTTAACACCCCCCACCTTACTGCAAGGGTTAAATGATCATTTTGTCTAAGATAAATAAGCAGAATACTTACAGTATTCAATGCTCCAACTGGTAGCCAGTGTTCTTATTCACTCTCGAATGCTCCAGGGATGTAGCAATCCTTCTGTAAAATTGTAGGAAAATTGAGGAAACCTGTGAGAGCTAGGAGCAAGGTAAGTATTTCACCTTATTCCCACCCTTCTAGACAAAATGAGCATTTAACACTTATGGGCATAAGGTGGCACTGCACTGCAATGGTAATTTTTTCTTGGGCCCAGCATTGTGCTTTAAAGCGGAGGTCCATCTAAAAAATTTTTTTTTTTAAAGGTCAGCAGCTACAAACACTGTAGCTGCTGACTTTTAATAAGCACACTTATCCATTGGATTGGGTCCCGGCCACCATTCGAACTAAGGGAAACAGGCAGTGGAGTCTTGCGGCTTCACTGCCCGATTCCTACTGTGTATGCACAAGTCGCGCATTGCTTTGTGAATGGCCGGCTGTGTTCTGGGACACACACAGTTCCCAGAACACAGCGCGCCCCATTCCCCAGAAGACAACGCAAGGAGGAGAAGAATGAAGATCACCGTGGAGTAGAAAGTGGCAGATTAGGACGATCTGCCTAGCAACAGCCATTTCTGGTAAGAAAAAACATATTTTTTTTAGATTTTTAGGAGCATTTTTATGTAATTTTCTTTTTTTTTTTTAGGGTGGACCTCCACTTTAAATATGAATCTTGTCATTGTAGAAAACCTGTAATTGCTATACTTACAATAAAATTAGTGCATATATTTTCAGATCTTGGCAATGCATGAGACCAATACTATCCACTATCTTTATCCAGAAAGTATGTTGCATTGTCACTAACAGTAACTGATGCTGGAGTAAAATTATTTCTATGTATTCCTTATCTGTTCTCTCTTAGGATTTAAAAACTACCTTGGCATAATGTTAAGCACATTAACCTACAGAAACCAATCATAACAAGATATCATAATTTTATCTTCCACTGATCTGACTTCAGTAAAACCAAGTCTTAACCTTCATTAATATGTCTTCACAGCATTGCTCTTTTGCACTGCTCTGTTACATAGGTCTGTTTATGTTTCAGTACTCTTTTTCTGTTTAGAATGTAAAGTATTAAAGACCTTTAACTTTATTCAAATGTTTTCTACACCATGTAACCTGTAGTACTTTAATAACAATAATAATACAATAAGTAATAATAGTATAATACATATTAGTATATAGCTGTATAATTAATTAGGTTGAGAAAAGATGTATATCACTGTACAATGCTAAGGCATTCCAGGGCTTAACTGCTCTTACTGTGGGACCCCCTCTTAACCAAACATATGATGTTCATTGTAAGTGAGATTCTCTATCCTTTTTATTAGATTATTACCTTTGAACCTTCTTCAGAAATTGTACTTTGTTTTTACAATGTGATGTCCAAAATAATGCAGTACTGTATGCTCTAAATTCTGTGCCCTTACAAATAATTTTCAAGGGGACAATTTTTACCAGCTGCTATGTATGCTTTCACCTGTCATGTTATATACACCCCAAGACTTTGCTTATACAGCTGTGCCTTGGCATTAACTTGTAATAGGTTATTGTTAACCCTTTCATGACCAGGTGTAATGAAAACCTAGATGTCCATGTCAAGTTTTGCAGCATCAGTATCCCTCAGTTAACTGTAAATCATTTTACATTTTAATGGCATATAAAGTTAATATTTAATGCATTGTTTTATTAAGTTCCCTGCCCATGTCTTGTTCTTAAATGATAAATGGGCAAATTAATTCTTTCATTTCACAAAGAAAAATGCACAATGACAGCTGCAGACAACAGACCTATTTGTAAATAAACTTCGCTTGGACACTTTGATTAAGAAAAAACTGATTGGTCCCCTATCTGAAACAAGGTGCTGTCAGTAATAGCTTGGTCTCAGGACTAGGAGTGTGGCATTGTGACTGGGAACATTAATTAAGATTTTTTTTTTAATTATTTACAAGATTCTCAGCTTTTTTTTTTTTTTTTTTTTTTGCCCCACGTATGCTTAATTTAAAATATGCACTTTATTTAACTTATAACACCATAATCTTGTTTAAAAAGTTAACATTTTTAGTAACACATTTAACATATTGTTTACTACACATGTTACAAATTGTTTAATTGTTTTTTTTTTTTTTTTTTTTCATACAAATTGTTTTTATAACATGTCACTATTCTCTTTGACATTACTGATAACACCAGTTTGCTTGTGCTTAGTTGTAATTAAAGTAACAGTTATTCATAAGCTTGTTATTTAAAAATAAACTAACAATAAATTGACGCTATATTAATTTTTGTGCTATACCACTGGTAATTTTAGGGTATTCCATGTTCTAGTTTTCACTTCTCTTAGATAATGGTACAGCAACAGCCAGTTTGTTTGTGAAACTGTCTGCATTTAAAATAGAGATGTAGTGGTTACTAACAATTGAACCTAATTCCTTTAGCACACATGGATGGATGTCAACTTCCCAGTGAAAAATGGGAACACACAGAAATAGAGAGATGCTTCACACCCCAAATATTAATGCCACAAGAAAAGATTGTTAAATTTCCCAGGGGTTTTTAAATGCAGCAAGAAGATATATCAAAGAAATATCGGTATGAAAAATATATTTTATTGTTCAAATATTAAAATCAATAAAGGTTTCAAATATGTGCTCTGGTTAAATACACTCCCATCATGGTCATGATAACATTGATACAAACAGATGTTGCTTATATGTAAAACAAACTTTTCAATATTGATCCTGCCCAAAGATGTGTCTGCTTCCTTTGGAGATTCACATGCAGGCTCAATCCTGATCTGGGCTGTGTGTATCTATAAACACACACAGCACAGCTCTGCCCTGCCCCCGCTCCGTCCCCACAGGATTTGATTGAAAGCATTGGGAGCACATGGCTCCCTCTGCTCTCACTGAGTGCTGTGAGGAGAGGAAAAGAGAGAAACGCTGCTGCACTTGGGCACAGTGCTGGTTCAAAGTTGATGAAGAATGGGAACACACATAGAAAGGGTAAGGGTCAGGGTAAAGGTCGATACAAAAATTGGGAAATGTTTTACCTTAATGCAGGGAAATTGGTTCTCTAAGTGGAGCATTACCTTGTTACTGATCATCTGTTCTTAAATCTGTCTTACACTCCACTTCATCATTTGAATAAAATAAAAAACGAAGTGCAAGACAGGATGCACTTAAACAACCCCACAGTATAACATTCACATTCAATGCACCTCCCCCTCTCCCCCATCCCCATGAGATTCTCAATTGGATTTAGGTCTGGACTTTGACTGGGCCATTCTAACACATGAATTTGCTTTGATCTAAACCATTCCATTGTAGCTCAGGCTGTATGTTTAGGGTCATTGTCCTGCTGGAAGGCGAACCTCCGCCCCACTTTCAAGTTTTTTGCAGACTCTAACAGGTTTTCTTCTAAAATTGCCCTGTATTTGGCTCTATCCATCTTCTCATCTACTCTGACTAGCTTCCCTGTCCACACTGAAGAAAGACATCCTCACAACTTGTTTTTGGTTAAACATTTTTATTTCCAATAAACATATACAATTTCCCAATGCACATACATGAAGTGATTGTACAATGGAAAATAAGTAACATGTGTAATTAATACATAAAGGTTCTTTCTGTATTAGGTAAAGTCAATGTTGTAATACATTAGTACAGTTGTTTTTTGGGATACCAGCATGTATTCTTTGATCACTATAGTTTAAGAAGGTGATATATATGACCCGGGTTCAGCTGAGTAATAAATTAAATGCCTTGTAGTGCTTTACACAATTCGGATGCTTTAAGTCATTGTTCCCAAACCTTGTTATATTTTGCAGGGTACCCTCTATTAATGTAAATTAACTTATAATAAAGGTAGTGTAGTATTGACATCAGTCAACCAGTCAGACAGTTTAGGGGGGGATTGCCTCATCCAGAGTTTAGCTATTGTTTTTCGGGCGTAAAATAGAGTCTAATGCAGAAACGTTTTGGTGTATTTATCAGTGTCTGCATCAGGAAAAATGCCCAATAAGCATATTTTGGGGTCCAGGGTCAGCGGAGTCCCTATATTGTCATGAAGGAAATCTACCACCTGTTTCCAAAATCCCTGTATGTATGGACAAGGCCACAGAAGATGTTAGAATGTGCCTGTTTCTTGTTTGCATAATAGACACATGGAAGGATGTCCCCGATTGAATTTAGCCATTCTTAAAGGTGTGAGGTATGTGCGGTGTAGAATGTATATTTGAGTCAGTCTGTCAGACAGCTTAGGTGAGACAGCTTTACACGTATCTAGTGCCTTGCATCTTCTAGATTCCCCAGATCCCCCTCCCAGCGTAGTTTTATATTATAGGCTATTTTCGTTGATGAGAGAGTGAGTAACATGTTGTAGAATACTGATATTAATTTCTGAGGGTCTTCGCTTTTAACTACTTCCATTATAGGATTAGGAATCAAATTAGGTAACGATTCTGGGAACTGGAATTGAATAGCAAGTCGGACCTGTAGAAATTAGAATTTACATTCCCAAATCGCATGTTTTTCCAGTTTAATGCGTCAAATGTTTTTAATGTGCCAACAGTAAGTAGGTGTGACAGGTAGAAAATTCCACTTCTGCACCAGGCCTCAGACTCCGGCACTGTTAAAAATTCTGGGAGTGTTTTATTATGCCAAATGGGGGAATAGTCATTATGTGTTGGCAATACACTGCTGGGTCTATAAATTTGTCTGGTCCACAATAAATTGCAGCAAAGTGTCGGG
>CM053027.1:615951935-615973072 GCA_028564925.1 Lithobates sylvaticus | reverse complement strand
CCGAGGACCAGGTCCGTCGGATCATGTCCGTCGTACTTTGTCCGATGTTGGTGTTGCATACACACGGTCGGACAAAGTTGTCGGAAAATCCGATCATTCTGAACGTGGTGACGTTTGTTGCCTACGACGGGACTACGTAGAGGCTAGTAGCCAATAGCTTTGGTCTTGTAATGTGATCTGAGCATGCGTAGCACTTGGTCCGTCGGACTACGCTACACACGATCGGATTTGGTGTGATCGGACTTTGTTGTAAAAAAATCTATCCAGCAGGATATAGGACTTTGTCCGTCGGACAATCCGATGGAAACTGTCCGATGGTGCCTACACACGGTCGGAATTTCCAACAACATTGTCCGATAGGACAGAATCCATTGGAAAATCCGACCGTGTGTATGGGGCTTAAGAGGTCCAGATACCACAATATTCCAAAAGAAGGTCAGGAGGACAAGCCAAAGAGTAACAATGCTACTTTGTATCTCTCAAAATAATGTTTACAGCATTACTTTGTATCTTTCTATCTCCTGTCTGAACACTGTTTACAAACAATGTTACTTTGTTTCTTTCTACCTCCTGTCTGAACAATGTTTATAAACAATGTTACGTTGTATCTCTTTGTCTCCTGTCTGAAGAATATTTATAAACAAAGTTACTTTGTATCTCTATATCTTCTCTCTTAACAATATTTTAAAAACAATGTTACTTTGTATCTCTCTATCTCTTGTATGATCGCTGTTTATAAATAATGCTACTTTGTATCTCTTTTTCTTCTGTCTGAACAATGTTTATAAACAATGTTACTTTGTATCTTTTTATCTCCTGTCTGAAGAATGTTTATAAACTATGTTAATTTGTATCTCTCTATCTCCTGTCTGAACAATGGTTATAAACAATGTTACTTTGTATCTTTATATCTCCTGTTTGAACACTATTTATAAATAATGTTGCTTTTGTATCTCTCTATCTTCTGTCTGAACAATGTTTATAAACAATGTTACTTTGATCATACAAGAGATAGAGCGATACAATTTTTTTTATAAACATTGTTCAGACAGAAGATAGAGTGATACAAAGCAACATTATTTATAAATAGTGTTCAGACAGGAGATACCAAAATAAAATTGTAAAAAGTCCAGTTTTTCAGCACTTTCAAAGCACTTTTCAGGTGCTTTGGAAGCACTGCCCCTTTATTGCAATGGGCAGGATGTTTTGGGAGCGCTATTTACAGCGCTTCCAAACCGCCCCAAAGATGCTGCCTGCATGACTTTTCGTAATGTCCGGCAAGCGCACCGCCCCAGTGTGAAAAGACACACTGCAATGAATGGCAGGCGGTTTTCAGGTGCTTTTTAGAGGCTATTTCTAGCGCTAAAGCGCCTGATATTCGCCTTAGTGTGAAAGTAGCCTAAATCAACCCCTTATGCCGCGTACACACGACTGGACTTTTCGACAGCAAAGGTCCTACCGAACGAATCCGTCGGACAATTCGATTGTGTGTGGGCTCCATCGGACCTTTGCTGTCCAAAAATCTGACGGACTTTAGAACATGTTTCAAATTTTTCGGCCGGAACTCCGCCGGATCCAGTTCCTATCGAGAAAACCGTTTGTGTGTATGCTAGTCCGACAGACAAAAACCGACGCTAGGGCAACTATTGGCTACTGACTATGAACTTTCTTATTCTAGTCTGGTCATACGTCATCACGTTCAAATCCGTCAGACTTTGGTGTGATTGTGTGTGGCCAAGTCCGTTCATTCGGAAAGTCCGTCGGAACTCCGCCGAAAGTCCGTGGGAAGACCTACGGACCTAGTCCGTCAAAAAGTCCGCTCGTGTGTACGCGGGGGGTTTCTATGCATGGTGTATCATAAATTCCCATGCTTTCTTTTCCCAATAAATCTTGCTGTCACATTTTTTTTTGTTCACCATCAAAGTGCTGAAGATCTCCTCCAAGCTTTCTCAGCCACTTTCTGTCTACAGGCACCTGCTCCAGGATCAACTGCATTGCTCTGGAGTGGATTGGATTCCTAGTGGTGACAATGGTGGACCATGCCTTAGCAATGCGTGTTAGCACAGCCAATTGTGGCCTTCACCAAGGGTGACAGGGTGACATAACAGGAACTGGCTGAACAAGGACCTATGTGGCAGGATCACCAGGAATATTTTATTAAGAGCTTCAGATTTGAAAAGACTTAAAGTTACTTTAAAATGACCTTAACATGTGATGACTTATATGAGGTTTTGGTGCTTTGGTTTACATCTACATCAATTGTCTTTACAGATAAAGATGCTGATGGAATTGTTGGGGAAAACGCTGTGTGTTTTGCACCTGTTCTTATCTTTCCAGGTAAACCTTACACCCTGAAACGTTCAGTCCTGTCCTATAAATGTCCTATAAATGTATATATTATTACACATGGGGTCAGGTCACAGAGATCTGAGGCTTGGTGACCTGAGGGTGAAGGAATGTTACATAACATTGAAACACCAATGAAAAAAAATAAAAAAAATAAAACTGCTTTTCATGATGGAGTGTTGTTAGGATGAAGCTCTGAAGCTCTGTCTTTTAGACATGTGCACAATAGAAAAAATTGTTTATTTTCATTTTGTTTCTTTAGTTTCCGTTGATTCGTAACGATTCGTAATTTCGTAAGTCGTTGGTGTTCGTATTCGTAACGATTCGTATTTTCGTAAAAGAGTTATTTTTTCGTTGATTCGTTTTTCCGTTAGTTCAATTTTCGTTTATTCGAAATTCGGACGCATTCGTATTTTCGTAGATTTAGTTACATTCGTACTTTCGTTAGATTAATTTATTCGTACTTTCGTAACATTGTTTTCGTAGATTCGTAATCGGAGCATAATTCATAATTTTATGTAATGTGTATGTTATTATTACATTTTAAGAGACACGGAAAATTACAAATCGAAAAAAAAAGTTACAAATGTACAAATTTTTTTGTTCAATCCATTCGAAGCACGTTAAGCAGCGCCATTGTAAGAGACACGGAAAATTTTGAATCGAAAAAAAAAAAAAGTTACGAATGTACGATTTTTTTTCGTTCAATCCATTCGAAGCACGCTAAGCAGCGCCATTGTAAGGGACACGGAAAAATTACCAATTCAACAAAAAATAAAGTTACGAATGTACAAATTTTTTCAGTCATTTTGATTTTCGTTGTTCCTGTTTTCGTTTTTCGGATTTTATTCTTTCGTAGCTTAGTTGTTTCTAATTTGGTCAATTCGGATTTTCGTTGTTTTTCGGATTCATTCGATTCGAACAATCGTTAAAATTTTAGCGAATCGTTCGTTCATTCGTACGATAACGAATGAAAGAAAGTAATGAATTTTAACGAAAAACAAAATAAAAACTAAACGAATTGCACATGTCTACTGTCTTTAGTTATCATTAGAGAAGAGCTTAGGTGTCCATTTCCGGGGGGGGGGGGGGGAGGCGGGAGGAGGGAGAAGAGGGTGGGAAGGTGGGGTGGGAGGGTGTCCCCCTTTCTTTTTTTCCTCCTTGGGGGGGAAAGGGTGGGGAATGAAGGAATCGGCCAAGCGGGCCAGGATGTAGGGATTTATTATATAATGGCAATGGGCTATGAATTAAGGATATAGATACCTATGTTATGAAACAATTAAGTTGGAAGTGAAAATGTATCTAATGGATTGTTGTTATGGATAAGGTTGTATAAATAAAGGAAAATATTCAAAGAGAAGAGCTTAGGTGTCCTCAACCAATCTCTAACTCCAAACTGCCGTTTTCTTGTACTCACATGAGCTGAGGGGCAGGAAATGGTCCAGCCTACAGAGGTTTTGGGTTTGGGTTAGAGATGGGTTTGGAGGACACCCAAGCTCTTTTCTAATGATTACTATTATGCCGCGTACACACGAGCGGACTTTTCAACGGACTAGGTTCGACTGTCTTTCCGACGGACTTTCGACGGAGTTCCGACAAACTTTTTGAATGAACGGACTTGGCCACACGCGCATGCGCGGGAGCTCCGACATGGCTGACTGAGCCTGGAGCTCCGCATCACCCCGGCCTAACGATCGCCACAGCGGACACAGCGCTCCCCCCACATCACCATCCCTCTAACCTGATCTGAGGGGGGACATTACCGGGACCCCCCCTGTACGCCAGGACCAACCCAAAATCGTCTCCTGGGGCCGGAATTCGGGTGGGCAGGCCGCGGAGGTGTACCAAGATGGCCGCCGTCATTGAAGCCTGAGACTGAAGCCCTGCATCACCCCCGCCCTACGAGCTCAACAGCGGACACAGCTTTCCCCAAACAGGCATCCCGCTCGATTGCTGGGTGAGGGGACACCAACAGTACCCCCCCTGTATGCCGGGACCCGCCGCAAAACGAGACCTGGGGCCAGAATTTGAACGGGCAAGAAGAGGAGGGAGTACCAAGATGGCCGCCGGAATCTCCTCAGCTCCACCACACATGCCCTATTTGCAAGATCTGCAGGATTTCAGGCAAGTGATTTCCCCTGACACCCTCACCTACTCCCAGGTAGTCCAGGGATCCCCACAAGACCTTACAGCTCCTTCCCCAACCTCCACCGAATCGCTGCTAGGCAGAGTATTTGAGGATTACATACAGTCCCCTGCAGGGCCTGCTCCCACACGCAACTCCGTCACCTGGAATGCTAGATCAAGGTCAGTCCTCACCTCAAGGAGACATGTTCCAAAAATGTGCTGCCCTTTTGGAGAGGGGCCTGGCTAATACAGCAGCACAGATCACCAGAGATATCACCAATGATATAAAATCTGATTTCGCTAACCTAGGTTCCCGAATGGAAGCTATTGAAACCAAACTGGACAATACAGTGGCTCACACCAACCAGAACGCGGCCCACATACAGGTCCTTCAGGACCAATTAGAGACTGCCCTTGCCAGGATAGACGACCTCGAGAATAGGTCCAGGAGATATAATTTCCGAGTCCGAGGTCTCCCAGAAAACATCACAGATATCCCCCTGGCCATACAGGATCTCATTAAGGATTTAATTCCTAACACGCCTCCTCACCGCCTAGAACTGGATAGGGCCCACAGAGCCCTCGGGCCTCCCAGGAAGGATGGATCCCCAAGAGACATCATAGTAAAGCCTCATTTTTACGCTGTAAAAGAGGAAGTTATGAGACAAGCCCGCCTCAAACAGCAAGTTGCTTGCCGAGGTCACCAAATACAAATTTTTGCAGATCTGGCCCCCTCGACCATCCAAAAACGGAGAGCCCTCAAACCGCTTTTAGCGGTGCTGTCCCAACAAGACATCAAGTATCGCTGGTCCTTCCCCTTCGGGGTAAAATTCTCCATTCAAGGGAAAACACACTCTTTCTCCTCCCTCCCGGAAGGGGAGAAACTCCTCCTTCACCTTAAACTGATTTCCCAGGAAGCACCTATGGACTTTTCCTCAGCTCATGGAGGTTCCACCAAGAGACCCCCTCCGGCTAGCCCACTTTCTCCTCTCTGGAACAGAAGCAAGACAAAGAAGCCAAAAGAAACTAGACCCCCATAAGACGCTTTAGCTAGCCTCTCCCTTTACTTCGCCCTCATTAGGGCATCCCAACCCGGGATAATTACCCCGCTGTTGAGGGAGTTTTGAGATCCTAACTTTTCCTCTGTTACCATCCTTTAGGCCACCAATGTTTTCTCCTGGTTATTCATTCTTATTAGGTCCATTTTGACTTTAACCTTTCACCTCACTGGACAGTGACATAAGGCCTGGACCTCGGATTGACATTTCCCTGATACTGATGCAGAAACAAGATCGGTCCGGACCTGTCAAGAACACCTACTATGCCCTCCCAAAAAGATCTTCTGGCATACTCCGGGGTCCTCCCTGAGCGGAACCGAGCTCCAAATTTCTGAGCGCTTTTAATGTTACTGGACGAGTACCTGACAAGGGCTCCGGCCTAGAAGACTCCACCTCTTTCCCCAATATGCCCACATCCCAGAGGGTTCCTATCCAACCTCTCCCTCAGGCTTTGAGGGAGGGGTCGGGTGGTAGACGTTTGCCTACACTAGAGTCCCCCTTTCGGGGCGGGAATTCGGGTTCAAGGGATCTTTCACTGTTGTATGGTGACCTGGTTTTCCTTCTTTTAAATAGACTTTACGCTGTTTCAGTTATATTTTACTACATGTAGTTTCTCAGTAAGGGTCAGGGGTGACACCCTTGCGCCTCCACTCATCCCACAGACAAGGTTTTTTCCCCTCTGTGGTATGGGTCTTCGGCCCTCTCGTAGAGGCTGCCGAAGCCAAACTGTCGGTGTTTGGCGGGACTTTACCCCGTCAGACTTCTTTCGTCCTCCTAGAGGACGTCACACTATGTTTTGTTCTGTCTCTATTCCCCCCTCCCCCCCTAACTCTTTCCCTTTTTTGAGCCGTTTGACAGGTATTTCGGAGTTCCAGACAATGCCGCCACCCCGTACTCACCTGTTCCCAACTTCAAGGCCTTTGAGGAGAAAACTTCCGAAGGTAGGTGGCGATAGCCTTGACAGAATTACACCCCTCTGACCTAATGTCTGCGTTAGACACGACTGGAAATGACCTTAGAGTGGCCACACATAATGCTCAGGGATTGAACTCCCCTAGGAAACGCAGAATAGCTTTTGAACACTACCGATCCCTGAAAATAGACGTTGTTTTAGTGCAAGAGACGCACTTCCCGATCCGATACAACCCCAAATTCCTTCATTCCAGCTATCCAACATTCTATCTTGCAAATGCTGCAAACAAAACCAAAGGTGTAGCGATACTGTTCTCAAAGAGTAGTAAATTCTCACATATCTCTGACTACAGAGACCCGGAGGGTAGATTTATCCTAGTCAAAGGGTCCATAGAAGGCAACATCTACTCCATAATCTCTTACTATGCCCCCAATAAAGGGCAAACTACATTTTTTCAAACCCTTCTCGAACCCTTTTACCTTTAGTGGAAGGCAAGGTCATCTTTGGTGGGGATTCGAACGTTGCGTTTGACCAAGGTCTCGACAAATCACGACCCCCCAAGGCCCAATTGACGCGCCCTACCAAAGCTAGTTTGACCATAGCTAAAATCCTTCACTCCCACGGGCTTGTCGACATATGGAGGGAACACAATCCCTCAAAAAGGGATTATACCCATTTCTCGGCTCCTCATCAGTCATATGCTAGAATAGATCACATCCTAATACCCCCATCCCTCATCTCGTCGACACACAAATCGACCATTATCGACACTGCTTGGTCGGACCACTCTCTAGTCCTTCTTCACATGAAAAACTCTCTCAACAGACCGTCGGGATCACACTGGCGTCTAAACGAATCCATCCTTAGTGACCCTATTAGAACTGCTGAAATAGATAAGTCTCTGAAGGAATACTTCCTGTTCAATAATGTAGATGACATCTCCCCCGAGACTCTTTGGGCTGCCCACAAAGCCACCATCAGGGGCAAACTCATTAGCATCGCATCTCAAATTAAGAAAGAAAGGTTGATGGACATTATAAAACTTGAAAAAAAATTTGCTTCCCTTAAACTCCGACACAAAAAAAACCCTTCTCAAGCCCTAATAGACCAACTAGACTCAACCAGACTTGAACTGAACTTAGCCCTCACGGCAAAAGCGGAGAAGCACATTCGCTGGAGTGGGGCTAAATTCTACCACCAAAAAAACAAAATGGGCCCGATGTTGGCCTCCACACTCTTCCCCCGACCCCGTAATTACTGCATTCCCAAGATAAGAGTAGCAAGTAACCCTCCCTCATCAGACCCTAATAAAGTACTGGAGGCATTCAGGAGTTTTTACACTAAACTGTATAGCACGTCTCCAAAGCTAAAAAGGCCCATTATTGTCCCATTTTTTTCGAGACCTTCCGATTCCAACTTTATCAGATGAACATAAGGAAGTTATGGAAGCGAGCATCTCTGTTGAGGAAATAGGAGAGGTAATTAAAAACCTCAAATCAGGTTAAGCACCTGGTCCGGATGGTCTCTCCGTGCCCTATTATAAGGCCTTTGTTGACACGCTAGCTCCTAATATGGCTAGGTTCTTTAACAAGTTGACAAAGGGGACCCCCTTAGACCCTCAGATAAATACCGCCTACATAACAGTAATTCCCAAACCTAATAAAAACCCTGAAGAGGTCGAAAATTATAGACCGATCTCCCTTATAAATAATGACCTCAAGATATTGACGAAGATCATGGCCAACCGCTTATCCTCTTTCATTAACCATTACGTCCATAAGGACCAAGTAGGGTTCATTCCAGGTAGGCAGGGGCCGGACCAAACCAGAAGGGCCATAGATCTAGTCTCCCTCCTTCAAACCGGATGGGACGGGGGACCCAAACAGGAGGGGATGTTACTCTCCGTAGACCTCCATAAGGCTTTCGACACAGTCGAATGGCCTTATCTTTTCACTCTATTGGAGCAGTGGGGTTTTGGTGATCGCTTCTTGGGAACTCTACGATCTCTTTACTCTAAACCTTCAGCTCTAATCCGCCTTAATGGACATCACTCTGCTCCCTTCCACATAGAACGTGGCACCAGACAGGGTTGCCCCCTATCACATTTAATTTTTGCCATCGCCATTGAGACATTAGCTATAGCAATTAGGTCCGACCCCAACATCCAAGGAATCTCTTGTGGCCCCCAAACACACAAATGCGGTCTCTTCGCAGACGACATGCTATTGTTCATTACTTCACCTATCACATCTCTCCCTAACCTCTGTAGACTCCTGAATGACTTCTCCAGGGTCTCGGGTCTCAAGGTTAATTACAACAAATCCCACGCCCTTAACATTTCCCTGACTTCCTCCATGGTGGAAACTCTGAAAAGCTCTTTCAAATTTAGCTGGAACGCCTCATCCATAGACTATCTAGGGATTTGCCTAACCTCTAAAATTGACCAAATGCACCCAGCTAATTTCCCACCCACATTCAAGAGACTTGAGTCGGACCTGAAGACATGGGCTAGTAAAGACCTCTCCTGGATCGGCAGGATTCACTCGATAAAAATGACCCTCCTCCCCAGACTGATTTATTTATTTCGGGCCATCCCGATGAATCTAAGAAGGGACCATCTGCAATCCCTGCAAGCGAAAATCAACGAGTTTATTTGGGGCAGAAAAGGACATAGATTACCAAAAAATACTTTATACAGACAGCGCACACAGGGTGGCTTAGGGTTACCGAGAATACTTTGGTACTTCCAGGCGGCGAGACTAGCCCAACTATCAGCAGTTTGTTAGAACGGAAAAGCCAGACTGGATTAATATAGAAAGACAGGCGGTCCCCAACTATACTCTTGATTATCTGCTATGGCTCCCATCCAAGAACAGGCCTCCTATACTCTCTCCGATCCTCTCTCAATCCCTAACCCTATGGGATAAATTGAAAACCCATCCTTACTTGACCTCTGACTGTCGTCCACTAGCCCATGTCTTCAATAACCCCGATTTCCCCCCAGGCCAAGATATCAAATCCTTCAAGTGGTGGTTAGACAAGGGGTTGTATCGGATCAGGCACTTCTTTACGGCTACAGGCCCAATAACCTTAAAATTCTGTAAGCAACAACTGGACATCCCAAATGGGGAACTTTTCAGGTTTTTCCAAATACAACACTTTCTCTACAAACTGTGGAAGGAGAAACCCATCCCACCTAGATTCTCTCCATATGAACTATGGACCGGACAAATCAAAGGTCAGAGGGGTGGAATTTCTGTTATCTATCAGTCTCTTGCCCATCAGATAGGCAAAACCCCTTATATGACCGCATGGGAGGATGACCTCCAAATCCACTGGAATCTTGAACAATGGCAGACATACTTTTCCAGAGCCTATAAAGGAATTAAGAACATCTCCCTCATAGAATCGAACCTCAAAGTAATGACTAGATGGTATCTCACACCTACTAAATTGGCCCTCATGTTTCCATCCGCTAATCCCCAATGCTTCAGGGGATGTACTCTACAGGGCTCCATGGCCCACATATGGTGGGAATGTCCCAAAATCAGATCATTCTGGAAAAGGATGTTTACCCTAATTCACACAGTAACTGGGCTCCATCTTCCCAGAACCCCTGCAGTAGCCCTATTGAACGCCAATATCACAGGGGCTTCTAAATGGAGCCGCAAATTAATCCATTTCATTCTCCTGGGCGCTAAGTTGACAATAGCCAAGGCATGGAAAAAACTTGGGGTGTCCCTCAAAGCCGCCAAACACAAAATTTCATGGATTATGTCCCAAGAGAAATTGTCCAGCATTCTCCTGGATTCCAAAGCACAATTTGAGACGACCTGGGAACCCTGGGCAAACCACGTGGGTATTTCCCTCATCCCTGGCATGTAAACATAACCTGGGTTCGTCCACAATTTCCCTCCAACCTACTACCTGTCAGACGGCTCCCCCTCCTTTTCTCTCTACTCCCCTCCTTTTCCTCACCCTCTTCTCCATATATTTTTTTTTTTTTATTTATTGCATTTCCTGTTTTAAAGTATGCCTGCCATGGGCTTGTTGTGGCCATTTAGTGAGTGCTGTTTACAGAGCGGTGTAGGGGCCCCTAGTTTTGGGGTTTATACTCCCCCTGGAGACACCTGTACCGAGCACATTTTTCACAGCAGCTTACACAGTTCTGTGAGCATCCATTAGGAATTGAACATGCATCAGAGGACTCGGGGGGCTGCCCGACACAGTTTGATCCACTTAGGGGTGTCGGGGGGTCTTCCCAGAGCCAGAGTTTTATGGAGCCGGGGGAAGTGGGTGCCACAGGGTATCTCCTGGGGGGCCTTGGTCTCCACGTTCACAGTACTCCTAGGAAGGCATTTCTAGTACGCTACGAAACACATCAACACTTGGCCTACTGGTGTTTCTTGATTTCATGTATTTACTTGTTGATAAGCAACTCGCCTCTATGGACTGACTGTATGTATTTTTGTGTTTTCTTATTGTACTTGTTTTTTGTTCTTTGTTATTATTTGTTTCTCAATAATAATAATAATAATAATTTGACCAGGAATGTGGTGCAATTCCTGTCCGAATCTCGTGCGATTTCCCAAGTCACTATGACAAGTCACTTGTGGACCCAAGTCACTATGACAAGTCACTTGTGGACCCAAGTCACTATGACAAGTCACTTGTGGACCCAAGTCACTATGACAAGTCACTTGTGGACCCAAGTCACTATGACAAGTCACTTGTGGACCCAAGTCACTATGACAAGTCACTTGTGGACCCAAGTCACTATGACAAGTCACTTGTGGACCCAAGTCACTATGACAAGTCTGGGTTCACACAGGAGTGGTGCGGCAAACCGCATGGGATTCAGACAGGAACCGCACCGTATTCCTGTTTAACTCACATGTGATTATCTGCAGTGTGATTTGAGTGCATTCATTTCGGATGGGCTCAAATCGCACCGCAAAGGCATCCATTAGGTTATCGGAGCATTTGCACGAGTACTCGTGCAACTGCTCAGTATCGGTGCTGATACTAATGCCCCGTACACACGGTCCGAAATTCCGACCACAAAATTTTCAACTCACCAGTGACTAATTGGAAGGCCGGGTACCGGCCTGAAGTTATGGGAGGAGCCCGGAGGGTATTTAAGCAGCCCAAAGGCCGCCGGTCTTTGTCGGTTTCCTGTGCGTGATATCTGATACGTCAGACATCTAGGACCGACTCGTTCGAGACAAGCGCTGTTGGTGCCGGTTCGTGAGCTCCGTTTTCGTCTGTCCGTCTCCTCTTGTTGCAGTCCCGCGTTCCGTGTTCGTAAGTCGTGTTGTCCCTTCGTGTCGCACTCGTGTCGCCGAGTCGCAGTTCGTACAAAGAGTCTGGTTCGGCTGTCGCAGGTAGGGCTTCGGCTCCCATGTTTTACGTTCTCATGCACTGCTTATCATGTCACTAAACTGTGGTCTGTGTAGCTCACGAACCACGCGCTGCTTGTCTCGAAACCTAAACACTTACTCGCACGTTTTTGGTTGTACACGATCGGGAGCCATCTAGCGGCACGCACATTCAGGGCCGCCCGCCACAAACACTCCGACCGATGCCGCATCCGGCACTCAAGGGTTCCCTTACGCGGTCGTGCTACGCAGTCTTCGAATCGTTCAAACACGACTCACGCACGGGTGCCGTTCGCACTCACACGTATCGTTCATGTCCTGCCAATATTCGAATCGGTGGCGCCAGCGAGCGTGCCAAATCGCTATTCACATTCCGAAGCACTGTTGGCATACTAATTGTACGAATCACTTCGACCGTGTCGAAACATTTCACGTGTTAGCATGACAATCATTTCATCATTTCAAACATGGCTAACGTATCGGGCCATTCGGTCATGCTAAATCATTTCGCATCAGTTAAACAGGGCGTTCATGCCATCGCTTCGATCCTGGTCCGGTCGCATCCATACATGCTCCGATCGGGGCGATCCAGATGCACGACTACCCGGCCTCATTTCGATACATGCGCCAAGGGCGGAATCACATCACTGGTTGCGTACATTCCTGATTCTTGCCCCTGTCATGGTATATCATTTCTGTCACCTTACCACGCCCGGCATGAATGCAGTCACTTCCCCGCACTAATTCGTGTCGGCGTGCCCCAGGCCGGCCTCATTTCAATACATGCGCCAAGGGCGGAATCGCATCACTGGTTGCGCACATTCCTGATTCTTGCCCCTGTCATGGTATATCATTTCTGTCACCTTACCACGCCCGGCATGAATGCAGTCACTACCCCGCACTAATTCGTGTCGGCGTGCCCTAGGCCCGGCCTCATTTCAATACATGCGCCAAGGGCGGAATCGCATCACTGGTTTGCGTACATTCCTGATTCTTGCCCCTGTCATGGTATCTCATTTCTGTCACCTTACCACGCCCGGCATGAATGCAGTCACTACCTCGCACTAATTCGTGTCGGCGTGCCCTAGGCCCGGCCTCATTTCAATACATGCGCCAAGGGCGGAATCGCATCACTGGTTTGCGTACATTCCTGATTCTTGCCCCTGTCATGGTATCTCATTTCTGTCACCTTACCACGCCCGGCATGAATGCAGTCACTACCTCGCACTAATTCGTGTCGGCGTGCCCTAGGCCCGGCCTCATTTCAATACATGCGCCAAGGGCCGAATCGCATCACTGGTTTGCGTACATTCCTGATTCTTGCCCCTGTCATGGTATCTCATTTCTGTCACCTTACCACGCCCGGCATGAATGCAGTCACTACCTCACACTAATTCGTGTCGGCGTGCCCTAGGCCCGGCCTCATTTCTATACATGCGCCAGGGGCGGAGTCGCAAAAAAAAAAAAAAAAAAAAAAAAAGAGACTTTGATTCTTGTCCTTGTCATGTTATATCATTTCTGTGTCACCTTACCACGCCCCGGCGTTAATTGGTCACCTGCCTGTACGAATTCGCGCCGGCGTGCCCTAGGCCGGCCGCATTTCTACAAAAAAAAAAAAAAAAGGGGAGCTTGGAGTCGGACCCGGTGGCAGCTGGATGTCAAAGTTCGGCCTCAGCAATACCCAGGCAGTTAGCCTCGTTTCACGGTTGCCTCATTTCTGTACGTGCTCCAGAGTCCGGCTCACAGTCACCCCCATACGGTACGAACGGGCCGGGCCCTGTCACGGGAAGTTCGTTCAGTTAAGGCAACATGTCAAGTCAGTCATTCGTGTTGTCATCTGTCATTTGATCCCACAGCGGTCTCGGCAGTCGACTTAAGTCACTATCGCCTGTTGTTATCATCTACGTTGGGTTCCGTCGCTCTGGACGGCAGCAGTTTTAGGCTCTTAAATAGGTACTTTCTCTCACACTCTCTCAGGTCAGTCGGATTCAGTAGGTCCACCTGCACCAGCTTGATCAGGGTTCCAGCAGGTAAAAAAAAAAAAAAAAAAAAAAAAAAAACGCAGGGGCACGGGGGGCTCCTGCTTTCTCATGGCAGGTACGTATATCATAGGTGACACGTCCAAACTCATTTCTTGTCACCTCTTTATAGGCCCAGCCTGCAGACACGTGACCAGTCTACTAAGTAACGGGTCTTGGCAGCCGCCATGTCATCAGTCGGCAGCGATGACCTCACCACCCCGCTATCTCCGGCGTCAGCCTCCGAGGCTGGCAGTGTCCAGTCCCTTAGGGCATGGACAATTCCCAGGCTGTCCGCCGAGCTGAGACGCAGAGGGATACCCTTCTCGTCCGCGGCCAGGAAGGCGGAGCTATTCAGGCTCCTCTTCCCACCACCGGCCGCAGCAAGCCCCAGCAGCCAGCAGGCGTCTCTGGAATCGGTTTCAGCCGCCGTCGCTCAGCTACACACCCTCGTGTCTTCCCTGTCTTCCTCAATCGTTGAGGTCCAGGACAGGGTGTCTCGTCTAGAGACCAGCCCGGCTGCCACGGTTCCGGACCCTGCGGTGGTCCCAGCCATCAGTGCACCGGCCGCAGGTAGTGAGCTTGCCACGACTACCGTTCACCCTTCCCACCTGGTGCCACCCAGCGTAAGGAAGGACATTCTAGAGGGCAGAGACGTTAACCTGGCCTCACTCTTGATCTCGGTCCATGACTTGGCCGAGAACAAGGCCTACACCTGGGGGGACGTCTCAGTGGTTTTGAAAGTGAAGGATCCGAGGCTCAATAGAAAGCTCACGGTGCCCGAGTTCACGCTCGCTTTCGGCATGTTTAGGGACGTGCTGTGCTCAGCCTCCCCCGGCAGACGGGAGGAACTGGACCTCTACCTCCATTTGATCGTAGACCTGGGCCACAAATACGGTGGCTCAGCGTTCTACGACTATCATCGGTCCTTCTCGGCCAAAGCCGCAGCCAGATTCTAACAGTTTCATTTGACAACGGACTGGAGCGTAGTGGACACGGAGTTGTTCTGCCGCCACTTCGCGGGTCTTCGCTCCCCGCTATGTGCTGTCTGTCAGTCAGCGTCCCACACCACGGTCTGGTGTGCCAACATAGCCTCTGTCCATCCGATAGCTAGCACGGCCTCTACCAGCACGAGCCAGGCTCAGCAGGCCCCGGCGCAAGGGCAAAAGGTGGACAAGTTGGGACGTCCGGTGCGGATGGTTGGGGGAGCCGCCATTTGCAACAATTTCAATTACGGCTCCTGCAATTTCAGCCAGTGCCGGCTCTTGCACGTTTGCACCCTATGCCAGAGGGCGCACCCCAGGATCCTATGTGAGGTCAAACAGAAGAACCATGACTAAGCCGGGTCAATGCCCTTTGGCTCTGTGTTTACTTGACCTCACACCCCACTCCGTCACTCGCCAGCTACCTCATCCGGGGTTTCACCGATGGGTTTCATACCGGGCTCATCACCCTGCCCCACTCCACCCACGAATGTCCGAACCTACGCTCAGCAGCAACAGATGAGCCAGCGATTGACGTCCTTCTGCAGACGGAGTTGGATCGGGACTTCATGATAGGCCCGTTCAGTCAGTCTCCCTTTAACATCTGGAGGGTTAGCCCTATCGGGCTTGTACAGGGAATATTTTCAAATAAAAACGTCTGGTGTATGATCTGTCAGCGCCTCATTCTTCCGTCGCTCCCAGTCTCAACTCGCTCGTCCCCTCATCAAGTGGAGGGAGCGATATTATTTTGCGACCAAATTGACCTTCGGGTCTAAGAGTAGTCCTTGGGCAGCCAGGGCAGATCTGGCCATGTGGGAACACTTTCTTAGTAATTGGAACAGTGTGTCCCTGTTCATCCCAGTCGTGTCCACGCAGTCACCTCAGGTGGTGACCGATGCGGCGGCATCCACAGGATGCGCCGCCATTTTTGGCCATTTGTGGTTCGCCGCCCCTTGGCCTCCTCAAGCACTAGCCACACCAGGCTTCACTACCACGTCAGCCCTCTTTGAGCTCTTCCCCATCGTAGCAGCCGCTCACCTATGGGGTCACCATTGGTCTGGACAGACTGTGGCTTTCACGACAGACAATCAAGCCACAGCCAAGATCATCAGCAAGGGCAGGCCTAAATCCAGGCCCGTCATGTCCTTCCTCCACAGACTGGTCCAGCTATCCCTACAGCATCAGTTCAATGTTTACTGCTCATTCATTCCAGGGAAGTTTAACTCAGCGCTTATTGTCATTCTCACCTAGCACTGTCACACAGCACGATACGCCAGTACGTGGCCGGGGTGCCGCACTACTGGTCACTTCAAGACCCCGCGAGGCCTTCGGTGTTCTCCTGCCACGCAGTGAGGGCTCTACTACGTGGAGTGCAGAAACACCAGCCGCCAGTCAGCCTGAAGCGGCTGCCTATCACGGGGGAGATCTTCAAGGGAATGTCTGACATCCTGGATAGGTCCCCTTTCGGTCTCCTCCTCAGCACCGTCCTGCAGGCTGCGATACACATGGCGTTTTATGGGTTTATACGGCCCAGCGAGTTCACTCGCAGCCACCCAGCCGGTCCAGTCTTGCATAGAAGTAGTCTCACTACGTCCTTCACTTGGCGACATCCAAAACTCAGCAGCGAGGTTCCGGAGTAGATGTTCACCTGTACAGGACTCACAACAACTGGTGCCCAGTTGCCGTGTTAAACCGCTTGACGGCACTGCTATCCGACCGCCCAGGGTCCAGTCCGCTTCTACCCTTTCCGGTATAACCCCTCAACTCGTCGCAGTTCGTGGAACATGTCCGGGTCCTTCTCGGCAATCTTCACTTGGACCCCAGCCAGTACTCCAGGCATTCATTCCGGATTGGGGCGGCCACGACGGCCTCAAGACAGGGGGTTCCGGACCATGTGATCAAGGAACTGGGTCGGTGGAGATCGGCCTGCTTCTCTCGCTACATTCCTAACCCACAGTTAGAGATGGCTCAGGCCGTTGCTCGTCTTACTCAGTGACATTACCTTTAATAAATAATTATCCCCTACCTGAAGGTTTTTGCCCCCTTATTTTGGTGTACCATACGGTAGACCAAGGCACACTTTCAGGTCTATTTCATGTTGGTGAGTTTTGTGTTGTTCCTATATGTCATCTTTACTCATGTCGTCCGTAGGGCTCTAGACCATAAATTGGAAGGCCGGGTACCGGCCTGAAGTTATGGGAGGAGCCCGGAGGGTATTTAAGCAGCCCAAAGGCCGCCGGTCTTTGTCGGTTTCCTGTGCGTGATACCCACCCACCCTCCCCTTTTAAAAGCCTCTTCCAAGTATTCTTACCCCAGACTGAATACTCATTCCACATTATTCCATAACTACTTCTTATCATTCTTTATCTAGGGTATGCCCCCTTATTTTGGTGTACCATACGGTAGACCAAGGCACACTTTCAGGTCTATTTCATGTTGGTGAGTTTTGTGTTGTTCCTATATGTCATCTTTACTCATGTCGTCCGTAGGGCTCTAGACCATAACTGTATATTCAATATTTTACGTCTCATGGTATTTGCCCAGCAATTTTTCAAAGCAAATGTAAAAAAAAATACACTAATTAATTTTAATGCACACAAAAACAATAAAAAAAAATAACCAATTTTTGGTAAAAGATGGTATTACGCCAAGTAAATAGATATCTAACATGTCACGCTTTAAAATTGTGCACGCTCGTGGAATGGTAACAAACTACGTCGCCCCAGGCAACATTTTAGGAGCCTTTACAGGATACCAGTTTAGAGTTTTAGAGTGCTGGTGCTGGTGCTAGAATTATTGCTCTCACTCTGTTGTTCATGGTGATAGTTCACATGCAGGGTCGTTTTTAAGGCAGGGCAAAAGGGAAAGCTGCCCTGGGCCCTGTCATGGTTGTGGGGCCCAAAGCAGCTGCCTCATACTTGCCAACTATCCTGGTTTAAATTCCCTCATCCCTTGAGGTTTTAGTCCCGTGATGTGTCCCAATATCTCAGTGTGAAGTGCTGCTGCCCAACTCTGCCCTATTGTTGTGTACAGATGACTCACCTGCAGATCCTGTGTTTACATGTAAATTACCCAAATTCATATGTAAATAGCGGCGGCATTTATATGTATATCATGCCCCCCTGAGTAATCTCTAGCAACCAATCAACAAGCAGAAATCATGTGCTGTAACCTCTAGTAACTAATCAGCGAGCCGGAATGGGTGCTGTAACCTCTAGCAACCAGTCAGTGAGCAGTAATGATACACTGTAACCTCTGGCAACCAATCACAATAGCTGCCTGATCTGATTCAGTCTCAGGGCAGGGGTAGAGCAAAACTGCATGGGGGGGGGGGGGGCAAGAAAAAATTTGCCCAGGGTCCAATCAGTATTAACCACTACAATACTGGGCACTTTCGCCCCCTTCCTTCCCAGACCAATTTTCAGCTTTCAGCGCCCTCACACTTTCAATGACAATTGCGCGGTCATGCAATGCTGTAACCAAATGAATTTTTTATCATTTTGTTCGCACAAATAGAGCTTTAGTTTGGTGGTATTTATTCGCGACTCCGTTTTTAATTTTTTGCGATATAAGCGAAAACATAGCGGAAATTTTGAAAAAAAAAAATATTTTTTTTTTAAAAGAAATCCAATAAAATCAAATTTTGTCATAAATTTAAGCCAAAATGTATTCTGCTACATGTTTTTTGTAAAAAAAATTCCGTTAAGTGTATAATAATTGGTTCGCGTGATCACGGACATATGTACGCAAATGATCATGTACAGATGTGTGCAGGTGATCACGGACATATGTGTGCAGATAATCATTGGCACATGTTATTTTACTGGGACATATGTGAGGGACATGTGTTTTTATTATTTGGGGACATGTGTTTTTATTATTTGGGGACATGTGTGTTTTGGGGACATGTGTGTTTTGGGGACATGTGTGTTTTACTGTGGGGACACTACACTGGTGATCAGTGAGTAAAAAGCTGTAAAAAAAAACAGCTCATACTCACTGATCACCAGCCGGCTGCAGCGATCCGCTCTCCTCTCCTCAGCGACGACTTCCGTGTGAGGAGAGGAGAGCCGATTGCCTAGCAACCGGCTGTTTGCTTACATCACATGACGGCTGTGATTCGACACGGCCGTCATGTGATCAGGAGGGCCAATCACAGAGCCCTCCTGCCGATCCGAGATGCGCCGTGTCCGGGTGACACGAGCGCATCGGGATCGCGCCGATGCTCGGGCACGTGCGCGCGCGATCCCACTTCTTCTGAAGGACGTTCCGGAACGTCCTATCAGAAGTAGACGGCTCCCACCCGGCCCTATATGTACAGTGGCCGGGTGGGAAGTAGTTAAAGACGTCCCTGTTCACATGTATGGGCTACGTATGCATGCAAGACCAACACTTGCGTTCACCTGTGTGCACAAGTACGAGGGGGGGGGATGGGGGTGCTTTTCTTTTTTTTTTTACATTTTATTTATTTATTTTTTTACACTGTTACAATTTTCTTTTTATCACTTTTATTGCTGTTACAAGGAATGTAAACATGACTGTGTGTACAGGATGGAGATGACTGTATGTGTGTAGGATGGAGCTGACAGTGAGAGTGCAGGATGGAGATGACTGACAGCCATCCCCACGAGATAGAGACCCCAAACGGCTGCCGTTTGCTCCCCTCAAAAAAAAAAAAAAAAAACTGATCGAGACCCCCCCCAGCCATTATGATCCCCCCAGAGGTGGAGATGCAGAGAGAGCCCAAATTGCAGCACTAAACATACCTCTGTTTGGGTCCACCCTGCTGCAGCCTCCTCCTGCCTCACACATGTGTTGCACTTCAAGGCTCAAGGTGGGCTGGCATTTTGATCATCACCCGTCCGAGGCTGGCCACACCCCCTCCCCAAGTCCCACCCAATCACTGAGAGGCGGGCTCTACCTGACCTCCTGCCTGAACAGCTCAGCTTCTGCAGTGTGTGCCGCATCATGTGATGTTTTGGATGCAACCAGCCCCACTCTTTTTTTCCAGATGATTTAAATACACAGTTCACAGCTGTCTGTGACTGACCGTGATTTCCGGGACTCAGCCCGGGACCAGTGTTGCCAATCTAACATATTGAAATTTACTGACACGACACACAAAATTTACTGACACAGACATGTTTTTACTGGCATTTCCAAAAGTTGCAAAATTACAGTTTTAAGTAAAAATTTTACTATTTAGGTTACAAACAAGTACAATATGTAATTAGCAATGGGATTTAAGGTAGATAATAAGGCAAAAAACATATTTCTTATTTTATTTTCGATATAGTAAGTGGCTCAGGGACAGAGGAGGGTAAGAAATTAGAATGGGCGGCACACACATGAAATTTACTCTCACGGTGATACTGACAGCAGTGTGCAGCAGTACAGATTACCGACACGACACTTCCCCTCCTGAGTCATAGTGAGTCTCTCTCCAAGCTAGGTGGTCCCTCCAGTCCCAGCAGCACTGATGGTCCCGCTCCCGACCTGCCTTGCTCCCATCCCACAGACCCACACACAAGGCTCTGGCCGCTCTGCTTGGCTTCCTTGCACCATGACATCACAGGACATGCTCAGGCACTGCCCCCACCAGAGCTGCCCGAACACACTGTAGCAGGCTCTCATATGGTCTCGGCTGGCTCTGGGCCAAGCATCACAGCCATATTTTTTACTGGCAACCTTTTCTTTTTACTGACATTTACTGGCAGGAGAAAATTGCCTGTTTTTTACTGGCTGTCACGACGGTTGGCAACACTGCCCGGGACAAGGAAATACCTTGACAGCTGTTCAAAATTCATGAGTGTCCCGGGCAATTCAGGACTGTTGGCAACTATGACACTGACATACAAAATCTGGTGCCTTCGTCCTAAAGCTTTGAGAGCAGACAGGTTTTTAATTTATTAAAAGACATACTGTGTCTCTTCTGTAATAACATTTTCTTGCCCACCTTCTTGCAAACTTCTTTAGAACATACACTGACCTGTGCATGCTCAGCCTAGTGTACAACCTTAGCATGTCTCAGTAAAGAGATAAATTAACTCCCATGCATATGTGCAAGTGTGATGTCATTTTGATCCAGCCAATCAAGATGGTTGAAGTTATGGAACCCAGAAAATGAAAAAGGTGGAATTTATCTCCATTTAATGGCAGGTCCTGGGTTTGGTTGGCCACCTAAACTAGTAGCCCTAAAGCTGTAGCTTTTTCTGCTCCTAAAGAGGCCCTGTCCCTGGGTAAATTTGCACACTGGATGGGGTGCACTGTCTCATGTGACACCCTTGAAATTAGGATCCATTTTCTGTCTCTTC
>CM053027.1:615893414-615951435 GCA_028564925.1 Lithobates sylvaticus | reverse complement strand
CCCTGTTCATCAGGTGCTTGCAATTACAAATCTTGATCTAATAACTCACAGCAGGGCCCATTCCTGCGCCCACCAAGAGTAACTATGAGGGCCTACAGTCTTGTGGCAACACCATCCACCACCACCGCCAAAGGCCCAATTTTTCTGCCCTGTTCATCAGGTGCTTGCAATTACAAATCTTGATCTAATAACTCACAGCAGGGCCCATTCCTGCGCCCACCAAGAGTAACTGTGAGAGCTTACAGTCTTGTGGCAACACCGTCCACCACCACCACCACCCCCAATTTTTCTGCCCTGTTCAACAGGTGCATGCAATTACAAATCTTGATCTATTAACTCACAGCAGGGCCCATTCCTGTGCCCACCAGTCTTGTGGCTACACCAACATCTAATAGGGCAAATTTCTGCAGAGTATATACGCCAGGCCCCTACTTTCAAACATCCAACTTACAAACGACTCCTACTTGCAAATGGAAAGAGAAAACAGGAAGTGAGAGGAAATCTACCCCTAGGAAGGGAAATTCTATCCTGTTAGATTTAATTTGGGAAAAAGGTATCTCCTCTCTACTGATACTTTATCACCAATCCTTGTTTCAATTAAAACCCCACTTTTTCCAAAAACATTTGTCATTGGGACGGAAAGTGAGGTGACATGTTCTGAACAGATGTGCAAAGACAGCAAATGTTACAGGGGTGATAACCCCTCCCTATGTTCTCCAAAAAGCTTAAAAATAGATTTTTTTGGGATGGAGCTACACTTCATAATGTACCTGTTCAGATTCTACTTAAGAACAAACCTAAAGCTGCAAGTGGTTTTAAATGGCTTCTTTTTTTCCTTTACAAATGTCATTTTGTGCAAGGACAGTTCTAAACACGGGAAACACATGCCACTTCACAGGCATACTTTTTTTTTTCACTTTTTTTTTTCACTTTATGCATCATTAAAATGACTGCTCCCGAAAAAACGTTAGTTTTTAAAAGTTCTTTTTGCATTGATATATGTCCCCTGGGGCAGGACCCGGGTCCCCAAACCTGTTTTATGACATTAACATGCATATTGGCCGTTGTAATTAGCACTTTTGATTTCGAACGTTCGCGTCCATTATAACGTATAGGGTTCGAAAATTTGCGCAAACTTTCGGTCCGTTCGAAGGTTCTGGTGCGAACCGAACCCGGGGGTGTTCGGCTCATCCCTACTGGTGACCATGGTGAAGGGTGATTCTCAATGTCTTTCTCAGAGGATCTCTGAGAGCTCTTCATCAGGATTAGGGATGAGCTCCATGTTTGACTCGAACATTGTCTGTTCGGCCGTTCAGCAAATCCCAAACTTTATGGGCCGTTTGCGCCAAATTTGAGTGGCGCGCCACGGCCCTTAATTCACTGCGGCATCGCAGTGCATTGCTGGCTGATGATTGGCCAAGCATGCACTGTGACCCGCATGCTTGGCCAATCACAGCGCCGTCTGTCTAGGGTGGCTTTGGCCAATTATGGCTCAGGGGGTTTAGTACGCGCCCCCCACACTGTATAAGGCCACCAGTGCGGCGGCCTTGTGTAGTGTGTTGCGGCGGCCAGAGAGATAGACAGAGAGACAGTGCGATTTCATTTAAGAGAGATAGAGAGACAGTGTGATTTCATTTAAAAGATATACACAGGGAAACAGTGTGCTTTCATTTAAGAGATATACACAGAGCGACAGTGTGCTTTCATTTAAGAGATATACACAGAGAGACAGTGTGATGTAATTTAATTTTGAAGCTGTTGCAAATACAGTGGGTTTATTATGCCATCTGCACAGTGTACACCTGAAGCTACCCCAATTGCTGTTCTGCACATTATATCCGTAGGCAGCTGTTGCAAATACAGTGGGTGTATTGTGCCCTCTGCACAGTATACACCTGAAGCTACCCCAAATGCTGTTGTTCTGTGTATCCTACCCGTAGGCAGCTGTTGCAAATGAAGTGACATCTGCACAGTTTACACGCCTAAAGCTACCCCAATTGCTGTTGTTCTACACATCCTATCCGTAGGCAGCTGTAGCAATTACAGGGTCAGGGTTTGACCGGGCGTCAGAATCAGGGAGGTACGATTTCCTTGGACTTCTTGGATCGTGCAGATTCCCAAACCGGAGTCAGGGGGCTGGTTGGAAGTTGTCTTTTCGCTGAAGCAGGGTGCGGCCCAGGATGTTGAAGATTTGGGTCTTGGCTGATGAGGCCTAGGTGGAGTAAGAGTTTTTCTCCCTCTTGCAGGGAACCAAAGGTGTACGCTTTGCCTTTCAGCAGGAATTTAAGTTGAAACGGAAAAAGCCACCAGTACTTGATTTCCTTGTCCATCAGGACTTGAAGTAGCGGTTTCAAAGCTCTCCTCTTTTGGATAGTAGATGGAGATAAATCCGCAAAAAATTGCAAGTGGTGGCCCTGAAATATAATTTTGGGTGTGGTTCTCGATTTCTGCATTATGTCCTCCTTGACTGAGTAAAAGTGAGGCTTAACCACTATATTGCGGGGGAGAACGTCAGCTCTAGGGGGTCTGAGCGCTCTGTGAGCACGATCAAGCTCCAATCTGTGTTGCGGTGTGTCAGGGAGCATGGTCTGAATAAAAGATCTCATGGTGTCGGGGACATCTTTGTATGATTCAGGGAGTCCCCTGACTCTAAAGTTGTACCTCCTGTTCCTGTTTTCGAGGTCATCAATTTTCATATTGGCAGTCTCTAATTGGTCCTGCAGATTCTGTATGCAAGCTGAGTTTTGATTAGTTCTGGCAATAGTGGAGTCCAAATGTGTTTCAACAACATCCATGCGGGTACCTATTTGCTGCAGGTCAGCTTTAATGTCACTTGTTATCTTGTGTGCAGTGTGTTGCAGGAGTTCCGCAAACTTGGCAAAGAGCTCTGTCACATTAATGTTCTGCAATAGGCCCGGATCCCCAGGTTGTAGTTGTGGATGAGACTGGGGGGGCCGGCCTCCATGGGGGAGAAGTCCAGGCCTGCCAGGGTGTGCTCTATGAGAGAAGCAGTGTACGCTGGAGAGGACAGGTCCAGAGGAGGGATGCCAACAGAGGGGTCAGGTTGTAGTAGGGATGGGGATGCAGCTATATGTGAGCTGGGAAAGGAGGGCCGGCAGGACTGAGCTGAGTGGTGAGGGGCGGCCGCCATCTTGGCTGTCTCTGACTGAGACTGGGCAGCTTCAAAAGCGGGCTTCAGGCTTCTCCTTACCGCTCTCGAGTACATTGGGTTATGCCCTGAGGTGTCCGCCACTTGTGGAAGGGAGATCAAGGCGAAAACTGCCAGAAAGTGTGCCGCTATCGAGGCCGGAGCTGCTGAGGTGGAACAGGGCTCTAAACTTCCATTTTAGATGCCGCCGCGCATGCGCCTAGCATGCGGGCTTTACCGGGCCAAATCTGACCGAGTCTTGCGAGGGGGGGGGGTGAGAGGGTCCCCCGATTAGGCCGCTGGAGGTGTCCGAATAATTATGCAATGTTCACAGGCTCCCGGGTGGAAGGCACTGTGCGAGTAGGCCAAAGCCGGGGCCTCAATTTGAACGGGCAGCCGGTCGGAGCAAACCGGCCGCGAAGGGCGGCCGCGTCCACCGGTGGAAGTGTAGTGGCCGCTTCCTGTGGTGACTGGCAGCCACCCTCTCGTAGTTTTGGCTGTCACCTGAGGTATGGCAGGGTTGTAAATGCCGAATCTTTGATCGCGCTCCGGATCACACATTTATGAGCAGCCCAGGTCATTGAAGGATTACAGTCCGTAATGATGTTTTCCTGAAAATATTGGGTAAGACGGGTGCTAAGCTTTTGTGTAATTGTTAGATCAGTCAGTAGAGAATTGTCTAGGCGCCAAATTGAGTTTGGAGCTCGAGCCAGTGGCACAGAGAGCGTCATGGAAATGGGATTATGATCAGAGAGTATCATGGGATCTATCTTTGCTTTTGTGAGGAGTGTCAAATCAGCTTGGGGAATGAAAAAGTGATCTAGTCTAGAGTATTGGTATCCCCATGATTACATCCGCTTTGAGACGAAACGTCGGAGGAGTGACGTGCTGACGTCACCGCGAGTGTCAGCGTTCCCGAACCAAGTACGGACGCTTAGTGTTGCAGCCGGCCGGCCGCATTTTTTTATTTTCTGATTTTATGCACCTTGGAGTGCCTTCCATTTATGCACCTTAGAGTGCTTTTTATCTGTTTTATATTGCCCAATAAAATACCCCAGCGGGTCCCACCTATGATCCCCTCTCGGTGTTTTTATTTTCTCCCACGATCGAGTCCCCACTCCACACATTGAGACACCGGAAATCAGAGGGTCTGCAGACTGTTGTTCCACGATTGGAGATCACAACACAGCAGTGGATGGTGACGGTCCCATTGACGGAATAGAGGACCCAGGAGGAAAAGGCCCTGGCTGGGTATTAGCCACCTGCTGTCATTATCCCGGGAGCTGGTAAGAGAACAACCTTATCGGTGGTGGACAAAGAGCCCCTCTAGAAATCACACAGTCACTTTTGATTTGTTTATCACTCACACGGACTGCACTGATTGTCTACCTTTGGAGTTTCTTTTTTAGGACAACTTACAATCCACCTCGATTGAACATTTTTCTCTCTCACAGGATTTACTTCATAAATATTTTTTGTTGAACATTTTTTTTTTTCTTTACAGGTTTTTTTAGTTAAATCGTTAGTTGTATTCATTTACATATTACCACACACAGACTTTGTTTGGACAAATTGCTATTCACTGTGCACTTCTCACTTATGTGGTGATTGTTTGTCAATATGTATTCGTGCTAATATTCTTAGCACATTCATTTTTTCACTGGTATGTTGTTTAAAGTCACGACTTCATCATTTATTTTTTAGCGCAACTTTTTACTATTTTCTTCCATGTTAGAGTATTTATTGTGTGGTGGTGAGAAAAACATAAAATCTTTTTCATGTGGGTGCAGAGTATGCCACGTATCCTGAAGGGTTAATTCTTGGAGTCTCTTTTTAATGTCCCTTAGTGTTCTATAAGGTAGAGATGAGGACCCATTGGAAGAATCCGGGGCAGGTGTAAGTGTTACATTGAAGTCTCCACCCAAAACAAGAATTCCCAAGTAAAATTCTGTAAGTAGATGAAGTGTTTTTCGGAAGAAAGGAACCTGTCGTTTGTTGGGTGCATAGAGATTCGCTAGCGTGATAGGTCTGTTGTGTAACGTACCCTTGATAAAAAGATATCTACCATTGCTATCTTGTTTAATTTCAGATACTTTCAATGGCCAATGTTTGGACAGTAGTATGGAGACCCCCTTTGATTTTGAGACATCCGTAGTGGCATGATATACTGTGGGGAAGTGGTGGTTGTGAAGTTTGGGAATGTTGTCCGAGCAAAAATTTGTTTCCTGCAAAAATGCAATATGAATCTTGTCTTTCCGTAAGGCATATAGTAATTGTGACCGTTTTTCTGGGATATTGATGGAGCAAAATTTAGCCTGAGGAAAGTGCGGTCCATTGGGTGGGGTAGTCGGTCTCCCAGAAGGAGAAGGTGTATCCGTCATGCTATACTGTGATCACTAAACCTGGGTCTAGCGTAGAAAATAGCAGGAATGATAAGTTGGATATAATATGATAATAACAGTGACAATGAGGAGTCACCAATAATAAATTGTGTACAGTTTAGGGGAGGGTTAAATGAACAATAAACTAGCCTAGTCTGTCGAGATGTAGGCCAGAGAGGTACAGCTGGCAGTCAGTGGGTCAGGTGTATAAAATGCAGATATAAGTCAATCCACTGCGCTGTAAGGGGGTTGGGCTAGTGCCTAACAAGACAACAATGAGAATATAAAACTATACAGCGATTCCACCGTTACCTCTCACATAAGTGCATAGAAGGAGATGAAGACACAATCAGTTCTATAAATTTGCTCCATAAACCCCTTACTAAACACTTACTTTGAGCTAAGATGGAGTAAGGAAGGGCTAGTCTAGGATAAAAGTACTGTATATGTAAAATGGAAAGGTTGAAATGAAAAGCAAGCAGGCTGTGGGGAGAGCACAATATATATATATATATATATATATATATATATATATATATATATATATATATATATATATATATATATATATATATATATATATATATATATATATATATATATATATATATATATATATATATATATATATATATATATTTGTGGGAGGGCATGTAATACATGAATATTGATGAATTAGCATTGGTTTGCTCAGTCATAATAGAGCATATGGAGGGAGTTACAGCAAGGTGTGAGTAAAAACCATGTGAAAGGAGAAAAAGCAATATACATTGTCTATTAGCACAAACATAATAATATGTATATCGGAGATATAGTATATAAGGCCAATAAAACCAGGGACTGGGGGGCGTGGCCTAGCACCGGAGCGAGATGGCCGCTTAGAGAGAGAGCTCCGCCATCCAGGGAGACAAAGAAGCCCTAGCAGCAGCCTAAAACCTCCAGTCGGCCCCACAAGATGACGGCTAGGAGTCACTCGGCCACCCGCTCGCAGATGGACCCCGCGACACAACTTAGCAGGAATATTCCGGCCATGTTCCGGACCTGCCAGACGGAGCCACAGGCCGCATCGCAAGCCGGGGACTGTAGTTATACAGGAGGCGCGGCGGCGCCCGCACCGCTGCTATCACAGACAGGCGCTTCCCCCACACACTCATCGCCCTTCCTGTGCCTGGCGGACCTGCAGAGTGTGGCTGCTGACATCAAGAACACACTAACAGCAGCCATCTCAGACCTAAGAAGTGACATGAAAGCGGTCGCAGCAAGAGTGGAACACGTGGAGGCGGCGGCCATGACACACGGAGCGGCATTGCATCAGGTACAACAGGTCATTAACGTACATAGCCAGCACCTTATGGACATGCACAGGCACATGGAGGACCTTGATAATAGGGGGCGCAGGCATAACTTGCGGGTCAGGGGGATCCCCGAAACTGTAGAAGGCCCCCAGCTCCAAGCGGCAATCTGGGCTATCTTTAACACCCTCCTGGGCAGACCACCTGACTCCCCAGTGGAGATGGAACGCTGCCATAGAGCCCTGCGGCCCAGAGGGAGAGACACTGACCCACCCAGAGACGCAGTATGCTGCCTAGTCAGCTTTACACAGAAAGAAGAAATACTGCGCCTGGCCCGCAATCATGGCAATCTAGAGCACGAGGGGGCACGTATCCAACTGTTTCAGGATCTCTCCGCCATAACACTGCAGCATAGAAGAGACCTCCGGCCCTTATTGCAGGCACTGAGAGACAGACACATCCCCTACAGATGGAAGTTTCCATTTTGCCTGCAGGCGACAAATGGCAACCGCACGGCCCAACTGAGAACGCCAGCAGACCTGAGGCCGTTCTGCGAGACCCTAGGTATCCCAATGGTTCACGTACCTGAATGGTACGGAGCATTCTTGCAGCAAGAGCCCTGGATTCCCACACAGCCGGGCGAGACTCCGAGATCCCAGAGGAGCAGACAACGCAGGCGCAGGCCCTCGGCCGACTCCTCGCCAAGACGCAGGGGCGACATGGAGACAGATGAAAGCCCACGAGCATCGCCATCTTATGCGCGACGCAAAACCGATCACTGATACAGCACAACTGAGAGGTTCAAGCTGAAGACACGGAAGGCATCTATCCCTTTGCACAACCCACGACATGCTTCCTGCGGTTTGCGGGAAACCACCTACTGGTAGAAACCTACCTTACGCTTGCCCACAGAGGCAGTCATTTGGGGCCCCACATTGCTACCTGCAAACTGTGCTGGACGTCACTCATTGCTACAAGTGGTGAGGGCACCCCCAAACCCCCGCAGAAGTGAATCCTTGCTGAATAAGGAGACAGGTGACCTCAAGTGGACTTTTCAACAGACCCTACACCGGGCAGGAACCTACCTGCAGAAGCAAGAGGTGGACCACGTCTCTACAGCCACACGGGAAGAGGCACCGGCTTCCCACCCCCACCTTTTGGTCCCTGAAGCCCTGCATCTTTTTTTTTTTTTTTTTTTTTTTTTTTTTTGTCTTTACTATTATTTTTCTGGCACACCCTTGGTATACAGGTACTCTTTTTTGCCTCTTTTTGTGTTATTTTTGTCGGATGTCCGACCAAGTAATGGTCACCTAGCTGGTCTACCTAGGGGCACTGTATGAAGGGACATGCTAGGCTTGTCATGGGGCGCATCGCAGATGCAAGAGTACACAACCACAGCTGTCTGATTGGGACGGGGCACCAGCAGTTGGTTTCTCCACGGTGGTCCGTCCCTACACGGTCCCCCGCGGCGACTCCCCGCGCCTCCATATTGCTTCATGGGAGACGTGGGGAGTAAATATTCTCTGACCTGAGGGTAAACATATGTGGTCCAGGGACTGGTGGGTGGTTCCCCCCCCCCCCTCTTACAATGTGGTGTCTATGCATAAGGGATAGAATGACTGAGGGAAATGTCTCAGCTTAATGTTTTATAGTACCTTTGGCAAAGTGGGATATCTGACCTTGTTCTTGGCTTTAACCTGCTACTTAAAGGAAACAAAGCCTTTAGACGAGCTTCCTCTTACTAATGCCCCGCAGTAGCAGTGGGGCGTGGGAAGACGAGGTCCCGGGATCGACGGGAGGGGACATCCCCTCGTTGTTGACCCTCCTGGTATCTGGGTTGCGGGAGGGCCTTGGTTGGGGCGGCGGCTTGGGTGCTGGGGGGACCGGTCCCCGGTGGTGCCACCTTAAGGGCGCTGCCGGGTGCCGGGACCCCCACCTGCCCAAGGCGTTGCTCCCTGGCGTATTGTTACGCGAGAAGGTATATCAGCCATAACCAACCTAGCAGTGCCTTAGTTGCCGGGCTTGAGGGCTGTATCTGGTTATAACTTGATGTGTTTTACGTTTAATGTTTATATGATGTATAACAAAGGTTTCGTTAGATACATGTACAGCTTTATCTCCCCTTGTGACATGTTAGTCAGTAAAGGGGTGGTGGGCTGAGGAGACTCCCCATCGCGGCCTAGGGAGAGTTGCTTTAGGCTCTCCCCACACAATTGAGCACAGGTTTTACACGTTCATGCAGGCATTTAAGCCTGGATTCCTGGATGGCTGACAATAGATATTTCCTAAGTTTCGGTGTAAGGTTACACTCCCACCACAAGGAGGCAGGTACCCACCTTGAACTCAGCCGGCAGGCCCCTACCCTGTTCCTGTATCTTACTAGGAACCCCTCCAGGTAGACCAGCTGGTCTGTCTCTACCTCCGGTAAATACCTGGTGACACCTTTAGGGGTGACACTTATATTATTTGCCCCTATTCAGTGGAAGCTCGCTCTCATCTTCTCCCTCTCGTTTGTCCCTCTCTCCCTTTTTCCTTTCTTTTGGGGCATCTCACTGCCCCTCTGCTCCTTCTGCCTACATCTTATACCACCTCCCTTCCCAAACCCAGCTCACCCTTCCCCCCCCCCCCCCCCGAACGCAAGCCCCAACGCCCCCGGACGGATTGGGGGAGGCACAGACAAACAAGGATATCTTAGTAACCATGTCCTCAGTAAAGCAAACAACCATGCCCCTGACCCTCAAAGTATACTCCCTGAATGCAAAGGGTCTTAACACACCGGAGAAACGGAGCAGTGTCTTGGACGAGGCACATCGCCTTAGAGCCCAGGTAATGTTTCTTCAAGAAACGCATTTTAAATCAAGCTCCGTCCCCCGCCTAACCAATAGCAGATACCCAGTGGTGTTTCATGTGACCTGCCCCGACTCCAAAACCAAAGGGGTCTCTGTGGTATTGGCAAAGTCATTTGCATTCCAGCTCACAGACCAAGTCCTTGACCCAGAGGGCAGGTATATATTCCTGAAAGGGACTTGGAAAGACAAGCCGATCACATTTGCTAACATCTACTGCCCTAACACCAGACAGGTGTCCTTTCTAAAAGAGACCCTATCCCGACTAACCCTGTTCAAAACGGGCCTTTTGATCCTAGGGGGGGACATCAACATGACTCTTAACCCGCTCCTAGACACTTCTTCGGGTACCTCATCCATACCCTTTGCAGCCCTGCGTCAAGCCAAGATTGCGCTGTCATCCCTTACACTGCATGACTCTTGGAGAACGCTTCACCCCCAGGAGAAAGACTTTACGTTTTTCTCACCCCCGCACAACAGATACTCTAGGCTTGACTACCTGTTCATTTCCCAGACGGACTTGTCCTACCTGCAAGATGCCACGATAGAGAACATGTATATCTCGGACCATCACCCAGTGACCCTGACCTTACAGTTCCCGCAGCGGGAGACAAAGACCAGGACCTGGAGACTGGACGCCTCTATCCTTACGGACTTAGGAGATTTGACGAGCATTACAGAATCCATGACAGAATACTTCCAACAGAACAACACCCCGGATGTGTCCCCTATGACCCAGTGGGAAGCACATAAATGTGTCATCAGGGGCAAGCTGTTAGCTATTGCGGCGAGGAGAAAGAAGGCACACCAGGCCCTGTTGAAAGATTTGACTGACAAAATAACCCTTCTAGAAGCCCAACATAAACGCTGTCTGGCAATTGGTGTAGCCCGGGAATTAGCAGAAACTAGGGTGGCACTACTAGAGGAACTTTCTAAACGGGCTCGGAGGAGACAGGTTCTATCCCAGAAGCTTTTCTATGAACAGGGTAACAAACCCGGCAGACTGCTAGCCAGATTCACTCAGAGACGTACCCTAGCGAACACAGTCCACCATATCGTAGATCCCCTAGGTGTGGCCCACTCTAAAAATGAGGATATTGCTAAGCAATTCAGTACATTTTATAGCAACCTTTACGATATAGAGCATAATGAAGGTAGGCCCATCCCGACAGAGACCAGACGGGAGCTCATGAGAGACTTTCTGCACAAGTATAGCCCCCCGACCATTGTCCACCACTGACTGGCAGGCGCTGGAGGAACCGCTTTCTATGGAGGAATGGGAGAGGGCATTGAAAGCCATGAAACCGGGCAAGAGTCCGGGCCCTGACGGCTTTTCCGTACAGTACTATAAAAGCTTTGCGGAAATCCTAGCACCCCGATTTTTGAAAGCCTTCAACACGTTGGCGCACACACCAGCTAAGTCTAACAGCCTACTTGAGGCTTACATCACAGTTATTCCCAAAGACAACAAAGACCCGACTGACGTAGCAAACTACCGACCCATATCGCTCCTAAATGTTGATGTTAAATTGTTCGCTAAAATCCTGGCCACGCGACTATCTTTCTACGTGCTGGCGTGGGTGGGACTGGACCAGGTAGGTTTTGTCCCTGGACGTGAGGCCAGGGACAACACCATCAAGGCCCTCAATTTGCATCATTGGCTCACGTCCACGGGAAAAGAGGGGTGTTTTCTTGCTATGGACGCGGAGAAGGCGTTCGACAGAGTGGCCTGGGACTATATGGAAGCGGTCCTGGAAACCCTGGGCCTAGGAAGCAGAATGCGAGCGCTGATCAAAGCGCTGTATACCGGACCCGGAGCCAGAGTCCGGGTCAACGGCCACCTGTCGGACGCCTTCCCCATCCATAATGGGACCAGACAGGGATGTCCCCTGTCCCCCCTGCTGTACATTCTCACGCTGGAACCCCTCCTCAGATGCATTAGAGCGCACCCAGACATAAAGGGAATAGAGGTGCACCAGAGGGAGTACAAGATTGCCGCATTTGCGGATGACATTCTGCTCTTTCTCTCGTCTCCGCTGACGTCCCTGCCCAACTTAATGCCAGTGCTAGAGCATTTCAGGAATATTTCAAACCTGAAAATAAATTTTTCAAAGTCGTACGCTCTGAACGTATCCTTACCCCCCACAACGGTCAAAAGCTGCCAGGACAACTTCCCATTTACTTGGAAATCAGATGCGATAACCTATCTGGGAATCCAACTTCCGAGTAAGCTCAAAGACCTCTATGACAGTAATTTCCTCAAAGAACTGAAGCTCATTCAACAAGATTTGCTAAAGTGGGATGCCCCTACTATCTCCTGGTTCGGTCGGGCCTCTATATTAAAAATGACGGTGCTGCCCCGTCTATTGTATAAACTACAGACAATCCCGATACGCCTCCCGCCCTCTTTCTTTACTACATATAAACGCATGTGCAGACACTTTATCTGGGGGGCCAAGGCAGCTCGCATAGGGTGGGCTAAATTGGTTCTCCCGAAATCGGGGGGAGGGATTGGGCTCCCAGACCTACAGAGATACTACTGGGCGGCTCATCTAAGCCGGGTAGTTGACTGGAAATTACATGTTAAGTGTAAAAGTTGGGTGCTTTTGGAAAAGCTGATTGCGGGGGCTGATTTGCGGTACTCTCCATGGCTACCGAAAGCACACGTGACACAGGAAGCTCAGTCCCACCCGCTGATAGGGGCGACTCTGGGCGAATTTGACAGGGCATGCAAAGCCCATGCACTTTCTTCGCAAGTCTGCCCGATTACCCCTGTGAAAGGCAACCCAGCCTTCCCTCCGGGATTGGAGAGTAGATTCCTCCAAGCGGAATGGCCACACACAGAGATGTTGGCCAAACACTTTTTCTCCAGGGGTAGGTTCCTCAGGCAGGGGGAACTAGCAGCGCGCTCGACTACGAAATCATTCCCATTTTGGGCTTATCTGCAGCTAAAACATTTCTTAGATAACGCCTCCAACAGAGAGAACTTTGCCAGAACCCCCACATTGCTGGAATCTCTGTGCTCTAGCTCCGCACCCCAGAACCACTTGATCTCGGGGATATATGCCTCAATGTTCGGAGCACCATATGCCTCTCTAGAGTCAGACCATACTTACTGGGAGTCGGAGCTGGGCATAGAGATTGATAGTAAGACGTGGGACCGAGTCCACCTCTATATCCACAAAGGTTCCATGAATACCCACACGCAGGAAAATGGGTTCAAAATTAAATCAAGATGGTACAGGACTCCGGAAATTATCCACAAATACATACAGACTGTCTCCGACCGGTGCTGGAGATGTGAGCGTGACCTAGGCTCGCTCCTCCACATCTGGTGGTCCTGCCTGCTAATCCTACCGTACTGGCGTAAAATTCATGCAATTATATTGGAAGTCTCCTCCCTACCGTTAGAATTCTCCCCGGCCCAATACCTTCTGCACATATCCAAAATTCCGCGCAGGAAATATCAAAAGTCAATCGCACTGCATATGATCAATGCGGCTAGGTTGTGTATCCCTGTGCACTGGAGGTCCAAATCTCCCCCGTCATTAAAAGAATGGGTAACCAGGATGAACCAGATAGCGATGATGGAGGAGCTGATTAGCACGGCCCATGATAGGATCGACACATATTCTGCAATCTGGTCACCCTGGCTTGATTATCGTCAGACACAAGGCTGCCAAGACCTGATTCACGGTAACCCCCCATAGGGCAAGACGGCACGTAAATAGCTTGGTACACCCTGAGGAGGGTAGTTGGTGGTGACCCCGCCCCCTCCTCGGTAGATTCTGAAACGGTGCCTCCCCCAGTCCTTCCTGTATCCCCCCCCCCCCCCCTTCCTCCCAACCTTCACTACCCATTCTCACCTCTCCCCCCCTCTTCTTTCTTTTTACTTTTACTTCCTCCACCCATGTCCTCCCATACTATCTTACTCTACTCTGCATCTAATATCCTTCTGTACTGTAGGCAATGGTCTTGCACACTCAACGCTTCAGTAAAGAGTGTCGACCATAAACGCTGTCGCTTCCCGGGCCTTTACAATAAGATAATGAAAAAGCTCCGATTGCCACGAGTGGAAGCGATGCAGGTCACTAAACAAGTATATCCCTCGCATTCCTAGTCTGTATGCAGGCCCAGATGCCACCGATACGAAGGCCACTGTAATGGCATACTTCCCTGGCACCTCGTCCCTCTGAATCATATCGCCCCCCTGACCCAGGGAGGTGCCTCTAGATGCGGAATTATCCCCGCCAAACTGCACAGTCAGGACGGGCCGAATGGCTGACATACCCAGGGACTCTAGGTACAGGACCAAGTGATGTAATGTTTTTGGAACTATGTGCTTATGTTGGTCAAAGTTATTGTGACTATTCTGCTTATCTCATGACACAACAAGTGATGCATATATGTATACTTTGTACACGGCAGTATTGTTTTGGTTATTTTGTTATGTTGAAAATTCTTAATGAAAATCTTTATGGAAAAAAAAATATAAAACCAGGGACTATCCCATCTATTGTAAATCAAGACCCGGGGAGATAGGGTAAAACAGAATGCAGACAACACCAAGGAAATTCAGCATACTAAGCTGCCTTATAGTGAGTCCCCCAGGGAGGTGCGTGTCAGAGAAGACGGTGTGATGGTAGGAAGCAATAGGATCAAAGGGAACTGTAGTGGGGCCTTCAGGTATTAGGAGTAGACCTCTCAGGGTAATCATGTGGCAGAAAAGCAAACTGTGCTAGAGGTGACCGTGGGGTGGGCACAAACAACAAGGGTATATAAGTGAACATTTCCACTGCCCCCTACCTCCAGTTATGACCGCCCCCTATATTTGTCTGCTACGTCTCCCCACAGTGCTAAATATGTGACCGGAGCTAACATAACAGACATTGTACATATGTAAGTGCAACGGGGGATTGAATTCAAGCAATATTTCAGTTACATAAACATTACCCAATGATCATAGCGTGTGCATAGTGAGGCACAGTGGACTGTCAGGGCAACATAAGGGGGTTTGGGACAGTCATCAATACATAGGTAAGATAACAGCAGGGGCTACGAAAGCAGTTCTGGTATAGCGCCGTAGCATCTATCCATAGGAGTAGATAGTAGGTTGCGGTCAAGGTTAGCAGAGTGTTAGTCTTTCCCTTTAACCACTTCCCGACCGCCCCCTGTATATTTACGTCGGCAGAATGGCACGTACAGGCAGAATCACGTACCTGTACGTGACATTCTTCCCGCGGTTGGGGGGTCCGATCGGACCCCCCTCCGCCGGCGGGGACGGTCGGGATCGCTTCAGGAGCGATCCGGGACGAGGGGACGGCCAGTGGTTTCTGGCGACCCCCTCGCGATCGCTCCTGGCCAATGAAAAGCTTCCCCTTCCTGTCTATTGTATAGACAGGAAGGCGGAAGTGATGTCACGCTCGGTGCGCCGGTCTATGTGACCGGAGACGCCGAGCGGCGAACATGTACAGGTTAGTGCACAACACTACACTGACACCAGTACAGTTAGGCACATATTCCACCCCCTGTCACCCCCTGATCACCCCCCCAGATCACCCACCCCCCCCCCCCAGTCACAGTGTCACTAATTGCAGTGATCATTTATTTACTGATCACTGCATTTAGTGTCAGTGTGACTGTAATAACTGTCAGGGCAGTTAGTTTTAGGTCCAATGTAGCCCCCTACCCCCCCCCCCTAATAAAGGTTTAACCCCTTGATTGCCCCCAGGTAACCCTTTCACCCCTTTTTGCCAGTGTCACTAAGCGATCGTTTTTTCTGATCGCTGTATTAGTGTCACTGCTGTCGCTAGGTAACCATTTTTTTTTTTTAGGTAACCGCCAAGTTTATATAGGTTCATAAATAGGTTTATAGGTCAGTAACCCCCATATTACAACCTAAATAAAGGTTTTAACCCCCTGATTGCCCCTAGAGTTAACCCTTTCACCAGTGATCACTGTATAACTGTCACTGGTGACGCTGGTTAGCCAGTTAGTTATTTCGTTATTTAGGTTCCCCGTCAGGTTTTTATATAGCGTCAGGTACCCCCATATATTACCTAATAAAGTTTTAAACCCCCTGATTGCCCCTAGTTAACCCTTTCACCCCTTTTGCCAGTGTCACTAAGCGATCGTTTTTCTGATCGCTGCATTAGTGTCGCTAGGTAACCATTTTTTTTTTTTAGGTAACCGCCATGTTTATATAGGTTCATAAATAGGTTTATAGGTCAGGTACCCCCATATTACAACCTAAATAAAGGTTTTAACCCCCTGATTGCCCCTAGAGTTAACCCTTTCACCAGTGATCACTGTATAACTGTCACTGGTGACGCTGGTTAGCCAGTTAGTTATTTCGTTATTTTGGTTCCCCGTCAGGTTTTTATATAGCGTCAGGTACCCCCATATATTACCTAATAAAGGTTTAACCCCCTGATTGCCCCTAGTTAACCCTTTCACCCCCTTTTGCCAGTGTCACTAAGCGATCGTTTTTCTGATCGCTGCATTAGTGTCGCTAGGTAACCAGTTTTTTTTTGTATTACTGTTACGGGTGACGCTGGTAGTTAGCTTGTTTTTTATACTGTCAGGGCACCCGCCATAAATTACCCAATAACGGTTTAACCCCCTGATCGCCCGGCAGGTGATATCAATTAGGTTTTAGGGTCAAATAAGGTCTGCGTCGCCCCAGGTTAGTGCCAGTACCGCAAACACCCACGCAGCAAAGCATACACCTCCCTTAGTGGCACAGTATCTGAACAGATCAATATCTGATCTGATCGACTGTCAGGGCAACATAAGGGGCGTTTTCCCCCTGTGCAGTATCAGTCATCAATAGCATAGGCAACATAAGGGGGTTTGGGACAGTCATCAATACATAGGTAAGAAGTCCGCCCCTCGAGCAGTTTGAGGGTATAAATCCTGGAAGAAAAAATACAAATTGGCAAAAGAAACAGGCAGTATGCAGTTACTGTGGAGTATTGAGGGTAGCGGAGCACATAGGATAACAGCAGGGGCTACGAAAGCAGTTCTGGTATAGCGCCGTAGCATCTATCCATAGGAGTAGATAGTAGGGTGCGGTCAAGGTTAGCAGAGTGTTAGTCTTTCCCTTTAAGTATGAACAGGGAGAACCGTCAGCAGTGACACTGAGAGGAGCATCCACGGCGGGAAACAATCAAAAAGGAACATTAAGAAACCTTAAACAAACCACAGAGCCGGGAGCTCGGAACTTGCAAGCAGAAACCTCTGTAGAGCCATTAATGGAGTCGGGCGCAGGGATATACTTCCGTGCGGTATATAAGAAAAAAATAGTAGAAGTCCCTGCGGGGTCTTTGAGACCTTGGGGAGTCGGTAGGACCATAGCCATGGTCAGGATTTCTGGCGTAGCGAGGTCTTGAGCCCGAAGGGGATCGTCTCCTGGGGTGTTGGGAGTCTAGCACTTCCATCTGGTCCTCTGTAGGTGATGGTCGTCTGGCAGGGTGCGGGCGGTAGTCTGCGTACCAGTCTGGGACGTCCACAAGGGGGATATCAAGGGTGCAACAGAAATGGCGGAGATCTTCAGAACTTTTAAAAAGGTCGTCCGGCCTCGGTGCGAGGCAGACAGGCAGAAGGGGAATTTCCACCTGTATTGTATGCTGTGCGTATGGGGGGCCTCAAGTAAAGGTTTTAAGTTCCTGCGGTGTTGTAAAGTGATCGCCGACAGATCTTGGAAGATCTGGATGGGTGTATTCTTGTGTTGCAGCTGAGGAGTACCCCTTGCCTGTCACAGAATGTCTTCTTTTATTGTAAAATCTACAATGCAGCAGATAACATCCCTCGGGGGATCAGTCTCTCTGCCCCTGGGGCGCAGGGCCCTGTGAATTCTTTCCATATCAATACGGGTCTCAAGCGGCCTATGAAGTAGAGTGTTAAAAAGCAATGTTACCTCAGCGGATAGGTGGTCAGGATCAATGCTTTCCGGCATACCTCTGATCCTGAGGTTGTGACGGAGTCCTCTGTTATCGAGGTCCTCGATGTGACAGTGAGCCTTTCTCAGTTGTAGGGTGGGAGTGTATATCTTTTTGGTAGCCTTGCAGAGGACCGTATCATGCTGAGATGTGTTTTTTTCCACATCCAGGACCCTGTCAGAAAGTGCGCCAATGTCATGCCTCTGGTCAGCAATGGCGGCTGATAAAGTGTCTTTAATAATGGCTGTGATCGTTCTGAGTTGGGGTTGAGGCGATAAGTCCCGATCTCCGTTCAGAGCCTGAGGGGGAGGTTGGAGGGTTAGCGTTGGGTCGGTAGTCAGCGGAGCTGTGGATTGTGAGGCGGCGTGGCAGGACGGCGCCATATTGCCCCTCTGTGAGCGGAACATCTCGGGATGTTTTGGCTGCCATTACCCGGTTGCTCAAGGGGAGAGCAGGATCTGGAGGCAGAAGTATGACGTGAAGCCATCCCCATTGTTCCGTGCGGACAGGGGAAGCAAAAGTCTCCATTAAAGTTGCCTAGGGAGAGGTAACGACGGGAGCTGAGCTCTCAAGCAGCCATCCCCTCGCTCGGCCAAGCCACGCCCCCCCATACACTTTAATGGGGTTCTAAAGTACGTGCAAATGTTCGGTCCGTTCGCAGGTTCTGATGCGAACCGAACCAGGGGTTGTTTGGCTCATTCCTAATCAGGATATAACAGGAAGGACATTATCAATAAACACGTCATGATGTTGAGCTCAAATATCATTTCAGAAGTTGTCCTAAAAGAATCTAGGGGGCCACAGGGGAATGAAAGCAAATAAACTGGTTTAAGTGAAGGGAACAACTAATACAATAAAGAAAGAAATGCAGACATATTTTATGATGGAGCAACAGATAGTGGAAAGGAGTTGTGGTTTTCACATGTCTGGTGGAGACTGTCCTGGTCTCAGCTGAAAGAGGTTATCAAGACTAAGGATGGGCCCGGTGCTCGATGCGAACCCACGTTCGCATCGAGCACCGGGCGTTCGCTCGCTCGGCGAGCCCAGAACTATTTTGGCCGCTCGCATCACGTTCGTGTGATGCGAGCGGCCCCGCAATGCATTGCGGCCGGCGCGGCCGACGCAGTGCATTGCTGGCTGATGATTGGCCAAGCATGCACTGTGACCCCGCATGCTTGGCCAATCACAGCCCCGGAAACTCGAAGAGCCATAATTGGCTACAGGCAGGACGCCTGTAGCCAATTACAGCTCAGGGGCTGTAGTACACGCCCCCCCCCCCTATAAAACGCCGCCACGCCGTCTGCGCCGGTCACATGCTGTTCCGGCGCAGATTGAGCAGGCTGTTTCTGTGACACTCTGCTGCATTTAGATAGTTAGAGAGATTCACTTGCAGAGATTGAGTTAGATAGATTCAGTTACAAAGATTGATTGACAAAGAGGGGCTTGTAGTGTGCTCGTGGCAGGCAGGCAGAGCTCCTATATTTTGTTACCAGAAGCACCTATAGGACTTGTAGTGTGTTCGTGGCAGGCAGGCAGAGCTCCTATATTTTGTTACCAGAAGCACCTATAGGACTTGTAGTGTGTTCGTGGCAGGCAGGCAGAGCTCCTATATTTTGTTACCAGAAGCACCTATAGGACTTGTAGTGTGTTAGTGGCAGGCAGGCAGAGCTCCTATATTTTGTTACCAGAAGCACCTATAGGACTTGTAGTGTGTTCGTGGCAGGCAGGCAGAGCTCCTATATTTTGTTACCAGAAGCACCTATAGGACTTGTAGTGTGTTAGTGGCAGGCAGGCAGAGCTCCTATATTTTGTTACCAGAAGCACCTATAGGACTTGTAGTGTGTTCGTGGCAGGCAGGCAGAGCTCCTATATTTTGTTACCAGAGGCACCTATAGGACTTGTAGTGTGTTAGTGGCAGGCAGGCAGAGCTCCTATATTTTGTTACCAGAAGCACCTATAGGACTTGTAGTGTGTTCGTGGCAGGCAGGCAGAGCTCCTATATTTTGTTCCCAGAGGCACCTAGGACTTGAAGTGTGTTAGTCCCATTACACACACAGAGCTATATTTTCTTCCCAGAAGCACTATAGGACTTGAAGTGTGTTAGTCCCATTACACACACAGAGCTATATTTTCTTCCCAGAAGCACCTATAGGACTTGAAGTGTGTTAGTCCCATTACACACACAGAGCTATATTTTCTTCCCAGAAGCACCTATAGGACTTGAAGTGTGTTAGTCCCATTACACACACAGAGCTATATTTTGTTCCCAGAAGCACCTATAGGACTTGAAGTGTGTTAGTCCCATTACACACAGAGCTATATTTTCTTCCCAGAAGCACCTATAGGACTTGAAGTGTGTTAGTCCCATTCACACACAGAGCTATATTTTGTTCCCAGAAGCACCTATAGGACTTGAAGTGTGTTAGTCCCATTACACACAGAGCTATATTTTTGTTCCCAGAAGCACCTATAGGACTTGAAGTGTGTTAGTCCCATTACACACACAGATATATTTTCTTCCCAGAAGCACCTATAGGACTTGAACTGTGTTAGTCCCCACACACACAGAGCTATATTTTCTTCCCAGAAGCACCTATAGGACTTGAAGTGTGTTAGTCCCATTACACACACAGAGCTATATTTTCTTTGCTATATTTTCTTCCCAGAATCACCTACAGGACTTGAAGTGTGTTAGTCCCATATTTTCTTCCCAGAAGCACCTATAGGACTTGAAGTGTGTTAGTCCCATTCACACACAGAGCTATATTTTCTCCCAGAAGCACCTATAGGACTTGAAGTGTGTTAGTCCCATCACACACCACAGAGCTATATTTTCTTCCCAGAAGCACCTATAGGACTTGAAGTGTGTTAGTCCCATTCACACAGAGCTATATTTTGTTCCCAGAAGCACCTATAGGACTTGAAGTGTGTTAGTCCCATTACACACACAGAGTTATTTTCTTCACAGAAGCACCTATAGGACTTGAAGTGTGTTAGTCCCATATCACACACACAGAGCTATATTTTGTTCAGAAGCACCTATAGGACTTGAAGTGTGTTAGTCCCATTACACACACAGAGCTATATTTTGTTCCCAGAAGCACCTATAGGACTTGAAGTGTGTTAGTCCCATTACACACACAGAGCTATATTTTTTATATTTTTTTGTTCCCAGAAGCACCTATAGGACTTGAAGTGTGTTAGTCCCATCACACACACACAGAGCTATATTTTCTTCCCAGAAGCACCTATAGGACTTGAAGTGTGTTAGTCCCATTACACACACAGAGCTATATTTTCTTCCCAGAAGCACCTATAGGACTTGAAGTGTGTTAGTCCCATCACACACACAGAGCTATATTTTCTTCCCAGAAGCACCTATAGGACTTGAAGTGTGTTAGTCCCATTACACACACAGAGCTATATTTTGTTCCCAGAAGCACCTATAGGACTTGAAGTGTGTTAGTCCCATTACACACACAGAGCTATATTTTCTTCCCAGAAGCACCTATAGGACTTGAAGTGTGTTAGTCCCATTACACACACAGAGCTATATTTTGTTCCCAGAAGCACCTATAGGACTTGAAGTGTGTTAGTCCCATCACACACACAGAGCTATATTTTCTTCCCAGAAGTGTGTTAGTCCCATAGGACTTGAAGTGTTTTAGTCCCATTACACACACCCAGCTATAGGACTTGAAGTGTGTTAGTCCCAGAAGCACCTATAGGACTTGAAGTGTGTTAGTCCCATTACACACACAGAGCTATATTTTCTTCCCAGAAGCACCTATAGGACTTGAAGTGTGTTAGTCCCATTACACACACACAGAGCTATATTTTCTTCCCAGAAGCACCTATAGGACTTGAAGTGTGTTAGTCCCATTACACACACAGAGCTATATTTTCTTCCCAGAAGCACCTATAGGACTTGAAGTGTGTTAGTCCCATCACACACACAGAGCTATATTTTGTTCCCAGAAGCACCTATAGGACTTGAAGTGTGTTAGTCCCATTACACACACAGAGCTATATTTTCTTCCCAGAAGCACCTATAGGACTTGAAGTGTGTTAGTCCCATCACACACACAGAGCTATACTTTGTTCCCAGAAGCACCTATAGGACTTGAAGTGTGTTAGTCCCATTACACACACAGAGCTATATTTTCTTCCCAGAAGCACCTATAGGACTTGAAGTGTGTTAGTCCCATTCCACACAAAGAGCTATATTTTCTTCCCAGAAGCACTATAGGACTTGAAGTGTGTTAGTCCCATTACACACACAGAGCTATATTTTCTTCCCAGAAGCACCTATAGGACTTGAAGTGTGTTAGTCCCATTACACACACAGAGCTATATTTTCTTCCCAGAAGCACCTATAGGACTTGAAGTGTGTTAGTCCCATTACCCACACAGAGCTATATTTTCTTCCCAGAAGCACCTATAGGACTTGAAGTGTTTTAGTCCCATCACACACACAGAGCTATATTTTGTTCCCAGAAGCACCTATAGGACTTGAAGTGTTTTAGTCCCATTACACACACACAGCTATATTTTCTTCCCAGAAGCACCTATAGGACTTGAAGTGTGTTAGTCCCATCACACACACAGAGCTATATTTTCTTCCCAGAAGCACCTATAGGACTTGAAGTGTGTTAGTCCCATCACACAGAGCTCCTCTATTTTCTTTGCATAAGCACCCACAGGACTTCTAGTGTGTTAGTGGCATCACACAGAGCTCCTATATATTCTTCTCAGCAGCACCCACAGGACTTCTAGTGTGTTAGTGGCATCACACAGAGCTCCTCTATTTTCTTTGCATAAGCACCCACAGGACTTCTAGTGTGTTAGTGGCATCACACAGAGCTCCTCTATTTTCTTTGCAGAAGCACCCATAGGACTTCTAGTGTGTTAGTGGCATCACACAGAGCTCCTATATATTCTTCTCAGCAGCACCCACAGGACTTCTAGTGTGTTAGTGGCATCACACAGAGCTCCTCTATTTTCTTTGCATAAGCACCCACAGGACTTCTAGTGTGTTAGTGGCATCACACAGAGCTCCTCTATTTTCTTTGCATAAGCACCCACAGGACTTCTAGTGTGTTAGTGGCATCACACAGAGCTCCTCTATTTTCTTTGCAGAAGCACCCATAGGACTTCTAGTGTGTTAGTGGCATCACACAGAGCTCCTCTATTTTCTTCGCAGAAGCACCCACAGGACTTCTAGTGTGTTAGTGGCATCACACAGAGCTCCTCTATTTTCTTTGCAGAAGCACCCATAGGACTTCTAGTGTGTTAGTGGCATCACACAGAGCTCCTATATTTTCTTCTCAGCAGCAGCACCCACAGGACTACCGACTACAATGGCTGGAAGACCGCCAAGGGGAGGCAGAGCGTGCAGAGCCAAGAACACAGGGCAGGCAGGCTCTGTTTCTAGTGGACGTGGCCGTGGACGTGGACGTGGTCGTGCATCGTCATCAGCACGTGGCCATGGGACACGCGCGTCTTTGTTTTCGGCAGCTGGACATGTGGAGCCGCATCATGCTGAAGGCTTGGTAGAATGGATGACCAAGCCCTCCTCATCCTCCTCATCCTCTCTCACCCAGGCTCAGGGTACTGACAGAGCATCATCAGCCACCCCTTCCCTAGACCCACCATGTCCTCCTGAGGAGTCCCCCGAACTCTTTGAGCACAGTGTTGGGTACATGCTCCAGGAGGATGCCCAACGATTCGAAGGCTCGGATGACGATACCCAGCTTGAGGAATCTGGCAGTACAGTTCCACCAGCTGCAGCTTACTGCCAGGTTTGCTCTAGTGGTGAAGAGGGAGGGGATGATGAGGTCACTGACTCCACGTGGGTGCCTCAAGGGAGAGAGGATGAGGAGGAGGACGAGGAGGAGGAGGATGCGGCGTCACATGTCCAACGAGGCAGGATGCCCCCTGGAGGCCAGGTAGAGGCCAGCACAGCAACTGTACAACACCGCAGAGCTCCGCCTGTGCAGGGCGCTGCCTCTGCACGTTATCAGAAAAGTTCTTTGGTGTGGGCCTTTTTTGAGACGAGTGCAGCAGATCGCACCACTGCTATTTGCAATATTTGTCTCAAGCGTATCTCGCGTGGCCAAAACATCAGCCGCTTGGGCACGACAAGCATGACCAGACATATGGCGACCTGCCATGCAGCTCGTTGGCAGGCACACATAAAAGACCCACACCAAAGAACTAAGCGGACCTCTCCTTGCTCCTCCTCAGCTGGGATCTCCATCCCCACTACACCTTCAGTCCTCTCTGAAAGCTGCTCTGAGAGGACTGAAGGTGTAGAATTCGGTGTGTCACAACCAAGTACTTGCAGTACACCGACGTCCGAATGCAGCAGGCAAATTTCCCTGCCCCAGCTGCTGGACCGTAGAAAGAAGTACACTCCCAGCCATCCACATGCCCAGCGGTTGAATGCTAGCCTTGCTAAATTGCTAGCACTTCAACTGCTGCCTTTTCAGTTGGTAGACTCGGCCCCCTTCCGTGAGTTTGTTCAATGTGCGGTTCCTCAGTGGCAGGTTCCCAAACGCCACTTTTTCTCGCGGAAGGCGATTCCGTCTCTCTACCGGCATGTGGAGGGCAATGTCCATGCCTCGCTGGACAGGGCGGTCAGCGGTAAGGTGCATATTACCGCTGACTCATGGTCCAGCAGGCATGGACAGGGACGGTACCTTTCTTTCACGGCCCATTGGGTCACTCTATTGGCAGCTGGGAGGGATGCAGGACAAGGTGCAGTAGTGTTGGAGGTTGTCCCGCCACCACGCCTCCAAAACGCGACTACTGCTACTGGTTGTGACACACCTCTCTCCTCCACCCCCTCCTCTTCTTCTTCCTCCAGTGCTCTGTCCTTGGAACCAGCGGTGCTCCGTAGGCGTACAAGGGGCTACGCAAGTACGCAGGCAAAAAGATGCCATGTCGTGCTTGCGCTGGTGTGTTTGGGGGACAGGAGCCACACTGGGCCAGAGGTTCTGGCAGCTCTGCAGGGGCAGGCCGAGAGGTGGTTGACGCCACGTCAGCTTAAGCCAGGAATGGTCGTTTCTGACAATGGCACCAACCTCCTCTCCGCCCTGCGACAGGGGCAGCTCACCCATGTGCCCTGCATGGCTCACGTCCTCAACCTGGTGGTGCAGCGGTTCTTGGGCAGGTTCCCAGGCTTACAGGATGTCCTGAGGCAGGCCAGGAAAGTCTGTGTGCATTTCCGCCGATCTTATAATGCCAGTGCTCGGCTGACTGAACTGCAAAAGGAGCTGAACCTGCCCAAGAACCGCCTAATATCTGACATGCCCACCAGGTGGAACTCAACGTTGGCCATGCTGCAGCGACTGCACACGCAGCAGAGGGCCATCAATGAGTACCTTTGCGACTATGGCACCAGGACAGGGTCAGGGGAGCTTGTTTTTTTTTTTTTTTTCCCCACGTCAGTGGAGCATGATCAGGGATGCATGCACTGTCCTCTCACCATTTGAGGAGGCCACGAGGATGGTGAGCAGTGACAGTGCATGCATCAGTGACACTGTCCCTCTTGTCCACCTGTTGGAGCATACGCTGCGTGGGATAATGGACAGGGCACTTGAGGCAGAACAGAGGCAGGAAGAGGAGGACTTCCTTGCCTCTCAAGGCCCCCTTTATCCGGACAGTGTTCCTTCTGTCCCACCCATCACACAGGAAGAGGATGAGGAGGAGGAGGAGGAGGAGGAGGAGGAGGAGGATTGTGTGAGCATGGAGGTGGAGCCTGGCACTCAGCATCAGCAGCAGCAGTCTTTTAGGGATGATGTACAGTCCCAACAAGCCAGTGGACTTGTACGTGGCTGGGAGGAGGTGGCTGGCGATCATGTCATCCTCAGTGACCCAGAAGACTCCGGACCGAATGCCTCAGCTAACCTACGCTGCATGGCCTCCCTGATCCTGCAAAGCCTGCGGAAGGATCCTCGTGTTCTTCGGATCAAGGAGAGGGACCATTACTGGCTGGCCACTCTCCTTGATCCGCGGTACAAGGGTAAGGTTGCGGACCTTATCTTGCCGTCGCAGAGGGAGCAGAGGATGAGACATCTCAGGGAGGCCTTGCAGAAAGGTCTGTGCAACGCGTTCCCAGAAACTGGGAGGCTACAAACTCCTGGTCCTGGGCGACGAGTTGCTGAGGCTTCGGTCAGTGGCAGAAGGAGCGGTGGGGAAGGTGGACGTCTGACCGATGCGTTCAGACAATTTTTTAGTCCGCAGCCCCAAGGTATGATCGGTTCCAGCAACCATCGCCAGCGTCTGATATACATGGTGCAGGAATACCTTGGGGCAAGGTCAGACTTGGACACCTTTCCCACCGAAAATCCTCTGGCTTACTGGGTCCTGAGGATGGATCACTGGCCAGAGCTTGCACAGTATGCAATTGAGCTACTGGCCTGTCCTGCCTCCAGCGTTCTTTCCGAACGCACATTCAGTGCTGCTGGAGGATTTGTGACTGATCATAGGGTGCGCCTGTCCACCGCCTCGGTTGATCGACTGACATTCATCAAAATGAATCAGTCTTGGATCACCACCAGCTACCAGGCACCTGAGGCGGATATAACCGAATAATTTTTAATGTCATCCCTTCAAGACTGCCTATGCTGATGCTGAGTGACTGTCCTCTTATGTTCACTGACTATCCTCTTCCTCCTCCTCAATGATCCATGCCACCACACCAGTGCCTAAGGCACAATTTTTCTGCACCAGTGCCTAAGGCACAATTTTTCAGCCCCTGTTTAACAGGGGCCTTACAATTTTTTAAAAAAATGTTCACTGACTATCCTCTTCCTCCTAAGGCACAATTTTTCAGCCAATGTTTAACATCCATGCAACACAACACGTGTGACTGCTGTGCTCCAAGTACAGTCTCTGTGAGGGCCGTGTTGCAGTGTTGTGGCACCAGCACCAGTGCCTAAGGCACAATTTTCAGCCCCTGTTTAACAGGGGCGTGTACTTACAATTTTTTAAAAAAATGCTTCGCAACACGTGTGACTGCTGTGCTCCAAGTACAGTCTCTGTGAGGGCCGTGTTGCAGTGTTGTGGCACCAGCACCAGTGCCTAAGGCACAATTTTTCAGCCCCTGTTTAACAGGGGCGTGTACTTACAATTTTTTAAAAAAATGCTTCGCAACACGTGTGACTGCTGTGCTCCAAGTACAGTCTCTGTGAGGGCCGTGTTGCAGTGTTGTGGCACCAGCACCAGTGCCTAAGGCACAATTTTTCAGCCCCTGTTTAACAGGGGCGTGTACTTACAATTTTTTAAAAAAATGCTTCGCAACACGTGTGACTGCTGTGCTCCAAGTACAGTCTCTGTGAGGGCCGTGTTGCAGTGTTGTGGCACCAGCACCAGTGCCTAAGGCACAATTTTTCAGCCCCTGTTTAACAGGGGCGTGTACTTACAATTTTTAAAAAAAATGCTTTGCAACACGTGTGACTGCTGTGCTCCAAGTACAGTCTCTGTGAGGGCCGGGTTGCAGTGTTGTGGCACCAGCACCAGTGCCTAAGGCACAATTTTTCAGCCCCTGTTTAACAGGGGCGTGTACTTACAATTTTTTTAAAAAAATGCTTCGCAACACGTGTGACTGCTGTGCTCCAAGTACAGTATCTGTGAGGGCCGGGTTGCAGTGTTGTGGCACCAGCACCAGTGCCTAAGGCACAATTTTTCAGCCCCTGTTTAACAGGGGCGTGTACTTACAATTTTTTAAAAAAATGCTTCGCAACACGTGTGACTGCTGTGCTCCAAGTACAGTCTCTGTGAGGGGTTGCAGTGTTGTGGCACCAGCACCAGTGCCTAAGGCACAATTTTTCAGCCCCTGTTTAACAGGGGCGGGTAATTACAAATCTTGATCTAATAGTTCACAGCAGGGCCCATTCCTGCGCCCACCAAGAGTAACTATGAGGGCCTGCAGTCTTGTGGCAACACCGTCCACCACCACCGCCAAAGGCCCAATTTTTCTGCCCTGTTCATCAGGTGCTTGCAATTACAAATCTTGATCTAATAACTCACAGCAGGGCCCATTCCTGCGCCCACCAAGAGTAACTATGAGGGCCTACAGTCTTGTGGCAACACCGTCCACCACCACCGCCAAAGGCCCAATTTTTCTGCCCTGTTCATCAGGTGCTTGCAATTACAAATCTTGATCTAATAACTCACAGCAGGGCCCATTCCTGCGCCCACCAAGAGTAACTGTGAGAGCTTACAGTCTTGTGGCAAAACCGTCCACCACCACCACCACCACCACCCCCAATTTTTCTGCCCTGTTCAACAGGTGCATGCAATTACAAATCTTGATCTATTAACTCACAGCAGGGCCCATTCCTGTGCCCACCAGTCTTGTGGCTACACCAACATCTAATAGGGCAAATTTCTGCAGAGTATATACGCCAGGCCCCTACTTTCAAACATCCAACTTACAAACGACTCCTACTTGCAAATGGAAAGAGAAAACAGGAAGTGAGAGGAAATCTACCCCTAGGAAGGGAAATTCTATCCTGTTAGATTTAATTTGGGAAAAAGGTATCTCCTCTCTACTGATACTTTATCACCAATCCTTGTTTCAATTAAAACCCCACTTTTCCAAAAACATTTGTCATTGGGACGGAAAGTGAGGTGACATGTTCTGAACAGATGTGCAAAGACAGCAAATGTTACAGGGGTGATAACCCCTCCCTATGTTCTCCAAAAAGCTTAAAAATAGATTTTTTTGGGATGGAGCTACACTTCATAATGTACCTGTTCAGATTCTACTTAAGATCAAACCTAAAGCCGCAAGTGGTTTTAAATGGCTTCTTTTTTTCCTTTACAAATGTCATTTTGTGCAAGGACAGTTCTAAACACGGGAAACACATGCCACTTCACAGGCATACTTTGGACACCCCCCAGGTACCATATTTAAAGGAAAATGTCACTTTTTTTTTTTCACTTTATGCATCATTAAAATGACTGCTCCCGAAAAAACGTTAGTTTTTAAAAGTTCTTTTTGCATTGATATATGTCCCCTGGGGCAGGACCCGGGTCCCCAAACCTGTTTTATGACATTAACATGCATATTGGCCGTTGTAATTAGCACTTTTGATTTCGAACGTTCGCGTCCATTATAACGTATAGGGTTCGAAAATTTGCGCGAACTTTCGGTCCGTTCGAAGGTTCTGGTTCGAACCGAACCCGGGGGTGTTCGGCTCATCCCTAATCAAGACCAAAGCACTGTTTGACTTTCCAACATAGCAGGTCTGTCTGATAAGCTGCTCTATGTAATTGTTAGTGGAGGAAATCAGATTGTAGAGTGTATGGGGCACACACATTGCGGTTTGCAAGTTTACCACTGAAGCCCTGCACCTCTATATGGAATGTTTTAAAGTAGTAAAAACCTAACAGAAGTTGTAACCTGTCCTTATGGTAATCCAAAAAAAAAAAAAAAAAGTTTGGGCTGAACATTCAACTTTGATTTCAATATGCACATCTTGTATTTTTTTACTCAATTGGACCTCCTTTTAATACTAACACTAAACTTTTTTTTTTTTTTTAATCCTCGAATGATGATAATACAATTATAAAAGCTTTCAGAGTGGGGGATGATGGTTTCCAGGATTGGAGATGATGTGTAAGTTCACCTATAAATGTGTAGATATTAGTAAAGGTGATAAACACGTCCCATGTCCTAGGGGCAATTTTCTATCTGTACCTTCTATAAAGGACTGTGTGCTGTCCGAGGTGATATTGTGATCAGATTTGTATGTAGCTGATACTTTGTATATATTTTGTGTCATTTACCGATCAGGCAGCTTATGGCTTTATCTTTGTACATGTATCTGCGGTTGATTGAAATAGATACACATTTGACTGGGCTGATTGAGTAGATACAATGTTTCATTTTTCTTGCTTCTGCCCCCCAATGTGCTGTGGTTTGAGAACACCACGATCTTCTCAACTTTGTCTTTTCAGATAAAGTAACAATGTAAGGCGGGAGAGTGTGGAGGATCTTTTATTGTAACAATGTGTGAGTGCGGCATAAATGTTTATTCAGCTCTGCCACCTTGTGGTCATTTCTGGTATAACATGCCTTGTGTACGGAGATGTGGGAAGATATACAATGTGATTGGATGGTTTGTTGCCACTAGCCGACAATATTCATACAAATCCGATCCTCCAGATAGTCTGTAGAATGGATGGGACTAAATGGAAATAAGTGAAGAATTCCCATGTAAAAGGAATGTAGAAAACTAGCTGATATTTGGATGGATTTATTCCAACTATAATACATCCTCAAATGAATAACTTGCCATCAGATTGTACAAACCTGATCTTATTGATAATCTGTTGATTCTTCATTTCTAATGGGTTAAGAATTGCGGTAAAATGTGATGACAGCTCATTGATGGAAATGGTGGGTGGCTCTTAGAAGAGCCTTTGTGTCTTGTGTTGGGATGATGATGGGGGATGGGGGGATTACTTGGCGCTGGTGTACTTGGTGACGGCCTTGGTGCCCTCGGAGACGGCGTGCTTGGCCAGCTCTCCGGGCAGGAGGAGGCGGACGGCGGTCTGGATCTCCCGGGAGGTGATGGTGCGGCGCTTGTTGTAATGAGCCAGGCGGGAAGATTCTCCGGCGATGCGCTCGAAGATGTCATTGACGAAGGAGTTCATGATGCCCATGGCCTTGGACGAGATGCCGGTGTCGGGGTGGACCTGCTTGAGCACCTTGTACACGTAGATGGCATAACTCTCCTTCCTGCTCTTCCTCCGCTTCTTGCCGTCCTTCTTCTGGCTCTTGGTCACGGCTTTCTTGGAGCCCTTCTTGGGCGCCGGGGCTGACTTGGCTGGTTCAGGCATGATAAGGGTTAATAATATTTCCTCCGCTCTGAGAAGGGAAAATGTGCTGGAGCCGCCCTCGTGTGCTGCTTATATAGACGTCCTATGCAAATGAGCCTCATCCCTCCTCACACTTCTATTGGAGGATTCAGTCATGTGATGGGGAGGGACGTCAGGCTTTCTTTTCTCTTTTACAGATTGGTTTAGAGACAAGTCAGGGCACCATTGGCTGCATTCAAACATGACCAATCACAGCGTGTGACGTCAGAGCACTGAGTGTATAAATGAAGGGGAGTGGCTGTGGGGTGATATTATTCTACAGTGAATAACCCGATCATCCAGTTACCATGTCAGGACGCGGCAAACAAGGAGGCAAGGTTCGGGCTAAGGCCAAGACCCGATCATCCCGGGCTGGTCTGCAGTTCCCAGTCGGTCGTGTCCACCGCCTGCTGAGGAAGGGCAACTATGCCGAGCGGGTCGGGGCCGGAGCTCCCGTCTATCTGGCCGCCGTCCTCGAGTATCTGACGGCTGAGATCCTCGAGCTGGCCGGCAACGCCGCCCGCGACAACAAGAAGACCCGCATCATCCCCCGACACCTCCAGCTGGCTGTCCGCAACGACGAGGAGCTCAACAAGCTGCTGGGCGGAGTCACCATCGCCCAGGGAGGAGTCCTGCCCAACATCCAGGCCGTGCTGCTGCCCAAGAAGACCGAGAGCCACAAGGCCGCCAAATCCAAGTAATCCCGACAATTCACCCGCCTCTATTACCCAACACAACGGCTCTTCTCAGAGCCACCCACCTCTCCATACAAAGAGCCCGGCACACACCATTGTTTGGTTTCCTATCCTCTGTTTTTTTATATATATATATACACACAATTTTTAATGTGATACATAGTTTACTGTAAAAACAAACATTTTGTATTATTTCACAAACACGTGTTCAGGAGACTTCACCACTTGAGTAGTATATTAGAAAGACTCAGCCGCACATACATTGTCATCGGGAGATCTGATTATAAAAATAGACCGCCAAATATTTTTCTTTTGTTTTGTTTGTTGAAAATAAAATGGTTCCTCTCTATAAGATGTGAACCCGATGGGGGACAATGTGTTAGTAGTAAGAAATGGTGATCGATTTTATGTCAGTTTTATAGAGCAATGTGATCTCATTACAGGGACTCTTCATTCTCCCTCCATCCTTAGAATTAAATTATCACAAAGGATGAGACACTGATCTCCTTCCCTCCGGAATTCTATAGATTGTTACCCATCATCTCACATCTACTGACCGGACAATCACCATATTAGACCCCCCTTTTCACAGTTAAATTCCCCAACAATAATACACAGGAAATGGTAACGTCCGTCTTATTCTTTGTTCTGCAGAGATCATTACAAAGCCTCCTGAACACGTGTTTTCTCCTCTGAGAAAGGAGAGACTCTGCTGGCTGTCGGCCAAGACTTCAAATTGTGCCGCCCTTTTATACCGCCAAGTCCTCGGTATCCACACGATAGTGGAATGACGTCTATCTTCCTTTATGACGGAAAATAAAGATCATATAAAACTAATGACATGTCAATGACCGATAATTTAGTCTTCTCTTACATGTAGTGGTTACAGATATCTATAAAGATATGTGAGGTGATTGGCAGTAATCGGAACACCGCCAGATAAATCTGTACAATCATTGCACAAAACACATTTTTCATGTTTGGAAAATCAGGTCGGTTTCCCGTTTAGGTTCCAATATGTGGTGTTTATTGGTGAAACAACCTACCTGAAAAATACAAAATTAGATATTGTAAGACAGATCTGTTGTATTGCATCTAAAGAAAATCGTGCAATCGTATAGTGTATGTTTAGTCAAACATAACATCCTTTCCCAAATACTAAAACGTTATAACCCCAGAAGAAATGTACAGATAATGATTATAGACAGCTCTTTGTATGAGAAGGTGGGTGGCCCTGAGAAGGACCTTTGTTTCGGTGAAGTGGGTAGGTGTCTATGAGGGTTTAGCCTCCGAATCCGTAGAGAGTGCGGCCCTGGCGTTTGAGAGCATAGACGACATCCATGGCGGTGACGGTCTTCCTCTTGGCGTGCTCGGTGTAGGTGACGGCATCGCGGATGACATTCTCCAGGAAGACTTTCAGCACTCCGCGGGTCTCCTCATAGATGAGTCCGGAGATGCGCTTGACACCCCCTCTGCGGGCCAAACGTCGGATGGCGGGTTTGGTGATGCCCTGGATGTTGTCCCGGAGCACCTTCCTGTGCCTCTTAGCGCCTCCTTTGCCCAGACCCTTCCCTCCTTTACCGCGACCAGACATGACGATACTTCTCTGTTACTAACAAGAACTGAGATTAGCTGCTTGTCCGCTCGCCCTCCTTTTATAGAGACTCTGCGGACCTGATGGAAACCATCATGTGCAAAAGGCGGAGTCACACCCATTCATTACACAGAATATATTGTTTTTCCATTTGTAAGGCTTCTAAACATTCTGCTGTTTTGAAAATTATTAAGGCAACAGAAATACATCTAGAGAAGACAAATATATTCTTCCTTCTTAATGGTTATCTAGATATTATTGGTAGATTATACCTAAAATATTGATTTTTGGACTTTTCGTAACATAAACCACGATCACCAGATACTATTATCAAGAATAATGTCATAGTTATAAAATAGTTCTCTGAAAATTAAAAATATATACGCATAATCCTTTGTTTTTCCCTGCTTAGGCTTAAGCGGACCTGATAGGAGACTAATGGAAATGGGCGGGGTCACAGCATGTTGGTTTTCTGCAGGGAATTTCACATTCTTAGAACCTTGTAAATTTATAAGCCTACAGATTGTTATGTATTTCTCATGCAAACCTTTAATAAAAATATTGAACGAGAGAGAATCTTGTAAATATTTGGCACATTGCGCGTTACAGAGGGGGGGGGGGGGGGACCGATCTGGTTCTTCAGACATGAAATATTTACTTTATTCATGCATTGTACATATTTATCTGTGTCATGGTTACTACCATTCATTTCACATTCATTTTTATACATAGTGTGGTTGTGATATGAGGACAATCTTAACTGATAAATGTCCGAAAGAGAAAAAAATAAATATCAGTCAGTGACATGAACATTTCATGATCAGATCTGTAAGTGATCATAACTTCATTCGCCCATTATATAGAACCTTGAGATCTATAATAGAAGACATTTCTCTATCGTGTTGTGTGTGTAGCAGTGGTGAGATCCTGGATTCTGAGAACATACAGAAGTGTTTTCTCGTGGTTCAGTAGCAAACAGAATTCTTTCCTAATCATTCCGGACTAATGACATTAGAGTGCTAATCATATTTCTCCGATAAATGTCTCATCCGATCATCTCCTCGGTGTCGGATTTGGCGGTATAAGAGGAGAGAATATTTGTCTGTAAAGATCTACATAATTCCGGCGGGAAAATTTTGAAAACAGCAATTTTAAATCTGAACCAATCACAGTTGTGGGCGTTTCCTTCATCATCCAGTAATACTGTCTTCTTTTGAGGACTCCAAAGAAATGTATTCCGAGATCTCTCTATGTTTTCAGCCCAGAAAATACTTGCTCAGGATTCTGTATTCTAAAGTCAAATCAAAGACCAAAACAATCTGAAATGAATATTTTCAACGTATTTCTTGGTTAATGAATCCATTAATTAATACATGGATTGAATACATAAATAATGACAAAAAAATGCTGTATTTGATATCCCCCCTTCAGCCATTCCTCCTGGTTATACATTATAATAGGTGCCGGCCGCCACCGCACCTTTCACTGGTGATTTTGCTATCCCAGTTACTATATAAAGTCCCCACAATGATCCTCCGGTGTTTTATCCTTCAGGCCGTACATCTGGTGTACATCTCTAATCTCCAATTATCTGTCAGCAGTGATGTATCTCCGGGAGTCCCGGAACAGATTCCTTGTAATACATTGTATCATTTCTCCACAATCCTCCCAGTGCAGAATGACGGCTCTCTGATCACCTTGTATCCCTTCTACACTGACCATGAGATAGTAGCAGGGCCCGCAGCCAGGTGCGGTCCTGTCTTAGTTGCCTTGAAAATTTCTCGTTTTCGCTGCCCGCCGCCACCGCCGCTAGAGGTCCGCGGCCGGCGGAGATATTGTCTCCGTCGGCCGCCATTTTCCAGAAGACCAGAGTTAAGACACTAGAGGGGAGCCTGCCGAGTGGCTACAATAGAGCTGTGGCTCCGCCCACACCCCGCCCCGGTCTGTCTGTCATCTGTAACCTGCTGTGGAAAGGGGTGGGGGGTGGGCGGTGCTGCAGCTAAATTTCTATTGTAGCTGGCCGGCTCCGCCTCTGTTTTGTTCCCCCCTTGGCCTTCAGTAATGGCAGCAGAGACACTGCTGTTTATATATATATATATATATATAGGGCTCCAATTGGAAGGGGGGGGGGACCTGAGAAGTAAGGAAGCACTCCGCTGGCTGGGGAAGTGACACCTGAGAAGTAAGGAGGCACTCCGCTGGCTGGGGACAGTGACACCTGAGAAGTAAGTAAGCACTCCGCTGGCTGGGGACAGTGACACCTGAGAAGTAAGGAAGCACTCCGCTGGCTGGGGACAGTGACACCTGAGAAGTAAGGAGGCACTCCGCTGGCTGGGGAAGTGACACCTGAGATGTAAGGAAGCACTCCGCTGGCTGGGGACAGTGACACCTGAGATGTAAGGAAGCACTCCGCTGGCTGGGGACAGTGACACCTGAGAAGTAAGGAAGCACTCCGCTGGCTGGGGACAGTGACACCTGAGAAGTAAGGAAGCACTCCGCTGGCTGGGGACAGTGACACCTGAGATGTAAGGAGGCACTCCGTTGGCTGGGGACAGTGACACCTGAGAAGTAAGGAAGCACTCCGCTGGCTGGGGACAGTGACACCTGAGAAGTAAGGAAGCACTCCGCTGGCTGGGGATAGTGACACCTGAGATGTAAGGAGGCACTCCGCTGGCTGGGGACAGTGACACCTGAGAAGTAAGGAAGCACTCCGCTGGCTGGGGACAGTGACACCTGAGAAGTAAGGAAGCACTCCGCTGGCTGGGGATAGTGACACCTGAGATGTAAGGAGGCACTCCGCTGGCTGGGGACAGTGACACCTGAGAAGTAAGGAAGCACTCCGCTGGCTGGGGACAGTGACACCTGAGAAGTACGGAAGCACTCCGCTGGCTGGGGACAGTGACACCTGAGATGTAAGGAGGCACTCCGCTGGCTGGGGACAGTGACACCTGACAAGTAAGGAAGCACTCCGCTGGCTGGGGACAGTGACACCTGAGAAGTAAGGAGGCACTCCGCTGGCTGGGGACAGTGACACCTGAGATGTAAGGAGGCACTCCGCTGGCTGGGGACAGTGACACCTGAGAAGTAAGGAAGCACTCCGCTGGCTGGGGACAGTGACACCTGAGAAGTAAGGAAGCACTCCGCTGGCTGGGGAAGTGACACCTGAGAAGTAAGGAAGCACTCCGCTGGCTGGGGACAGTGACACCTGAGATGTAAGGAGGCACTCCGCTGGCTGGGGACAGTGACACCTGAGAAGTAAGGAAGCACTCCGCTGGCTGGGGACAGTGACACCTGAGAAGTAAGGAAGCACTCCGCTGGCTGGGGATAGTGACACCTGAGATGTAAGGAGGCACTCCGCTGGCTGGGGACAGTGACACCTGAGAAGTAAGGAAGCACTCCGCTGGCTGGGGACAGTGACACCTGAGAAGTACGGAAGCACTCCGCTGGCTGGGGACAGTGACACCTGAGATGTAAGGAGGCACTCCGCTGGCTGGGGACAGTGACACCTGACAAGTAAGGAAGCACTCCGCTGGCTGGGGACAGTGACACCTGAGAAGTAAGGAGGCACTCCGCTGGCTGGGGACAGTGACACCTGAGATGTAAGGAGGCACTCCGCTGGCTGGGGACAGTGACACCTGAGAAGTAAGGAAGCACTCCGCTGGCTGGGGACAGTGACACCTGAGAAGTAAGGAAGCACTCCGCTGGCTGGGGAAGTGACACCTGAGAAGTAAGGAAGCACTCCGCTGGCTGGGGACAGTGACACCTGAGAAGTAAGGAAGCACTCCGCTGGCTGGGGATAGTGACACCTGATATGTAAGGAAGCACTCCGCTGGCTGGGGACAGTGACACCTGAGAAGTAAGGAAGCACTCCGCTGGCTGGGGATAGTGACACCTGAGATGTAAGGAGGCACTCCGCTGGCTGGGGACAGTGACACCTGAGAAGTAAGGAAGCACTCCGCTGGCTGGGGATAGTGACACCTGAGATGTAAGGAAGCACTCCGCTGGCTGGGGACAGTGACACCTGAGATGTAAGGAGGCACTCCGCTGGCTGGGGAAGTGACACCTGAGATGTAAGGAAGCACTCCGCTGGCTGGGGACAGTGACACCTGAGATGTAAGGAGTCACTCCGCTGGCTGGGGAAGTAACACCTGAGATGTAAGGAAGCACTCCGCTGGGGGGACACCTGAGATGTAAGGAAGCACTGCGCTGGGGACACCTGAGATGTAAGGAAGCACTCCGCTGGGGACACCTGAGATGTAAGGAAGCACTCAGCTGGGGACACCTGAGATGTAAGGAAGCACTCCGCTGGGGACACCTGAGATGTAAGGAAGCACTCAGCTGGGGACACCTGAGATGTAAGGAAGCACTCCGCTGGGGACACCTGAGATGTAAGGAAGCACTCCGCTGGGGACACCTGAGATGTAAGGAAGCACTCCGCTGGGGACACCTGAGATGTAAGGAAGCACTCCGCTGGGGACACCTGATGGCATCTGATGGTAGGCGACGTGGCAAGTGACACACTCAGGGCTCCCACTGATTCTGATTCTGCATTATGGTAAGTTGAAGTATTTCATTTTATATTACAATGTAATAATAGAAATAATGCGCTTCAATCACCCTGACACCATAACAACCATGGTGCCGGGATAATTGAAGCGCCAACACCAGGTGTTTGGAGTATCTTTATCTGCTGTTTGCTAAACTTTCTGGAATACACATATTTCTATTGTGGTATAGGATCTGGGCCTGCTGTCCCTTCATTCCTCTTTTTTCCTTCCTTCCTCTCTCTTTCTTTCTTTGTTTCTCCCTCCATCCCTCGTTCATCTCAGACTCTAACCACACCCCTTTGAGTCACGCCCCTTTAAGCCACACCCAATAGTACGATTAAACCAACCCCATACCTTGCCGTGGCCCGCTTTGCGCGCCACATTTTTCTTACCCCACTAGGCCACACCTACAAACAAATGTCCACCCCCTAATTTTGATAAGACCCCGCCCACCGACAAAAAAATTGTCCAGGTGAGGATGAGGAATGTAAGTTTACTGTTAAGCCTCCCGGGCCCCTCGAGTCCGGCCGTGTCCCGACACACGCAGCTGCATACAGCAGGAGGCAGGAGCAGAGAGCAGAGTGGGCAAGGCAGAATGCCCATGTGCGGCTGTGAAGGGACATTGATTTCGGCACATGAGGAGGCTCTGAAGTCTAGACAAGAGGTAGGAAGGGAGTGGGAGACAGACTGTCATCTGTTTTGCACAGTTCATGTTCATTTTTTTTTTGTGGGGGGGGGGGGGGGGGGGGCCCCATACAACATTTTGCTATGGGGCCCTGTGATTTCTAGTTACGCCCCTGGCTGCATGTTATCATAGGGGCACAAAGTTCTTCAGTCAGTGGACATCCACACAATGTTTTCATGTCATCACTTGAACTGTATCCATTTTCAAACGCAATTCCTTGAACAAAAAAAAAAAAAAAAAAAAAATAAAAATATATATATATATATATATATATATATATATATATATATATATATATATATATATATATATATAAAAATTATTAATTATAAAATAATTTAAAAAAATTATAACATATGCCAATTTGTTTTATTTATTTATTTATTTTTTTCAATAATTTTGATAAATGATGTTGCGCCTAGTAAATTAGGAAGTGGAATCAGGGAGGCAAATGTTACGATCACATTGAATCTCTTCCCAGATCTCCATACAGAAGCAATGTGTCAGTGTGACACCTTCATCCGGAATAGTTTGATAAGTTGGGTACTGTTTTCATTCCTTTTTATTGGAGATTGCCAATGATAACAGTAAATCTCCAGAGGGTCACTTCCAGGCAGTGAGGCCCCTGGTATAAAATAACTTATTACAGGGTTTACAAAAAATAAATAAAAAAATCTACAGTAAATATGGGACATTGAGAAACGTCTCCAGTCCTTGAGGGGAGACCCAGTTGGATGGGAAGTTCACAGCAACATGCACCGATGAGGAGGAATGGGCCTTGATTAGAGTATAGGAATCAACATGTTCGCAAATAAGTTGTATTGTATCCAGATAGTTAGTGCGGATACACGTGGACCCTCTGGATCGACCTATAGGTGTCTTCTAAGTAGTACCTATAAATACTTTAGCTGCCCAAAACATATAATATAGGATGTTGTGTATGGTTGGGATGGCTGTCATCCGGTTTGTAAATTAGTAGAGCTATTTGAGTTTTTTTTTTTTTTTTTTTTTTTTTTTGGGGGGGGGGATATTAACCATTGTTACCTAGTACACGGGGGACACCTCAGGGTACTCCTCCATTCACTTTTATTGTGTCATTGAGATTTCATCCTATGGGCTCTATAGTGGAGATGTCCACAGAGGACTTTGAGGAACTCATTGATTACTGACAAGGGAGGTGGAGATGTTCCCGGGATGACCTCTAGGTGGCAGAGTGGAACAATAGATGTGATGGAGTCCGGAGAGCAGAGAGCCTCAGCCCCCCACAACCCCCCTGACCCCCATTATAAGTGTTCTTTATAAGTCAGATGTATACCGTGATCGGTGACCTATAGGACGTGAGCATGGACGGATCCCACTGATCCCTGTGCTGTGTATTTGGCGGAACAGACAACAGCTGCTCAGTGTGGAATCCCCGCTCACACTTTCTATTCTATGTAATAATCCACACGGAAGGAGTTCGGCGATCTCCGAGCATTGTGTGATGTGCGGAGACTTCACTTTGGATTTGGGAAAACAAATTAGCGATCTATTCCAATATTAGAAGGTGCTGATTTAGGCGGGAAATTTAAAAAATAATAAAAAAAAAGGCGCTTTTCAAGGGAACCAATGAGGAGGAGGAGTGTGCTCTTATTGTCCAATCAGAAGGCTGGGATATGTATAAATAGCGCCGTAGAGCGGCAAAAGCTCACATTCTTTCCTTGTATCAGCGAAGCATTGAGCAGTAATGGCGAGAACCAAGCAGACCGCCCGTAAGTCCACCGGAGGGAAAGCTCCCCGCAAGCAGCTGGCCACCAAAGCCGCCCGCAAGAGCGCCCCGGCCACCGGCGGAGTCAAGAAGCCTCACCGCTACAGGCCCGGCACCGTGGCTCTCCGAGAGATCCGCCGCTACCAGAAATCCACCGAGCTGCTCATCCGCAAGCTGCCCTTCCAGCGCCTCGTCCGAGAGATCGCCCAGGACTTCAAGACCGACCTGCGCTTCCAGAGCTCCGCCGTCATGGCTCTGCAGGAGGCCTCTGAGGCTTACCTCGTCGGACTCTTCGAGGACACCAACCTCTGCGCCATCCACGCCAAGAGGGTCACCATCATGCCCAAAGACATTCAGCTGGCACGCCGCATCCGCGGAGAGAGGGCATAGAGACACTCCGAACTACTACTAATCCCAACACAAAGGCTCTTTTCAGAGCCACCAAATCCTCCTATATAAAGAGCTCTATATACTCCCTCATCACACCGACTACATGGCCGCAATTCCCGCCACCAGATTTCTGTACCTTCCCCGGGATTATCCTGTTTCTTTTCTCACTCCAGAAGCAAAGCTGAGCCGTAACATTGTTTCTAAGAATAGTAACATTGTTTCTAAGAATAGTAACATTGTTTCTAAGAATAGTAACATTGTTTCTAAGAATAGTAACATTGTTTCTAAGAATAGTAACAATTCGCACTCTCTTCCAATAAGGAAATGTGTGTTTTTTATTTGTTTTTGCCGCTCTCTTCCCGACTTTATATACAATGTAACAATATATATAGCCGACTAAAACATACATGACATTCTCACACAAGACTAATCATTGGATGTTCTACATACTTGACACCTTCTCATTCCAGGCTCCAGCGAAATCGATCTTTGCCAAGTCTTTAGGAATATGGGTTGAGGATCGATCAGCAGATTAGAACATATGATGTGGATGGGATACACAGTCCACATGGAGATGTCACAATGGGGGAGGGGGAGAGAAATCCCTGAAAACCGTGTGCGTTTCATTAATCGCCCATCTGTGGGATCAACTGTTGCTGACAATATTTTGTCTCTGAATGGCCTGTTTTTATCTGTCGGCCCCTCCCTGCAACCAATCAGCGACAAGAGTCAGGAGTACACACTAAACCGAGTTAAAGAATCACATGAGTTACCGAGTTAAAGAATCATATGAGTTATTAGAACTCAGTACACTGAAAGAACCGAGTCCCCACCAGAACAAGATGTAGAACAACACACTGAATCAGTGATCAGGGAGCAGTATTACACTACAGACTGCTTTCAAGACAGAGAGGACAGAGTCATGATAAGAAGATATCCTTATTCAGATTAATTATTTAACCCTTTAGTATTTAGTTGGCTTATCCTAAAGGAAATATGCACGTTAAAAGGGAAAAATATCCCTTCTGGGACATGTGTCTAATTTAGTAGCTATATAACTGAATGAGAGAGCAGTCTCATTTTTATAACACAAAAATACATTTTATCCTGCTTTATAGTATATTTTTCTGCCGTCTGCGTAATATTGTTCTGCGTTCTGGTCCTGAGATTTCCATGCCCCTTGGATTTTTTTTTTTTTTGGTGTGGTAATAGCTAACGTGTGAATAAATCATTATGTGCATGCCCTACGCACATTCATTCACATGCAGATATCAGGGTCAGTGGGGATGGTTTTAGTTTTTATTTTTTCACTTAACAATCCCCTATGTGATAGTTTGTTGAAGTGACAGGTTCTCTTTATTGCATCTGGGGTGTGTTATATGATCATATGAGTATAGGATTGTGCTCAGTAACCTGGGTAGCAGGTGTTCTGTCAGATAAAGCAATCTATAGGAGCAGCCAATATTGTCACTTATGGTGACGCACAAACAGTTGTGTAAACGCTAAGCCTGTTTTTGTGCGTGTGAATTGCATTCTGATGGGCCAACTTCACAGTTAAGATTGATGGCCATCAGATTTGTCCGTAGTCTTTACAGTGCATAATGAGGCCCCTTTTACACTTGTGTGACTTGTCCTGCGACTTGGGACTACAAAGTCGCATGACAAGTGGTACCCCACGATTTCCAATGAGTACCATTCATATCTGTGCGTCTTCCAGTCACTGCCAGACTGCAAAGTAGTCACTGCACTACTTTGGTCTGATTTTGATGCGACTTGAGGCAGAGACATCAAGATTACATAAGTATTTCTTCAAGTCGCATCAAAATCTCATCAAAGTCACAGTAAAAATTGTGGCAAAAATTGCATGACTTTCAAGTTGCTTTAGTGTGAAAGGAGCCTAAGGCCCGGTTCACACTGCTGCGGTGCGGGAGATCGCATATGATTTGCACCGCACTGCAGTTCAAATCATATGCGATCTCTGTGCGATGCAAATTCAGTCATACAGATAGTATGGCTGAATTCACATCGCATTCGGCCCAAAATCGAAGAGGACCCTTTTTTCGGTCCGCAGCAGAATCGGATCGCATGCGTGTTCTCACCATGCGATCCGATTCCTGTCCGAGTTTGCAGATCGCACTGCGATATGCAAGCTGATATGGGGGTGTCATTAAAATTTCACTGACACTCCCAGCAGCTCACATAGGGCAGTGTGAACTGCCGGCGGGAGACATGAACCGATTCAGTTAAAAGATCCGGACTTCCCATCACTAATAGGCGCGTCTACTCTAGAGGATCAGACAGACACGGGGGATCAGATGTTTACTCCAAAAGTGGCTTCGGGGGTGCTATATGTCTAAACATTCTATTTTTAGAATGTAATGTTTAGAAAAACACTCCATTATCCTCAACACACAACTCGGGTTGCTGATCATTCTAACATGACCAGAGGTGTCTCCCGATCATTAGAACACTCAACGGCCGCACTAAATTAAATGAGTGACTGATCATATAAATCAGTTCCCGAAGCCAATCGGCGCTCATATCCGATTTATAAATCGTTTTATTAGAAGAGATGAGAACCACTGTGTGCCAGTATAGGTTGGCATATCGAATGTGACTATAGGAGGTATAATGGTGCCCCTGGTCGGTGTATGTATGTAGAGCCCTGTGAGGAGGAGGTGGGTGGCTCTGATAACCTGTAAGTAGCCAGTGTAGAATGTGAGGAGTATGTAGACGGTAGGTAGGAGGTATAATGGTGCCCCTGGTCGGTGTATGTACGTAGAGCCCTGTGAGGAGGTAGGTGTCTCTGATGACCTGTAAGTAGCCAGTGTAGAATGTGAGGAGGATGTAGACGGTAGGTAGGAGATATAATGGTGCCCCTGGTCGGTATATGATTGTAGAGCCATGTGAGGAGGAGGTGGGTGGCTCTGATGACCTGTAAGTAGCCAGTGTAGAATGTGAGGAGTATGTAGGTAGGAGGTATAATGGTGCCACTGGTCGGTGTACGTAGAGCTCTGTCAGGAGGAGGTGGGTGGCTCTGAGAAGAGCCTTTGGGGTGTGTAGATGAAAGGAGGTCTCCGGTGGGAATTATTTCTTCTTCGGAGCCGCCTTCTTGGGCTTAGCTGCTGTCTTGGGTTTAGCCGCCTTCTTAGCCGGACTCTTGGCGGCTTTTTTCGGCTTGGCTGCAGCTTTGGGCTTCTTGGGGCTCTTTACCACCTTCTTGGCTTTGGCAGCTGCAGGCTTTTTGGCGGGTTTCTTGGCGGCCTTCTTGGGGCTCTTGGCTGCGGTGGGGGCTTTGGTGGTGGTCTTCTTCTTGGGGGACTTGGCTGGCTTCTTGGCGGCCGGTTTCTTGGGGGACTTGGCCGCAGCCGATGGCTTCTTGGTACTTTTCTTGGCGCTTGCCGCCTTGTCCTCCTGCTTCTTGTTGATCTTGAAGGATCCGGAGGCGCCATGTCCTTTGACCTGGACGAGGCTCCCCTTAGTCACCAGCCCCCTGATGGCCACCTTCAGGCGGCTGTTGTTCTTGTCCACATCGTATCCTCCGGCGGCCAGGACCTTCTTGAGGGCGGCCAGGGAGACCCCGCTGCGCTCTTTGGAAGCGGCCACGGCTTTGACGAGGAGTTCGGACACGCTGGGACCGGACGGCTTCTTGCTGCCTTTCTTGGCTCCACCGGCTGCCGCCTTCTTAGCCGGCTTCTTCTTGGCGGCGGGCTCCGCGGGAGGAGCGGCGGCTGGGGCGCTCTCAGTCTCCGTCATGATTCTTCAGAAAGGTTTACAACACGTTCATAATACGATGATCCTAGCACTCTGCCTTTATACAGTACGATCGGCATTTCTATTGGCTGGTACACAACACGCTGTCTGCACTGCTATTGGTTACACATTAGACACGCCCACCCACTCTTTACTTCAGTAATGGGGAATCTTCTCTCTCTTGTTGTGTTTTCCGGGCAGAGAGAACAACGATTTTATTCTGAAATAGAACGATGTCCGATCTTCATCGGGGACCCGATCTGCTGACTGGACTGTCACTTATCGGGGGTCACTTCCAGCTGTCAGGAGCTGCTGAGGAGGCTGAACACAGAGGCAGCAAACACAGCCATCCTCCTGAGTGGGTGTCCCATTCTTCCTTCTATCTTGTTTTCTACCCAAATTCTACACAGAAAACAATCTTCTCACATCTCCCACTAGAATGATCTTCACATTAGATGAGTGAAGAGTGACCACCAGGAAACATTTCACTCTAATACAGAACTCGGCTTATCTATAGCTGAGTAGAAGGAGCCTGGAACAAAAACATCAGCCGGTGAAATGAGATCCTTGTGTGATGTGATGGCAGATATTGTTATACATACAAATGTCTCCGCTGATTACACAATGTCATGTTTTATGGGCGATGTATCATTATCTGGTCATCATGATACATCGATTGTTATCCAGATACTTTAAGAACGTTTATCGATCTGTTTTACTGCACAGCTATATATCCTACGCAGGTATAATGTATGCTTTGAATCCTTCTATCTAGAATATACGTTTATTGTTTTGGTGATCAAAGAGCCAATCCATCAACATTGGATCCCCCAAGAGATCATTTCAGTAACAAGAACTTTGCTGAAAATCTTAATATAGTGTAGCTTGAGGTGCATCTTGATAGCAAATATCGACTATTTGTAAGTTAGTGAGCGGTGGATTTATTTCTAGACTACTAAAATAAAATAAAAATGCATAATGACCAGGAAACTTATTATATTTGTGTTAATATTTTCCAGGACAAGCTTTCAGGGTGCCGCTTCCTCTCAGATCCAAAAAGGAACGAAAGGTACAGGGAATTCACCAAAAAGTTTGAACCTGGGGATTTTAACATTGGACCCCTTTTACCCCATTACCATCTCCGCTCTGTATCCCAGTTCGTTCCGCTCCTCCTTTCCCTAGATAGGATCTCTTCTCTGTATCCCTCAGAGCACCGGTCTACTAGTGTGGAAGAATTCCGTCTAACCCTGAAAATATACAGCGCTAAAAACTTTCACTGATCCAATGATCCCAATCACATGGAAAGTACATGTATCTCATAGTACAATAAATCTCCAGAGACACGGATATTAATACCCGCCTTCTCTCCCAACTTTATTCTGATGTATACTCAATATATAGCACACCGCTCCTTCCTATCATTAATAGCACCGCTCCACCGTATGTACAAAAGCATCGCTCCTCTATATCCCGAATAGCATTTCTCCTCTGTATCCTAAGCACAACTCCACCAATATCTCCATAAAGAGGACCTGTCACCTGACCAATACTATCACATGGGGGGGGGGGGGGGGGGCATTGGGGCTGAAAAGACCACCAATATCTCCATAAAGAGGACCTGTCCATCCAAGTGGGACACCCTCCACAGTTCGTGGATTGAAGGAGTTGCTCTATTTTCCATAAGTGCCGTATACAATTACAGGACTTACATAACATTAAAATGGTTCATGTGTGGTAAGTTGTTTTATACCAGGGAGGGACCTGGAAGTGATCCTCTGGAGATTTACTGATCATTGACAATATTTAATAAAAAGGAATAAATAAAAAAAAAAAAAAAAAAACAAGTCTGGAGTGGCGGTGAGAGGATACATGGCATCTGTACTGAGATCCGCGAAGAGATACAATGTGATTCATTGTAATGTTTTCCTTCATAATTCCCAAATTGTGTTTACAATGTAGACTTTGGAAGCTGAACCAGAACAATGTCTGGGGATCTAGTGAATTGGAAACACAAGCGTCCATCTAGATACTTGACTTTTTTTTTGGGTGGGGATAGATGTACCTGGGTTGCAAAACAAATCGAATAATCCAGAATCATGTTGTACATGGTTAGAATGAAGTCACAGCTCCGATGTGTATTATGTGGGTGGCTCATTTCCACTATACAACACAAAGACACCCATCTCTTCATACAAAGAGCCCCGCATAAATATAGATAATGGAAAGTTTGATCTCCATGGGAGAACAATGTGATAATGACCGCACACCTCTCCATACCAACACATGTTACAAAATAGATTGTATTGAATAAAGCTTTCAGTTTATAGAACAATGTGATCTCATTACAGGGACTCCTCTTCATTCTCCTCCATCTTTTATTACTGATTAATTTATTCCAGGGATCATTCAAAAGATTCAAATCATCCTCCCGACTGGAAAGGGACACAGATCTCCTCTCCTTCCTCAGAGGGATAAAAAAATAATATCTGAGAGAAACACCTATAACTGTGATTGGCTCAACTTTCAAACTGAATTCCATGAAACGTTACAGACAACCGCCAAATCCGATAGGAAGCTTCCCATACTTTCCGGAGAACATTTTATTTCAGACATTTCAAGAATCAATATTACAATCAAATGGAAGACACTTTGATTGTATTTCAAAATCCGCTATGCTATAGGATTTTTGCTATAGAGATCAATGAAAAGTCTTCCGAACAAGTATGGCGAGAAATCTCTTTCTGGAAACCTCAAAAGAAAGATATGATTGGTTGATGAACGAAACGCCCATAACTGTGATTGGTTTAGATATCAAATTGAATTTCATTTTTTTCCCGCCGGAATCATATAGAACGTTACAGACAAATAATCAGCCCTATTATACCGCCAAATCCAACACTGAGATCCGAGGAGATCATCAGATGAGAGATTTATCCTAGAATTATCATCAAAGCTTTGTTTTCAAGCAGATACATGTATTAGTCAGAAATGACCACAAATGGATTTTAATTATTACTAAAACATGCACAATATTTCCATATGTTCTCATTCTAGATCTCTACCTTTCTATGGGAATAAAGTAGTGTTTTAGGGATGAGCCGAACACCCCCGGGGGGGGGGGGGGACTTTCTCAGCAGAACAGGCAAGTGATGTCACTTCTCTGTATAGGAGATGATGGAATAATCACAGTGCTGCCCATGGACATCACACACACACACACCGTGTCTCTTCTCCTTTATCATTGTTCAGTGAATAGGATCTGTCCGCTCCGCCAACAGACACAGAGGAGGGATTAGAGATCAGAACTTCCATTCCTAGAAGAACATTCTCTACACACAGAGAACTTTGTTCTTCCTGTTGGACTTTTCCTGATTAGAGAACTAAGAGCATCATTAGGCGGGAAATTCAAAGTGAGTAACGGCTGTGAGGTCAGACTGATGGGGCGGGGCTTATGTGACCTCACAGACACACCTCCCATCCCGTTCCCGCTCCCTGCTGTATATAAGGAGGAGGCCGGGCGGCGGCTATTCACTGTTCTTCTTGTATCTAACAGCGGAGTATAGAGATGTCTGGTCGCGGTAAAGGAGGGAAGGGTCTGGGCAAAGGAGGTGCTAAGCGGCACAGGAAGGTGCTCCGGGACAACATCCAGGGCATCACCAAACCCGCCATCCGACGTTTGGCCCGCAGAGGGGGTGTCAAGCGCATCTCCGGACTCATCTATGAGGAGACCCGCGGAGTGCTGAAAGTCTTCCTGGAGAATGTCATCCGCGATGCCGTCACCTACACCGAGCACGCCAAGAGGAAGACCGTCACCGCCATGGATGTCGTCTATGCTCTCAAACGCCAGGGCCGCACTCTCTACGGATTCGGAGGCTAAACCCTCATAGACACCTACCCACTTCACCGAAACAAAGGTCCTTCTCAGGGCCACCCACCTTCTCATACAAAGAGCTGTCTATAATCATTATCTGTACATTTCTTCTGCAGTTATAACGTTTTAGTGAGGGGAAAGGACGTTTTTTTGGCTAAACCGACACTATACAATCCGATTGCACGATTTTCTTTAGATGCAATACAACAGATCTGTCTTCCAATATCATTTTTTTTTCTGGTAGGTTGTTCCACCAATAAACACCACTTTAGTTAATTGAAAATCTATTGGTGTTTTCATATGTTCCACATTTGTCACCTGGGGAGTCCTTGGGGAAAAAATAAATAAATAAATAACCTAAATAAATATTTAATTTGGTAATAATCAGAAGTAATTTCTGTCTAACCGAAATTAAAATGTCGGATTTGGAGGTATAAAAAGCATGATTGTTTTTATTTTTTGTAGAGTTCAAAAAGTCTCTCCTTTCTCAGAGGAGAAAACACGTGTTCAGGAGACTTTCTAATGATCTCTACTCTGCAGTACAAAGAATAAGACGGACGATAACATTTCCAGCGTATGTATTATTGTTGGGGAATTCAACTGTGTGAAATGAAGGGGGTCTAATATCGTGATTGTCCGATCAGTTGATGGGAACAATCCATAGAACTCCGGTGGGGGATGAGATCAGTGGGGAGATGGATTATTTGTGATCTTTAGAAGTAAAGGATGGAGAATGAAGAGTCCATGTAATGAGATCACATCTTATAATCAGAGGAACCATTTTATTTTCAACGTGTAAAAGAAAACACTTATTTTGACATGTGTCTCTTTCTATGGAGAGGTATAATGCGGCTGAATATTCCTACTTTGTTATTCATTCATTTTTACAGTGAACTATGTATCACATAAATATAGAACTTAGTTGCAGAATAGGAAACCAAACAATGGTGTTGGGTGTCTTAGAAGAGCCGGTAATTGAGGCGGATGAATTATCCAAAGAAATGTATTCCAAGATCTCTGTTATCAGCCCAGAAAACACTTGTTCAGTAGACTTTCCATTCATCTCTATAGCAGGGCGGATTCTGTATTCGGATATCAAATTATTTCCAACGTATTTCTTATTCTTGGTGAATAATTCCCCTGCAATGAAGGGGACCGTTGATGAATGTTCCCGGGAGGGTCGGCTGAGTGGATCGGAGGTGACTTTAACAGTCCATTGAATTCCTGAGATAAATTTGTAGGAAGGAATTAGAAAGTTGAGCCAATCACAGTTCTCGGCGATTCCTTCAGATCTTCTGATGAAGGTGGTGAGGAGATCGGTGTTCCTTTTCAGTTGGAAGGATTTTTGTTTGGCATCTATTGAATGGGATTTAATCATTCATCACAAGTAAAGGACGGAGAGCAATGAAGATCATTCCCTGTAATCAGATCACTTTGTTCTATAAACTACCATGCAAGAATTTAAAATAGAACATACAATCAGATCTCCCGATAGCAATGTATGTGTGTCTTTCTATGGAGAGGTATAATGCGGCTGAATCTTTTTTACTTTACTACTGATCTGTAAGAAGTGTGACTAAGAATACAAAGTGTTTGCTTATAGATTGAACTATGTATCACATTCTATGTATAGAACATAATCGGAGGATAGGAAACCAGACAATGGCGTGTGCCGGGCTCTTTGTATGGAGAGGTGGGTGGCTCTGAGAAGAGCCGTTGTGTTGGGTAATAGAGGCGGGGGAATTGTCGGGATTACTTGGATTTGGCGGCCTTGTGGCTCTCGGTCTTCTTGGGCAGCAGCACGGCCTGGATGTTGGGCAGGACTCCTCCCTGGGCGATGGTGACTCCGCCCAGCAGCTTGTTGAGCTCCTCGTCGTTGCGGACAGCCAGCTGGAGGTGTCGGGGGATGATGCGGGTCTTCTTGTTGTCGCGGGCGGCGTTGCCGGCCAGCTCGAGGATCTCAGCCGTCAGATATTCGAGGACGGCGGCCAGATAGACGGGAGCTCCGGCCCCGACCCGCTCGGCATAGTTGCCCTTCCTCAGCAGGCGGTGGACACGACCGACTGGGAACTGCAGACCAGCCCGGGATGATCGGGTCTTGGCCTTAGCCCGAACCTTGCCTCCTTGTTTGCCGCGTCCTGACATGGTAACTGGATGATTGGGTTATTCACTGTAGAATATCACCCCACAGCCACTCCCCTTCATTTATACACTCAGTGCTCTGACGTCACACGCTGTGATTGGTCATGTTTGAATCCAGCCATTGGTGCCCTGACTTGTCTCTAAACCAATCTGTAAGGGAGAAAAGAAAGCCTGACATCCCTCCCCATCACATGACTGAATCCTCCAATAGAAGTGTGAGGAGGGATGAGGCTCATTTGCATAGGACGTCTATATAAGCAGCACACGAGGGCGGCTCCAGCACATTTTACCTTCTCAGAGCGGAGGAAATATCATTAACTCTTATCATGCCTGAACCAGCCAAGTCAGCCCCGGCGCCCAAGAAGGGCTCCAAGAAAGCCGTGACCAAGAGCCAGAAGAAGGACGGCAAGAAGCGGAGGAAGAGCAGGAAGGAGAGTTATGCCATCTACGTGTACAAGGTGCTCAAGCAGGTCCACCCCGACACCGGCATCTCGTCCAAGGCCATGGGCATCATGAACTCCTTCGTCAATGACATCTTCGAGCGCATCGCCGGAGAATCTTCCCGCCTGGCTCATTACAACAAGCGCCGCACCATCACCTCCCGGGAGATCCAGACCGCCGTCCGCCTCCTCCTGCCCGGAGAGCTGGCCAAGCACGCCGTCTCCGAGGGCACCAAGGCCGTCACCAAGTACACCAGCGCCAAGTAATCCCCCCCATCCCCCATCATCATCCCAACACAAGACACAAAGGCTCTTCTAAGAGCCACCCACCATTTCCATCAATGAGCTGTCATCACATTTTACCGCAATTCTTAACCCATTAGAAATGAAGAATCAACAGATTATCAATAAGATCAGGTTTGTACAATCTGATGGCAAATTGTTCATTTGAGGATGTATTATAGTTGGAATAAATCCATCCGAATATCAGCTAGTTTTCTACATTCCCTTTATATGGGAATTCTTCACTTATTACCATTTAGTCCCATCCATTCTACAGACTATCTGGAGGATCGGATTTGTATGAATATTGTCGGCTAGTGGCAACAAACCATCCAATCACAAGGATTACACCTCTATAACATTGTGTATACATCATTTTTGACCTACACGGTTTCTGTTTTTTCTTTTTTTTTTGGGCGGTATAATAGGATTCGGCGGTATAATAGGGCTGATGGTTTGCCTAACGTTCTTCACTATTCAGGCGGGAAAATTTGAAATATGAGCCAATCAGAGCAGTGGGCGTTTGATAATCCTAATGGGGATCGTTAGAGTGGGTCGGTCAGATTGGGATGGGAATTAATAATCATTCCTTCTATTCCCGTCCCGATTCTCTATGGATTGCGGAGATCATCTCCACTTTCTGTCTGTATACATTACTCTATTCAACTCCTTGTACTGCACACACACCCCCGGTGTTATACCAGACATGGCCACAAGGTGGCAGAGCTGAATAAATACTTATGCCGCACTCACACATTGTTACAATAAAAGATCCTCCACACAATCTCCCGCCTTACATATATACAAAGTATCAGCTACATACAAATCTGACCACAATATCACCTCGGACAGCGCACAGTCCTATATATAGAAGGTAGAGATAGAAAATGGTCCCTAGGACATGGGACGTGTTTATCACCTTTACTAAGATCTACACATTTATAGGTGAACTTACACATCATCTCCAATCCTGGAAACCATTTTATTCCCATCATCCCCCACTCTGAAAGCTTTTATAATTGTATTATTATCATTAGGGGATTTAAAAAAAACATAGTGTTAGTATTAAAAGGAGGTTGAAGGGGAGTGCGCATGGCGCGGGCTTCCAAGATGGCGCCGTCGTCTGAAGCTCCGCTCCACCTCAGCCCACCGCTGCCCAACCGGAGCTAACAGAGGGCTCGAATTCCACGCAATTCGAGCCATCCATACAGGGGTACACCCCAGGAACCCAGCGGTATACATAACCGCGGCCCAGGAGGGCTCCGTCGGGCCATATTCCGGCCGTTCCCGGCCCCCTCAGAAGATCCAAAATGGCCGCCGGCGTCTGAAGCCCCGCTCCTCCACAGACTGTCACTGCACACCGGAGCTGCCAGGAAAGCTCAAATAACCCCGCTCTTTGTGCCATCCGTATAGGGGGACACCACAGGGACCCGCACGTGCTTTACAGCTGCTCCAGTGAGCCAGATGATGGCCGTCCCCGGCCCCCTCAGCTATGCTAAGATGGCGTCAGCCACACGAGGCCCCGCAGGCCTCTGAGGAGATACTACAATCCATTGCTGACCAGGACCCAGGATGGGCATCTATTTTCAGGTACTGAATTCCCCCCCCAGCAGGCAGTCAGTTCTCCCTCATCTACGGAATCCCTGCTAGGGGGATTATCCCACAGGCTACCCAGACAACCCCACAGATGGACCCTCACACAGGCATGTTGCTCACAGTCAGTGAAAGCACAGGAGGACATACTACCCCCCACTGACTTCCCATCTATGATGGCAGCTTTTTCCCCCGAATGTTATCTAAAAGTCTGGCCCTGAACGCTGCTCAAATCACTACATCTATACAGGCATCTTTGCACGCTGACCTGCAGCAAATAGGGATGAGGATAGACACCATAGAACAGAAGTCTGACCAAGCAGTGGCTCAGATTAACCGAACTCTGCCAGACTGCAAGAAGTACAAGATCAATTGGAAACGGCATTCGCCAAAATCGATGACCTCGAGAATAGGTCGAGACGATATAACTTTCGATTAAGGGGGCTCCCGGAATCTGAAAAAGACGTGGATAAAGCGGTTAAATCCTTGATTAAAGGCCTTATACCTGGCATCACTGATCACCGTTTAGAACTTGATAGAGCCCACAGAGCGCTGCAGGCTCCCCGCTCTGACGGACTGCCCCGTGATATTATTGTCAAACCACATCATTACTCAGTCAAAGAAGAAGTTATGAGAAAAAGCACGATACTCAGAAAAATCTCACTTTACTTGGGCACAAGATTCAGATCTTCGCTGACCTTTCCCTTACACAGTACAAAAGAGGCGATATCTGAAAAAGACAAGTTGAGAAGATCGTGGTGTTCTTAACCCACAACACAATGGGAAGGAAGCAAGAAAAACAAAACATTGTATCTACTCAATCAGCCCAGTCAAATCCGTGTCTATTTGTATCTATTTCAATCATCAACAGCAGATCAATGATAAAAGCCATAAGCTGCCTGATAGGTAAATGACACAAAATATATACAAAGTATCAGCTACATACAAATCTGACCACAATATCACCTCGGACAGCGCACAGTCCTATATATAGAAGGTAGAGATAGAAAATGGTCCCTAGGACATGGGACGTGTTTATCACCTTTACTAAGATCTACACATTTATAGGTGAACTTACACATCATCTCCAATCCTGGAAACCATTTTATTCCCATCATCCCCCACTCTGAAAGCTTTTATAATTGTATTATTATCATTAGGGGATTTAAAAAAAAAATAGTGTTAGTATTAAAAGGAGGTTGAATTGAGTTCATACAAGATGTGCATATACAAGATGTGCATATTGCAATCAAAGTGAATGTTCAGCCCAAACATGTTTTTTTTTTTTTTTTTTTTTTTTTTTTTTTTTTTTTTTCTTTTTTTTTTTTTTCTTCTTTTAAAGTTTTGTATTACCATGAGGAAAGGTTATGACCTCTGTTAGGTTTTTTTTTTTTTTTTTTTTTTTTTCTTTTTGTACTACTGTAAAACATTCCATATAGGGGTGCAGGGCTTCAGTGGTAAACTTACAAACCACAATGTGTGTGCCCCATACACTCTACAATCTGATTTCCTCCACTAACAATTACATAGAGCAGCTTATCAGACAGACCTGATATGTTCGAAAGTCACAGTGCTTTGGTCTTGAAAACCTCCTTCAGCTGAGACCAGGACAGTCTCCACCAGACATGGAAACCACAACTCCTTTCCACTATCAGTTGCTCCATCATAAAATATGTCATGCTTTCATTCCCCTGTGGCCCCTTAGATTATTTTAGGACAACTTCTGAAATTATATTTGCGCTCAACAGCATGACATTTTTATTGATATTGTCCTTCCTGTTATATCCTGATGAAGAGCTCTCAGAGATCCTCTGAGGAAGACATTGATAATTCCCCTTCACCATGGTCACCAGATAAAATCCCTATTGTATGAGGATTATAACTAGGGACCTGTGAACGGACCGAAAGTTCGAACGAACGTTAGAACCCTATTAATTACAATGGACGCAAACTTTCAAAATCTAAAGTGCTAATTATAACGGCCAATATGCATGTTATTGTCCTAAAAAGGGTTTGGGAACCCGGGTCGTGCCCCAGGGGACATGTATCAATGCAAAAAGAAGTTTTAAAAATGGAAGTTTTCTCTGGAGCAGTCATTTTAATGATGCATAAAGTGAAACAAAGAAAAGTGAAATATTCCTTTAAATATCGTACCTGGGGGGGGGGGGGGGGGGGGGGGGGGGTGTGGGGGGGGGGGGGGGGGGGGGGGGTCTAAAGTATGCCTGTGAAGTCGCATGTGTTTCCCGAGTTTAGAACTGTCCCTGCACAAAATGGCATTTGTAAAGGAAAACAAGCCATTTAAAACTGCTTGTGGCTTTAATGTAATGCCTTGTCCTGGCAATATGGATGAAAATCTTTGAGAAAAATGGCATGGCTACCCCATCAAAACACCCCAGCCCATTACCAGCCCCTTTGGGTCTTGTATGGATATTAAGGGGAACCCCGCACCCAATATATGTTATGTTAATGTTAGGTAGATGCCTGGGTTGCACAAATCAACTACACAACACCAGCAATGGGGGGATAGATCCAGGTGTATGCTGTGCAGGAGGCACACTACACTCACTGTAACAGTGCTAGGTTAGGAAGCAAAGCAAAGCTGACACTGTCCCTGTCTATCCTGCTCTCTTCCTGAACACTACACTCACTGTAACAGCGCTATCTAAAGAAGTAAAGCACAGCTGACACTGTCCCTGCCCATCCTTCTCTCTATGAATGCCGCAACAAACTACACAAGGCCGCCGCGCTGGCGGCCTTATATAGTGTGGGGCGTATACTAAACCCCCTTGAGCTATGATTGGCCACAGGCATACTGCCTGTGGCCAATTATGGCTCTCCCCGCTGCCGGCACTGTGATTGGCCAAGCATGCGGGGTCACAGTGCATGCTTGGCCAATCATCAGCCAGCAATGCACTGCGACTGGCGCAGTGCACTGTGGGCCGTTCGTATCACACAAATTTGATGCAAATGGCCCACAAAGTTATGGTTTCAACGAACGGCCGATGTTCGTTTCGAACATGGGTTTGAATCGAACACCGGGCTCATCCCTAATTATAACCATCTCATTTATGAAAGCATTGTAATTTGTGGTTCAAGTGCAGAGGTGTATAGAAAAAAAAAAGTATGTACAATACACACATGTACTGAAGTTCTATATGATTGAATTAATGTCATAATACACATGGATTAACTAATATATCCATGTTTGATTTGTGAGGAGTTCCTCAAATCCTGCATGAAGTCTGCAAAATCCAATCTTACAATCAAACCCTAGCATCTTCTCTTCCACTTCCAAGAACCTTTTCACAGCCATTATCTTCTTTTGGGAAACTACAGAATGTCCTGACCCTATTCCCCAGGCCTTATATCTACTATATGCTTTTTTTTTTAAATTTATTTATTTATTTTTCATCCCCACAACAAGAATACCAAGCTCCCTTTCTGCTAGGAAGAGGATCGGCAAATTCTTTCTCTAATGATCAATTTAATTAAGAAAGTCTCACATCCTTTTCCCAAATCCTTGATGTGCTCCAAATACTAGGGGTACAATTGAAAAATATTTATGGTATAGGATCCCCCTATAAACCTTCACAAACTCAAATTTCACCCCAATGTCCCTGATAGAGTTGAGCGGACACCTGGATCTACTGGTTCGACGGGTTCAGCCGAACTTCGCAAAAAAAGTTTGAGTTTGGGACCCGAACTTGACCCCGAACCCGAACTTTTGAGGAAAATGGCTCTATAAAAAAAAAATATATATATATATATATAAAGGGCTAGAGGGCTGCAAATGGCAGCAAAATGTTGTTAAGAGCATGACAAGTGCTCTGCAAACAAATGTGGATAGGGAAATAACTAAAAATAGCATAAAATACATAAAAAATAAATAATAATAATCTTGACCTAGGAGGACGAGGTCCATATGGAGTAGGAGGTTGAGGGGCGGTGGATGTGGCGGTGGAGGAGGACGAGGTAGCCAACACTGTTTTTTTTTTGTTTTTTTTTTATTTATTTTAAATTAGGGTACACCCCAAAAGAGTGAGAAAGATCAAACATACAACAATGGCTGGGTAAGACCGGTATACATGTCTATTCTGCACAAGTACGGACAAGTCCTGTGGGATCCATGCCTGGTTCATTTTAATGTCCACATTGGCTCTGGACAGGCGGGTGCACTTGTCTGTGATAATGCCCCCTGCCGTGCTAAATACATGTTCAGATAATACACTGGCTGCAGGGCAGGCCAGCACCTCCAAGACGTAAAGGGCAAGCTCAGGCCATGTGCCCAATTTGTAGACCCAGAAATAATAATATATATCAAATAATAAGCCATTTTTTACAAAAATTGCCACTCCGCAAGACTTGGACCCAAAAGTTGTGTAGTGCCCGGTGCCATAGGATGTGTCAAAATAATTAGGGTGTTTTTTTTCTCTGAGAAGTGGGTTTCCTGTAATAATATAATATCCGCTTGTAGGGGTTTGTAGTTTTGAAAAGCTTTTTTACGTTTCCGGGGGGAATTAAACCCCCTGACATTATGGGAAGTTATTCTAATACCCATTTTGCTGGTAAGAGGGCAGCTTGGCACTCAAGTTTGGGGGAGGGTCTCGGGGAGGGTCTCGAGGAGTGGCTTTCCCTCGTTCACCATCCCTGAGGGATGGGGAAGTCAGGATAGGCATAAGTGGGAGCAGGTCCCGCCGAGTAGCAGTAATGTGAGTATACAGTGTAAATAGTAGTGTCAAAAATAACACCTTATATGCAGCCAAAAAAAAAAAATAATTATTGCAATTTTTTTGCAAAATGGTGTTTTTGTCAGCGTAATTCAGGTACCTGACTATGACTGCTCTGGGTTTGGTACGTTGCTCTGTGCGTTGTCCTATGCGATGAACACGTTCAATAATGCATGGCGTACGGAGACCTAGCTGTTCAGGAATGGTCACCGTACATAAGTCAGTTAGCTGTAGATTGGAATATGATTCAGGCAGTCCCACAATCCTCAAATTATTCCTCCTCGAACGATTCTCCAAATCGTCCAATTTTATTATTGCACCGCAATAGAGAGCACTGCCACCAGCACCGGGATAGAGAGCACTGACACCAGCACGGAGATAGAGCATACTGGCAGCAAGCAGTGTTGCCGGCCCGGCCACCCATATTTTTTGTCAGTTTCCGGAGTGGTCCAATCCTATCCTGTATTCAGCCAGCGGGTGGGGCCGCCCAACCCCGAGGGCGGACTTGACAGGCGAGGCGAGTGATGTCATGGCGCATCCCGTCAGGCGCACTAGAATCTAACAGCCCATCCCAGGCATCCATCCAAAGCACGAATGGACCAGCCCAGGGCAGGCAGGCACACCATAAGGTAATACAAAAAAAAAAAAAAAATCATATAGTAGATATAAGGCCAGGAGAATAGGGTCAGGGTCAGAACATTCTGTAGTTTCCCAAAAGAAGATAATGGCTGTGAAAAGGTTCTTGGAAGTGGAAGAGTAGATGCTAGGGTTTGATTGTAAGATTGAATTTTGCAGACTTCATGCAGGATTTGAGGAACTCCTCACAAATCAAACATGTATATATTAGATCATCCATGTGTATTATGATATTGATCCAATCCTATAGAACTTCAGTATATGTGTGTATTGTACATGCATTTATATACACCACTGCACTTTGCCACCAATTGCAATTCTTTCATAAATGAGATGGGTATAATCCTCATACAATAGGGATTTTATCTGGTGACTAGGGATGGGCCCGGTGCTCGATGCGAACCCATGTTCGCATCGAGCACCGGGTGTTCGCTCGCTC
>CM053027.1:615869473-615892914 GCA_028564925.1 Lithobates sylvaticus | reverse complement strand
CCGAAAAAAGGAAGGCGGCAGCCGGTGGAGCCAAGAAAGGCAGCAAGAAGCCGTCCGGTCCCCAGCCGTGTCCGAACTCCTCGTCAAAGCCGTGGCCGCTTCCAAAGAGCGCAGCGGGGTCTCCCTGGCCGCCCTCAAGAAGGTCCTGGCCGCCGGAGGATACGATGTGGACAAGAACAACAGCCGCCTGAAGGTGGCCATCAGGGGGCTGGTGACTAAGGGGAGCCTCGTCCAGGTCAAAGGACATGGCGCCTCCGGATCCTTCAAGATCAACAAGAAGCAGGAGGACAAGGCGGCAAGCGCCAAGAAAAGTACCAAGAAGCCATCGGCTGCGGCCAAGTCCCCCAAGAAACCGGCCGCCAAGAAGCCAGCCAAGTCCCCCAAGAAGAAGACCACCACCAAAGCCCCCACCGCAGCCAAGAGCCCCAAGAAGGCCGCCAAGAAACCCGCCAAAAAGCCTGCAGCTGCCAAAGCCAAGAAGGTGGTAAAGAGCCCCAAGAAGCCCAAAGCTGCAGCCAAGCCGAAAAAAGCCGCCAAGAGTCCGGCTAAGAAGGCGGCTAAACCCAAGACAGCAGCCAAGCCCAAGAAGGCGGCTCCGAAGAAGAAATAATTCCCACCGGAGACCTCCTTTCATCTACACACCCCAAAGGCTCTTCTCAGAGCCACCCACCTCCTCCTGACAGAGCTCTACGTACACCGACCAGTGGCACCATTATACCTCCTACCTACATACTCCTCACATTCTACACTGGCTACTTACAGGTCATCAGAGCCACCCACCTCCTCCTCACATGGCTCTACAATCATATACCGACCAGGGGCACCATTATATCTCCTACCTACCGTCTACATCCTCCTCACATTCTACACTGGCTACTTACAGGTCATCAGAGACACCTACCTCCTCACAGGGCTCTACGTACATACACCGACCAGGGGCACCATTATACCTCCTACCTACCGTCTACATACTCCTCACATTCTACACTGGCTACTTACAGGTTATCAGAGCCACCCACCTCCTCCTCACAGGGCTCTACATACATACACCGACCAGGGGCACCATTATACCTCCTATAGTCACATTCGATATGCCAACCTATACTGGCACACAGTGGTTCTCATCTCTTCTAATAAAACGATTTATAAATCGGATATGAGCGCCGATTGGCTTCGGAACTGATTTTATATGATCAGTCACTCATTTAATTTAGTGCGGCCGTTGAGTGTTCTAATGATCGGGAGACACCTCTGGTCATGTTAGAATGATCAGCAACCCGAGTTGTGTGTTGAGGATAATGGAGTGTTTTTCTAAACATTACATTCTAAAAATAGAATGTTTAGACATATAGCACCCCCGAAGCCACTTTTGGAGTAAACATCTGATCCCCCGTGTCTGTCTGATCCTCTAGAGTAGACGCGCCCATTAGAGGATGGGAAGCGGTCCGGATCTTTTAACTGAACTCGGTTCAGTTTCGAACTACTTCACCTGAAATGAACCGAATTCAATAAATAGCGATTTCTTCTGTTCTTTCTTCTTCATTCTCGGTTCTTCGTTCACCACACCTTGATACTTAGGCTGAGTCTAATCTTAGCTCACCTGACAGCGAATTGAGACCACGTGCTCTTTGACCTCAACCTTCTTAAGATTGATTGAGAATCAAAAAGAATGAATTCGTCAAATCTTCCACACAGAAGTAGGGCAGGTTTCCTGTGGAGGAGTTTTTTTTTCTTGTATTTTTCCTTTCTCCCTTTCTCAGAGAGCACAATCCTATTGTTGTTGTGTCAGACTGACCGCCACAAAAGACGCTGTGGTAAAAATGAAAAAAGCCGGATTTTTGTGCTAGTGTGAACCACTCATTCGTGAATTGGGCAACTTCACGAGTTAACATTGCTAGGCCATCACAGATTATTTCGCGTTGTCTTTACAGCGGCATGCACTAGGAAAAATTTGGATTTTAACTACCGCGGGGTCGAAAGTACCCACGATAGTAAACAATCCAATCGTTAGGCCACGGTGTCACTCACTGCTGCGGGTGCGTGAACGCTGCGAATCTACTGCGTGTTCCCTGCACCCCGCATTCCTCTATCCCCTCTCTTCTCCCTCCCGTCTCCTCCTCCTTCTCATCTCGGCTCTCCTCCCTCCCCCCCGGCAAAGTTCACAACTGCCCTATGGCTAAGCTGCTGGGAGTGTCATTGAAAATTTTTAATGACACCACCCCCCTCTATGCCAGCTCGCATATCGGTCAGTGCGATCTGCAAACTCAGTGTACAGGAATCGGATCGCATGGTGAGAAACTACTCATGCGATCCGATTCTGCTGCGGAGCCGAAAAAAAAAAAAAAAAGGGTCCACTCAGTTCGAGTATTTGGGCCAGAATGCGATGTGAATTCAAGGGCCATACTATCTGTATGACTGAATTTGCATCGCACAGAGATTCGCATAAAAGATTTGAACTGTGCAGTGCGTTTCGCAATCATATGAGCGATCTCTCTGCCAACCTCGTAGCAGTGTGGAAACCGGGCCTTAAAGGCTCCTTTCACACGTAAAGCAAACTTGAAAGGTCATGTCAATTTATGTGTCGCACAAATTTTAACTGTTGACTTTGGATGAGAATATTTGATGCTTACTTGAAGAGAATACATTATGATTAATCTTGATGTCTCTGTCCTCAAGTCGCATCAAAATCAGACCAAAGTATTGCAGTTGACTACTTTGGCAGTCTTGCAGTGACGGAAGACGCACAGATATGAATGGTACTCATTTGGAAATCGTGGGGTAGCCACTTAAGTCATGCGACTTTGATAGTCCCAAGTCGCAGGACAAGTCACACAATGTAAAAGGGAAAAGGGGCCTCATTATGCACCTGGTAAAGACTAATACGGTACAAATCTGGATGGCGTATAGCAAGCTTAAACTGTGAAGGTTGGCCCCATCATATATGGCAATTCACAGAGACGCAACTTACGCACAAAACACAGAGCTTAGCGTTTTACACAACTGTTATGTGCGTCACCATAAGGTGACAATATTGGCTGCACCTATAGATTGCTTTATCTTGACCGAACACCTGGCTACCCAAAGGTTAGACTGAGCACAATCCAATACTCATAATAACATATAACACCACACCCCAGATGCAATAAAATGATAGACCTGTCACTTCAACAAACTATCCACATAGGGGATTGTTAAGTGAAAAAATAAATAAAATAAAACTAAAAGCCAGTCCCCACTGACTCCTGATATCTGCATGTGAATAAATGTTGGCGTAGGGCATGCACATAAACCAATGGATTTATTCACACGTTAGCTATCACCTCACCACACCAATAAAAAAAAAAAAATCCAAGGGGCAATGGAAATCTCAGGACCATAAACAGCATAACAATATTACGTCAGGACCTGCAAGAAAAATAATACTATGAACAGCAGGATAAAATTTAATTTTATGTAGTTATAACAAATATGACAGCTCTCTCAATCCTAGTTATCATAGCTACTAAATTAGATCACACCCTAGTCCCAGAAGGGATATGTTGTTTTCCCTTTTAAACATGTTCATAATTCGTTTAAGGATAAGCCAACTAAATACTAAAGGGTTAAAATAATTAAATCTGAAGTGAGGATATCTTCTATATCATGACTCCCTATTCCTCTCTTTCATTGAAAGCAGGGTCTGTAGTGTAGGTACTGCTTCCTTGATCACTGAGTTCAGTGTGTTGTTCTACAATCTTGTTCCTGGTGGGGACTCTCAGATGGTTCTTTCAGTGTAAACTGTAGATATCTAATAACCTCATGATGATATCTTTGACTCCTCGGTCAAGGGTCATTGTGCATTCGTTAACTCGGTTTAGTGTTTACTTACTCCTGACTCTTAGTCGCTGATTGGTTTAGCAGGGATGGGGCCGAGTGCTCTCTCACACCTAGGATCATATTACCATTTAGCAGGCCTGCTATGCTATGCTATGTATTGAGTGCACAGTGAACTGTTTCAAACGGATCAGTTCACTCAGATGAATCGACTCACCCAGTTCACTGAAAAGAATCGATTCAAAAGAACGATTCGTTCATGAACTGGACATCACTAGCGCCTATTGGCCGACAGATAAAAACAGGCCATTCAGAGACAAAATATTGTCAGCAACAGTTGATCCCACAGATGGGCGATTAATGAAACGCACACGGTTTTCAGGGATTTCTCTCCCCCTCCCCCATTGTGACATCTCCATGTGGACTGTGTATCCCATCCACATCATATGTTCTAATCTGCTGATCGATCCTCAACCCATATTCCTAAAGACTTGGCAAAGATCGATTTCGCTGGAGCCTGGAATGAGAAGGTGTCAAGTATGTAGAACATCCAATGATTAGTCTTGTGTGAGAATGTCATGTATGTTTTAGTCGGCTATATATATTGTTACATTGTATATAAAGTCGGGAAGAGAGCGGCAAAAACAAATAAAAAACACACATTTCCTTATTGGAAGAGAGTGCGAATTGTTACTATTCTTAGAAACAATGTTACTATTCTTAGAAACAATGTTACTATTTTTGGGAAACAATGTTACTTTTTTTAAAACCCAATGTTCAATTTTTAGAAACAATTTTTAGGGCTCACTTTGCTTCGGGAGTGGAAAAGATACGGGAAAACCCGGGGAAGGTTAAAACCCTGGGGGCGGGAATTGGGGGCCAAATGGGGTCGGTGTAAATGAGGGGGGTATATAGAGCCTTTTTATAGGAGGATTTGGGGGCTCTAAAAAGAGCCTTTGTGTTGGATTAGTAAAAGTTCGGAGTGTCTCTATCCCCTCTCTCCGGGGTTTGCGGGGGCCCACCCTGAATGTTTTTGGGGCATAAAAGGTGACCCCTTTGGCGTGATGGCGCAGGGGTTGGTCCCTCGAAGAGTCCGACGAGGAAAGCCTAAAGGGGGCCTCCTGCAGAGCCATGACGGGGAGCTCGGGAAAGGGCGCAGGTGGGTCTTAAAGGGTCCTGGCTTTCCCCTGGGACGGGGCGCTGGGGGGCAGTTTTGCGGATGAGCACTCGGTGGATTTCTGGTAGCGGCGGATCCTGGGAAAACCCAGGGTGGGGGCCTGTAGCTTGAGGCTTCTTGATTTCCGGGCCGGTGGGGGGGCGCTTTTTTCGGGGGCGGCTTGGGTTTTCCGGGCGTTTTGCGGGGAGTTTTCCCCCCTCCGGTGGATTTTACGGGCGGCCCTGTTTGGGTTCCCTCGCCATTACTGTTTCAATTTTTCGCAATAAAAAGGAAAGAATGTGAGTTTTTTGCCGCTCTAAAAACGGCGCTTTTTTATACATATCCCAGCCTTCTGTTTGGACAAAAAGAGCAACACTCCCCCTCCTCATTGGGTTCCCTTAAAAAGCCCCCTTTTTTTTTATTATTTTTTAAATTTCCCGCCTAAATAAACCCCTTTTCTAATTTTGGGAAATAAAACGCTAATTTGGGTTTTCCCCCCAAATCCAAATGAAGCCCTCCGCCCCTCACACAATGCTGGGAATCGCCAAAACCCTTCCGTGAAAAATTATTACTAGAATAGAAAGTGTGAGGGGGGTTTCCACATTTAGCACTTTTTGCCCGTTCCCCCCAAAAATACACAGCCCCAGGGATAAATGGACCCCCAGGTTTCCCCCCGCCCCTATAGGTCACCGACCAGGGTATACTTTCGGACTTATAAAAAACCCTTTTAAAAGGGGGGTCAGGGGGGGGGGGCTGAGGCTCTCCCTCCCCGGGGAATTCCAAACCCCATCTATTTTTTCCACTCTGCCACCTAGGGGTCATCCCGGAACACTCCACCCCCCTTTTGTCAGTAAACAATAGTTCCCAAAGTCCTCTGGGGACATCCCCCCCTATAGGCCCTTTGGTTAAATCTAAATTTGACACAAAAAAAGGGTAATGGGGGGATACCCGGGAGGTTTTCCCCCCGTTAAATAGAACAAGGGGTTTAAAATCCCCCCCCCAAAAAAAAAAAAAAAAAAAAAAAAAACTCAAATAGCTCTATTTAAATTTAAAAACCCGGGATGACACCCACCCCAAACCCAATACACAACATCCTTTTATTATATGTTTTGGCAGCTAAAGTTTTTATGGGTACTATTTAGAAGACCCTATGGGGCGATCCAAGGGTCCACAAAACCGCACTAAACTATCTGGTAAAATACAACTTTTTTGCAAAACATGTTGATTCCTATACTCAAATCAAGGCCCTTCCTCCTCTTGGGTGCAGGGTTGCTGTGAACTTCCCACCCAAACCCTGGGTCTCCCCTAAAGGGACGGAGACGTTTCTCAATGTCCCTTTTTTTAAACGGTAATTTTTTTTTTTTAAATTTTTTTGTCCCCCCTTTTTAAAAGTTATTTTATCCAGGGGCCCCCCACTCCCTTTTAAAGACCCTCGGAGATTTACGTTATAAATTGGCAATCTCCAAAAAAAAGGAATAAAAAACAGAAACCCAACAAAATAAAACCCTTTTCCCGGGAAAGGTTCACACTGAAAACTTTGCTTTTTTAAAGGAGATCGGGGAAGGAAAAATTGTTTCGAACCCATTTGCCTCCCTGATTCCATTCCTAATTTACGGGCCCGGAAACATCTTTTATAAAAATTTAAATTGAAAAAAATTTAAAAAAATAAAAAAAACCAAATTTGGCAAATTTTTAAAATTTTTTTTAATTTATTTTAAAATTTTAATAATTTGTATAAAAAATATAAAATATAAATAATATATATATATAAAATATATATATATATATATATAAATAATTTTTTTTTTTTTTTTTGTTAAAGGGAAATTTGGGCGTTTGAAAAGGATACATTTTCAAGGGGATGACATGAAAACATTTTTTGGGGATTCCACGGGCCGAAGAACTTGTCCCCCTATGAAAACAAGCAGGGGCTGTCCCTGCTACATCCCGGGCCCGTGTAGAAGGTAAAAGGTAAACAGAGAGCCCTTTTTCACTGGGGGGAAATTGGGAGAAATAAATTAAAATTTGTATTACAAGGAATCTTTTCCGGGACCCCGAGAACCACTGCTGCAGTTTTTTTGGGAAAATTAGAGATGTACACCAGATGTAGGGGCCCGAAGGATAAAACCCGGAGATATTGTGGGGACTTTATAAAAGTAACGGGGATAGAAAAAATCCCCAGTGAAAGGTGCGGGGGCCCGGCCCGGCCCCCCTATTATAATGTAAAACCGGGAGGAAGGGTTTGGGGGGGGAAATCAAATACACTTTTTTTTTGTCATTTTTTATGTTTTCAACCCCATGTTTTAAATTTAAATGGATTCTTTAAACCAAAGAAATACGTTAAAAAATATTAAAATTTCAGATTTGTTTTGGTCTTTGTTTTGACTTTAAAAATACAAAATTCCGAGCAAGTTTTTTTCTGGGCGAAAACTAGAGAACCCGGGAAATACTTTCTTTGGAGTCCTAAAAAGAAGACATTATTACTGGAGGGAAGAAGGAAACGCCCACAACTTGTTTGGGTTTTCAGTTTTTAAAAAATTGGGCTGTTTTCAAAATTTTTTCCCCCCCGGGAAATTTTATTAATTTTTACAGCCCAAATATTCTCTCCTTTTTACCGCCAAATCCACACCGAGGGGGATAAAGGGAAGGGGACTTTTAAAACGGAGAAAATGAAAGCACTCTAATTAAATTAGCCCGGGAATAAATAGGAAAAAATTTCTTTTTGCTACTGAACCACGAGAAAACACTTCTGAATGTTCCAAAATTTCCGGGATCTCCCACGCACAACACAAACACATAGAAAAATTTTCCCTTCTTTTAATAGATCTAAAGGGGTTCTTATGGGGGAAAAAGAAGTTATGATCATTTCCCAATCGACATGAAATGTTCATGTCACTGACTAAATATTTTTTTTTTCTTTTTTGGGGCCCTTTACAGTTAAGTTTGCCCCTCATACACAACCACCCCTTGGGTAAAAAATAATGTGAAATGAAGGTGGGTAACCATGAAAAAGATAATATGTCCAAGGGCTTTAAATAAAGAAAAATATTTCATGTCTGAAGAACCAGATCGCCCCCCCCCCCCCCCTCTGTAACGCGCAAGGGCCAAAAATTTCAAAAATTCTCTCCCCGTTAAATTTATTTTTTTTAAAGGGTTTGCTGAGAAATACAAACAATCTGTAGTTTAAAAAAAATTTACAAGGTTCTAAAAGAATGTAAAATTCCCCTGCAAAAAAACCAACATGCTGTACCCCGCCCATTTCCATTTTAGTCTCCTATCGGGGTCCGTTTTAACCTAAGCGGGGAAAAAAAAAGGTTTAAAGGCGTAAATATTTTAAATTTTTCAAGAACTATTTTATAATTTATGACAAAATTTTGAAAATTAGAAAACTGGGGGATCGGTTTAGGGTTACGAAAATCCAAAATAAAAATTTTTTTTAGGATAATCTCCCAATAATATCTAGAAAACCCCTTAAGAAGGAAGAATATTTTTGGGCCTTCTCTAGATGTATTTCTGTTGCCTTAAAAAATTTTTCAAAACCAAAAATTTTTTGGGAACCTTAAAAAAAGGGAAAAACAATATATTCTTTGTAATGAATGGGTGTGACTCCGCCTTTTGCACTGAGGTTTCCATCAGGTCCGCAAGTCCTAAAAGGAGGGCGAGCGGACAAGCACTAATCTTTTTTCTTTTTAATAACAGAGAAGTATCGTCATGCTGGGCCGGGGGAAAAGGGAAAGGAAAGGGGCCCTGGCAAAGGAGCGCTAAGAGGCACGGGAAGGTGCTCCGGACAACATCCGGGGCACACCAAACCCGCCACCGACTTTTCCCGCAAAAGGGGTGCCCCAAGCGCATTTTCCGGGACTCACCCTATGAGGAAACCCCGGAGTGCTGAAAGTTTTCCGGAAAATTTCCCTCCGCAGGGCCGTCCCCCTTTCACCAGCCGCCAAGGGGGAAGACCGCACCCCCATGGATTTTCGTTATGCTCTCAAACGCCGGGGCCGCACTCCCCAAGGGATTCGGAGGCAAAACCCTCATGGGACACCTACCCACTTCACCGAAAAAAAGTCCTTCCGGGCCCACCCCCCTTTCCCTCTACAAAGAGCTTTTCTAAATCATTATCTTTACATTTCTTCGGGGTTTTATAACTTTTTAGTTTTTGGGAAAGGTTTTTAAATGTTTAAACTAAACTTACACAAAAAGTTTCACGATTTTTTTTAGAGGGCAATACAACAATCTGTTTACAATATCTAATTTTGTTTTTTCGGGTGGGTTTGGTTTCACCAATAAAAAACCAAAAATTTTGGAACCAAAACCGGGAAAACCGACCTGATTTTCCAAACAGAAAAATGTGTTTTGGGGCAATAAATTGTACAGTTTTAAACTGGCGTTTTTTCCGATTACTCCCAATCACCTCACAAAATTTTTTTTATAATATTTAAAACCCCTACATGTAAGAAAAAGACCAAATTTAACGGGCATTGACGTCAAATTTTTATATGATCTTTATTTTCCTTTATAAAAGGGGAAAATAGACGTCAAATTTCCCATCGTGTGGATACCGAGACTTTGGGGGTATAAAAAAAAGGGGGGCACAATTTTTTAAGTCTTGGCCGACCCGCCACAGAGTCCCCTCCTTTCTCAAAGGGGAAAACACGTGTTCCGGAGGCCCTTTTTAATGATCTCTGCAGGGAAAAAAGAAAAAACGGGCGTTTCCCTTTCCTTTTATTATTGTTGGGGGGAAATTTAAAATGTGAAAAAGGGGGGGCTAATATGGTGATTTTTCCGGGCATAGATGTGAGATGATGGGGAAAAAATCAAAAGAATTTTCCGGGGGGAAGGGGAAACAGTGTCCAAACCTTTGTGAAAATTTAATTCTGGATGGGGGAAATGAAGAGTCCCTGTAATGAATCCCCATTGCTCAAAAAAACTGACATAAAATTTGATTTACCATTTTTTTCTAAATAACAAAATTTTCCCCCATCGGGGTTTACATTTTTATAGAGAGGGGGAAACCAAATTTTTTTTTTTAACAAACAAAAAAAAAAAGAAAAATAATTTGGGGGTCCCATTTTTTTAATCAGATCTCCCGATGACAATGTTTTGTGCCCGGGTGGGTCTTTTTAATATACTACTCAAGTGGTGAAGTCTCCTAACACGTGTTTTGGGAAATAATACCAAAAAGTTTGTTTTTACAGTAAACTATGTACAAAATTAAAAAGTGTGTAAAAATATAATAAAAAAAAACAGAGGGTAGGAAACCAAACAAAGGGGTGGGGCCGGGCTCTTGAAAGGGAGGTGGGGGGGCCGAGAAGAGCCGTTGTGTTTTGGGGAATAGAGGGGGGTGAAATTTTCGGGATTTCTTGGGTTGGCGGGCCTTTTGGCTCTCGGGCTTCCCCTTTGGGGAGCAAACACGGGGCCCTTTATGTTTTGGGGAGGGCTTTCCCCCCTGGGCGAAAGGTGGGCTCCGCCCAGCAGGGTTGTTTTACTCCTCTCCCTTTCGGACAGCCACTGGAGGGTGCGGGGGGTGAGCGGGGCCCCCTTGTTGTCGCGGGCGGGGGTTTTCCGGGCCCCTCAGGATCTCAAACCCTCAGATCTCGAGGACGGCGGGCCGATATAAAGGGGGGGCTCCGGGCCCCCCCCCGCCGGGAAAAGTTGCCCCCTCACAGGCGTGGGCCAAAGACCGACTGGAACTGCAGACCACCCGGGGTGGAACGGGGCTTGGCCTTTGGGCCCAACCTTGCCTCCTTGTTTTTCCGCGTCCTCCTGGTAAAGGGTTTATCGGGGTTTTTCACTTTAAATTAAAATTTACCCCACAGCCACTCCCTTTTATTTAAACCCCTCAGTTGGGTCCCGACGTCACACCCTGTGATTGGGGCCTGTTTTTAAAGCAGCCAATGGGCCCTGACTTTCCTAAAAAAACCCTTTTGTAAAAGGAAAAGAAAAGGGCCTTTACGTCCCCCCCATCACATGACTGAAAACCTCCAAAAGAAGTGTAGAGGGATGAGGGTCATTTTCATAGGAAAAGTCTATATAAACAGCACAAAGAGGGGGGCCCAAACACATTTTTCCCTTTTTCAGAGCGGAGGAAAAATTTTTAACCCTTTTCATGCCTGAACCACCAAGTCAGCCCCGGGGGCCCAAGAAGGGGTTCCCAAAAAAGCCGTGACCAAGAGCCAGAAGAAGGACGGCAAGAAGCGGAGGAAGAGCAGGGAAGGGGAGTTTTTTGCCAAACTCCCTGTACAATGGCCCCAAGCAGGTCCACCCCACCCCGGGATCTCGTCCAAGCCGGGCCATGAACCCCTTTGTCAATGCATCTTTCCCAGCGCATCGCCGGGGAATCCTTCCCGCCCGGGGCCCTTACAACAAGCGGGCCCCACCATCACCTCCCGGGGGATCCAACCGCCGTCCCCCCTCCTCCTCCCGGGGAACTGGCCAACCGGGCCCTCTCCGAGGGCCCCCCAAGGCCGGGCCCCCCAAGTACAAACCCGCGCCCAAATAAAAACCCCCCAACCCCCATCATCCCCCCAAAACAAACACAAAGGCCCCTTTTAAAGCCACCCACCAATTTCCCCTCAATGAGCTGTCCCAACATTTTACCCAATTCTTAACCCATTAGAAAAAAAGAATCAAAAGATTAAACAATAAAAACAGGGTTTTACCAAAACTGAAGGGAAGTTATTCATTTTTTTTAGTAAAATAGTTTTAAAAAAATCCATCCAAATAAACACTATTTTCTACATTTCCTTTTAAATGGGAATTCTTTTAAATTTTTTTCCATTAAAATCCCCTCCATCTACAGACTATCTGGAGGGTCGGGTTTGTTTAATATTTCGGGGTAGTGGGAACAAAAAACCCCCAATCACATTGTATATCTTCCCACATCTCCGGAAAACAAAGGGATGTTATACCCGAAATTAAACCCCAAGGTGGGAAAGCTGAATAAACATTTATGCCGCACTCACACATTGTTACAATAAAAAAAATCCTCCACAACCCCCTCCCGCCTTAAAATTGTTACTTACTGAAAAGAAAAAAGTTTTAGAAACGTGGTGTTCTCAAACCACAGCACATTGGGGGCAGAACAAGAAAAAAAGAACATTGTATCTTCTCAAAACACCCAGTCAAAAGTGTACTATTTCAATCAACCGCAGATACATGTACCAAAAAATAAAGCCATAAGCTCCTGAACGGTTTTAAAAGACCCAAAAAATATACAAAGTACAAACTACATACAAATCTGATTTACAATATCACCTCGGACAGGCCCCCACAGTCCTTTAAAAAGAAGGGACCATTTGAAAATTCCCCTAGGGCATGGGACCCTGTTTTTCACCTTTTACAATATCTACAAATTTTAAAGGGGAACTTTCACATCATCCTTTCCCAAACCCCGGGAAAAATCCCTCCCCCACTCAAAAAACTTTTTTTAAATTTTAATTTTCATCATTCGAGGAAATTAAAAAAAAAAAAAAGTTTAGTGGTTTTTATTAAAAGGGGGTCCAATTGATAAAAAAATTTTCGAACCCTATACGTTATAATGGACGCGAACGTTCGAAATCAAAAGTGCTAATTACAACGGCCAATATGCATGTTAATGTCATAAAACAGGTTTGGGGACCCGGGTCCTGCCCCAGGGGACATATATCAATGCAAAAAGAACTTTTAAAAACTAACGTTTTTTCGGGAGCAGTCATTTTAATGATGCATAAAGTGAAAAAAAAAAAGTGAAATTTTCCTTTAAATATGGTACCTGGGGGGTGTCTAAAGTATGCCTGTGAAGTGGCATGTGTTTCCCGTGTTTAGAACTGTCCTTGCACAAAATGACATTTGTAAAGGAAAAAAAGAAGCCATTTAAAACCACTTGCGGCTTTAGGTTTGATCTTAAGTAGAATCTGAACAGGTACATTTATGAAGTGTAGCTCCATCCCAAAAAAAAAATCTATTTTTAAGCTTTTTGGAGAACATAGGGAGGGGTTATCACCCCTGTAACATTTGCTGTCTTTGCACATCTGTTCAGAACATGTCACCTCACTTTCCGTCCCAATGACAAATGTTTTTGGAAAAGTGGGGTTTTAATTGAAACAAGGATTGTGATAAAGTATCAGTAGAGAGGAGATACCCTTTTTCCCAAATTAAATCTAACAGGATAGAATTTCCCTTCCTAGGGGTATTTTTCCTCTCACTTCCTTTTTTTTTTCTCTTTCCATTTGCAAGTAGGAGTCGTTTTTGTAAGTTGGATGTTTGAAAGTAGGGGCCTGGCGTATATACTCTGCAGAAATTTGCCCTATTAGATGTTGGTGTAGCCACAAGACTGGTGGGCACAGGAATGGGCCCTGCTGTGAGTTAATAGATCAAGATTTGTAATTGCATGCACCTGTTGAACAGGGCAGAAAAATTGGGGGTGGTGGTGGTGGTGGTGGTGGACGGTTTTGCCACAAGACTGTAAGCTCTCACAGTTACTCTTGGGGGCGCAGGAATGGGCCCTGCTGTGAGTTATTAGATCAAGATTTGTAATTGCAAGCACCTGATGAACAGGCAGAAAAATTGGGCCTTTGGCGGTGGTGGTGGACGGTGTTGCCACAAGACTGTAGGCCCTCATAGTTACTCTTGGTGGGCGCAGGAATGGGCCCTGCTGTGAGTTATTAGATCAAGATTTGTAATTGCAAGCACCTGATGAACAGGGCAGAAAAATTGTGCCTTTGGCGGTGGTGGTGCACTGTGTTGCCACAAGACTGCACCCCCTCACAGTTACTCTTGGTGGGCGCAGGAATGGGCCCTGCTGTGACTATTAGATCAAGATTTGTAATTACACGCACCTGTTAAACAGGGCAGAAAAATTTGGGCCGGTGGTGGTGGACGGTGTTGCCACAGGACTGCAGGCCCTCATAGTTACTCTTGGTGGGCGCAGGATGGGCCCTGCATTGAACTATTAGATCAAGATTTGTAATTACCCGCCCCTGTTAAACAGGGGCTGAAAAATTGTGCCTTAGGCACTGGTGCTGGTGCCACAACACTGCAACACGGCCCTCACAGATACTGTACTTGGAGCACAGCAGTCACACGTGTTGCGAAGCATTTTTTTTAAAAAATTTGTAAGTACACACGCCCCTGTTAAACAGGGGCTGAAAAATTGTGCCTTAGGCACTGGTGCTGGTGCCACAACACTGCAACCCGGCCCTCACAGATACTGTACTTGGAGCACAGCAGTCACACGTGTTGCGAATTTTTTTTTTTTTAAAAATTTGTAAGTACACGCCCCTGTTAAACAGGGGCTGAAAAATTGTGCCTTAGGCACTGGTGCTGGTGCCACAACACTGCAACCGGCCCTCACAGATACTGTACTTGGAGCACAGCAGTCACACGTGTTGCGAAGCATTTTTTTTTTTTAAAAAATTGTAAGTACACGCCCCTGTTAAACAGGGGCTGAAAAATTGTGCCTTAGGCACTGGTGCTGGTGCCACAACACTGCAACACGGCCCTCACAGATACTGTACTTGGAGCACAGCAGTCACACGTGTTGCGAAGCATTTTTTTTAAAAAATTGTAAGTACACGCCCCTGTTAAACAGGGGCTGAAAAAATGTGCCTTAGGCACTGGTGCTGGTGCCACAACACTGCAACACGGCCCTCACAGAGACTGTACTTGGAGCACAGCAGTCACACGTGTTGCGAAGCATTTTTTTTAAAAAAAATTGTAAGTACACGCCCCTGTTAAACAGGGGCTGAAAAATTGTGCCTTAGGCACTGGTGCTGGTGCCACAACACTGCAACACGGCCCTCACAGAGACTGTACTTGGAGCACAGCAGTCACACGTGTTGCGAAGCATTTTTTAAAAAAAAAAAAAATTTAAGTAAGTACACGCCCCTGTTAAACAGGGGCTGAAAAATTGTGCCTTAGGCACTGGTGTGGTGGCATGGATCATTGAGGAGGAGGAAGAGGATAGTCAGTGAACATAAGAGGACAGTCACTCAGCATCAGCATAGGCAGTCTTGAAGGGATGTGACATTAAAAATTATTCGGTTATATCCGCCTCAGGTGCCTGGTAGCTGGTGGTGATCCAAGACTGATTCATTTTGATGAATGTCAGTCGATCAACCGAGGCGGTGGACAGGCGCACCCTATGATCAGTCACAAATCCTCCAGCAGCACTGAATGTGCGTTCGGAAAGAACGCTGGAGGCAGGACAGGCCAGTAGCTCAATTGCATACTGTGCAAGCTCTGGCCAGTGATCCATCCTCAGGACCCAGTAAGCCAGAGGATTTTCGGTGGAAAGGTGTCCAAGTCTGACCTTGCCCCAAGGTATTCCTGCACCATGTATATCAGACGCTGGCGATGGTTGCTGGAACCGATCATACCTTGGGGCTGCGGACTAAAAAATTGTCTGAACGCATCGGTCAGACGTCCACCTTCCCCACCGCTCCTTCTGCCACTGACCGAAGCCTCAGCAACTCGTCGCCCAGGACCAGGAGTTTGTAGCCTCCCAGTTTCTGGGAACGCGTTGCACAGACCTTTCTGCAAGGCCTCCCTGAGATGTCTCATCCTCTGCTCCCTCTGCGACGGCAAGATAAGGCCGCAACCTTACCCTTGTACCGCGGATCAAGGAGAGTGGCCAGCCAGTAATGGTCCCTCTCCTTGATCCGAAGAACACGAGGATCCTTCCGCAGGCTTTGCAGGATCAGGGAGGCCATGCAGCGTAGGTTAGCTGAGGCATTCGGTCCGGAGTCTTCTGGGTCACTGAGGATGACATGATCGCCAGCCACCTCCTCCCAGCCACGTACAAGTCCACTGGCTTGTTGGGACTGTACATCATCCCTAAAAGACTGCTGCTGCTGCTGCTGATGCTCCAGGCTCCACCTCCATGCTCACACTCCTCCTCCTCCTCCTCCTCCTCCTCCTCCTCATCCTCTTCCTGTGTGATGGGTGGGACAGAAGGAACACTGTCCGGATAAAGGGGGCCTTGAGAGGCAAGGAAGTCCTCCTCTTCCTGCCTCTGTTCTGCCTCAAGTGCCCTGTCCATTATCCCACGCAGCGTATGCTCCAACAGGTGGACAAGAGGGACAGTGTCACTGATGCATGCACTGTCACTGCTCACCATCCTCGTGGCCTCCTCAAATGGTGAGAGGACAGTGCATGCATCCCTGATCATGCTCCACTGACGTGGGGAAAAAAAACCAAGCTCCCCTGACCCTGTCCTGGTGCCGTAGTCGCAAAGGTACTCATTGATGGCCCTCTGCTGCGTGTGCAGTCGCTGCAGCATGGCCAACGTTGAGTTCCACCTGGTGGGCATGTCAGATATTAGGCGGTTCTTGGGCAGGTTCAGCTCCTTTTGCAGCTCAGTCAGCCGAGCACTGGCATTATAAGATCGGCGGAAATGCACACAGACTTTCCTGGCCTGCCTCAGGACATCCTGTAAGCCTGGGAACCTGCCCAAGAACCGCTGCACCACCAGGTTGAGGACGTGAGCCATGCAGGGCACATGGGTGAGCTGCCCCTGTCGCAGGGCGGAGAGGAGGTTGGTGCCATTGTCAGAAACGACCATTCCTGGCTTAAGCTGACGTGGCGTCAACCACCTCTCCCCCTGCCCCTGCAGAGCTGCCAGAACCTCTGGCCCAGTGTGGCTCCTGTCCCCCAAACACACCAGCGCAAGCACGGCATGGCATCTTTTTGCCTGCGTACTTGCGTAGCCCCTTGTACGCCTACGGAGCACCGCTGGTTCCAAGGACAGAGCACTGGAAGAAGAAGAAGAGGAGGGGGTGGAGGAGAGAGGTGTGTCACAACCAGTAGCAGTAGTCGCGTTTTGGAGGCGTGGTGGCGGAACAACCTCCAACACTACTGCACCTTGTCCTGCATCCCTCCCAGCTGCCAATAGAGTGACCCAATGGGCCGTGAAAGAAAGGTACCGTCCCTGTCCATGCCTGCTGGACCATGAGTCAGCGGTAATATGCACCTTACCGCTGACCGCCCTGTCCAGCGAGGCATGGACATTGCCCTCCACATGCCGGTAGAGAGACGGAATCGCCTTCCGCGAGAAAAAGTGGCGTTTTTGGGAACCTGCCACTGAGGAACCGCACATTGAACAAACTCACGGAAGGGGGCCGAGTCTACCAACTGAAAAGGCAGCAGTTGAAGTGCTAGCAATTTAGCAAGGCTAGCATTCAACCGCTGGGCATGTGGATGGCTGGGAGTGTACTTCTTTCTACGGTCCAGCAGCTGGGGCAGGGAAATTTGCCTGCTGCATTCGGACGTCGGTGTACTGCAAGTACTTGGTTGTGACACACCGAATTCTACACCTTCAGTCCTCTCAGAGCAGCTTTCAGAGAGGACTGAAGGTGTAGTGGGGATGGAGATCCCAGCTGAGGAGGAGCAAGGAGAGGTCCGCTTAGTTCTTTGGTGTGGGTCTTTTATGTGTGCCTGCCAACGAGCTGCATGGCAGGTCGCCATATGTCTGGTCATGCTTGTCGTGCCCAAGCGGCTGATGTTTTGGCCACGCGAGATACGCTTGAGACAAATATTGCAAATAGCAGTGGTGCGATCTGCTGCACTCGTCTCAAAAAAGGCCCACACCAAAGAACTTTTCTGATAACGTGCAGAGGCAGCGCCCTGCACAGGCGGAGCTCTGCGGTGTTGTACAGTTGCTGTGCTGGCCTCTACCTGGCCTCAGGGGGCATCCTGCCTCGTTGGACATGTGACGCCGCCTCCTCCTCCTCCTCGTCCTCCTCCTCATCCTCTCTCCCTTGAGGCACCCACGTGGAGTCAGTGACCTCATCATCCCCTCCCTCTTCACCACTAGAGCAAACCTGGCAGTAAGCTGCAGCTGGTGGAACTGTACTGCCAGATTCCTCAAGCTGGGTATCGTCATCCGAGCCTTCGAATCGTTGGGCATCCTCCTGGAGCATGTACCCAACACTGTGCTCAAAGAGTTCGGGGGACTCCTCAGGAGGACATGGTGGGTCTAGGGAAGGGGTGGCTGATGATGCTCTGTCAGTACCCTGAGCCTGGGTGAGAGAGGATGAGGAGGAGGATGAGGAGGGCTTGGTCATCCATTCTACCAAGCCTTCAGCATGATGCGGCTCCACATGTCCAGCTGCCGAAAACAAAGACGCGCGTGTCCCATGGCCACGTGCTGATGACGATGCACGACCACGTCCACGTCCACGGCCACGTCCACTAGAAACAGAGCCTGCCTGCCCTGTGTTCTTGGCTCTGCACCCTCTGCCTCCCCTTGGCGGTCTTCCAGCCATTGTAGTCGGTAGTCCTGTGGGTGCTGCTGAGAAGAAAATATAGGAGCTCTGTGTGATGCCACTAACACACTAGAAGTCCTATGGGTGCTTCTGCAAAGAAAATAGAGGAGCTCTGTGTGATGCCACTAACACACTAGAAGTCCTGTGGGTGCTGCTGCAAAGAAAATAGAGGAGCTCTGTGTGATGCCACTAACACACTAGAAGTCCTGTGGGTGCTTCTGCAAAGAAAATAGAGGAGCTCTGTGTGATGCCACTAACACACTAGAAGTCCTGTGGTGCTTCTGCAAAGAAAATAGAGGAGCTGTGTGATGCCACTAACACACTAGAAGTCCTGTGGGTGCTGCTGCAAAGAGGAGCTCTGTGTGATGCCACTAACACACTAGAAGTCCTGTGGGTGCTTCTGCAAAGAAAATAGAGGAGCTCTGTGTGATGCCACTAACACACTAGAAGTCCTGTGGGTGCTTCTGAGAAGAATATAGAGGAGCTCTGTGTGATGCCACACTAACACACTAGAAGTCCTGTGGGTGCTCTGCAAAGAAAATAGAGGAGCTCTGTGTGATGCCACTAACACACTAGAAGTCCTGTGGGTGCTTCTGCAAAGAAAATAGAGGAGCTCTGTGTGATGCCACTAACACACTAGAAGTCCTGTGGGTGCTTCTGCAAAGAAAAATAGAGGAGCTCTGTGTGATGCCACTAACACACTAGAAGTCCTGTGGGTGCTTCTGCAAAAAAATAGAGGAGCTCTGTGTGATGCCACTAACACACTAGAAGTCCTGTGGGTGCTCTGCAAAGAAAATAGAGGAGCTCTGTGTGATGCCACTAACACACTAGAAGTCCTGTGGGTGCTGCAGCAAAGAAAATAGAGGAGCTCTGTGTGATGCCACTAACACACTAGAAGTCCTGTGGGTGCTGCTGCAAAGAAAATAGAGGAGCTCTGTGTGATGCCAAAAACATACTAGAAGTCCTGTGGGTGCTCTGCAAAGAAAATAGAGGAGCTCTGTGTGATGCCACTAACACACTAGAAGTCCTGTGGGTGCTTCTGCAAAGAAAATAGAGAGGAGCTCTGTGTGATGCCACTAACACACTAGAAGTCCTGTGGGTGCTGCTGCAAAGAAAATATAGATGAGCTCTGTGTGATGCCACTAACACACTAGAAGTCCTGTGGGTGCTTCTGCAAAGAAAATAGAGGAGCTCTGTGTGATGCCACTAACACACTAGAAGTCCTGTGGGTGCTTCTGCAAAGAAAATAGAGGAGCTCTGTGTGATGCCACTAACACACTAGAAGTCCTGTGGGTGCTTCTGCAAAGAATAGAGGAGCTCTGTGTGATGCCACTAACACACTAGAAGTCCTGTGGGTGCTTCTGCAAAGAAAATATAGGAGCTCTGTGTGATGCCACTAACACACTAGAAGTCCTGTGGGTGCTTCTGCAAAGAAAATAGAGGAGCTCTGTGTGATGCCACTAACACACTAGAAGTCCTATGGGTGCTTCTGCAAAGAAAATAGAGGAGCTCTGTGTGATGCCACTAACACACTAGAAGTCCTATGGGTGCTTCTGCAAAGAAAAATAGAGGAGCTCTGTGTGATGGGACTAACTAACACACTTCAAGTCCTGTGGGTGCTTCTGGGAAGAAAATATAGTAGCTGTGTGTGATGGGACTAACACACTTCAAGTCCTATAGGTGGGTCTGGGAACAAAATATAGGAGCTCTGTGTGTGTGATGGGACTAACACACTTCAAGTCCTATAGGTGCTTCTGGGAAAAAATATAGCTCTGTGTGTGTGATGGGACTAACACACTTCAAGTCCTATAGGTGCTTCTGGGAACAAAATAGAGGAGCTCTGTGTGTGTGTGGGACTAACACACTTCAAGTCCTATAGGTGCTTCTGGGAAGAAAAATATAGCTCTGTGTGATGGGACTAACACACTTCAAGTCCTAGGTGCTTCTGGGAAAAAATATAGCTCTGTGTGTGTGATGGGACTAACACACTTCAAGTCCTATAGGTGCTTCTGGGAAGAAAATATATAGCTCTGTGTGTGATGGGACTAACACACTTCAAGTCCTATGGTGCTTCTGGGAACAAAAATATAGCTCTGTGTGTGTGATGGGACTAACACACTTCAAGTCCTATAGGTGCTTCTGGGAAGAAAATATAGCTCTGTGTGTGTGATGGGACTAACACACTTCAAGTCCTATAGGTGCTTCTGGGAAGAAAATATAGCTCTGTGTGTGTAATGGGACTAACACACTAACACACTTCAAGTCCTATAGGTGCTTCTGGGAAAAAAATATAGCTCTGTGTGTGTGATGGGACTAACACACTTCAAGTCCTATAGGTGCTTCTGGGAACAAAATATAGCTCTGTGTGTGTAATGGGACTAACACACACAAGTCCTATAGGTGCTTCTGGGAAAAAAATATAGCTCTGTGTGTGTGATGGGACTAACACACTTCAAGTCCTATAGGTGCTTCTGGGAAAAAATATAGCTCTGTGTGTGTGATGGGACTAACACACTTCAAGTCCTATAGGTGCTTCTGGGAACAAAATATAGCTCTGTGTGTGTGATGGGACTAACACACTTCAAGTCCTATAGGTGCTTCTGGGAACAAAATATAGCTCTGTGTGTGTGATGGGACTAACACACTTCAAGTCCTATAGGTGCTTCTGGGAACAAAATATAGCTCTGTGTGTGTGATGGGACTAACACACTTCAAGTCCTATAGGTGCTTCTGGGAAGAAAATATAGCTCTGTGTGTGTGATGGGACTAACACACTTCAAGTCCTATAGGTGCTTCTGTGAAAAAAATATAGCTCTGTGTGTGTGTGATGGGACTAACACACTTCAAGTCCTATAGGTGCTTCTGGGAACAAAATATAGCTCTGTGTGTGTAATGGGACTAACACACTTCAAGTCCTATAGGTGCTTCTGGGAAAAAATATAGCTCTGTGTGTGTAATGGGACTAACACACTTCAAGTCCTAGGTGCTTCTGGGAACAAAATATAGCTCTCTGTGTGTAATGGGACTAACACACTTCAAGTCCTATAGGTGCTTCTGGGAACAAAATATAGCTCTGTGTGTGTGATGGGACTAACACACTTCAAGTCCTATAGGTGCTTCTGGGAAAAAATATAGCTCTGTGTGTGATGGGACTAACACACTTCAAGTCCTATAGGTGCTTCTGGGAACAAAATATAGCTCTGTGTGTGTGATGGGACTAACACACTTCAAGTCCTATAGGTGCTTCTGGGAACAAAATATAGCTCTGTGTGTGTGATGGGACTAACACACTTCAAGTCCTATAGGTGCTTCTGGGAAAAAAATATAGCTCTGTGTGTGAATGGGACTAACACACTTCAAGTCCTATAGTGTGCTTCTGGGAACAAAATATAGCTCTGTGTGTGTGATGGGACTAACACACTTCAAGTCCTATAGGTGCTTCTGGGAAAAAATATAGCTCTGTGTGTGTGATGGGACTAACACACTTCAAGTCCTATAGGTGCTTCTGGGAACAAAAATATAGCTCTGTGTGTGTGATGGGACTAACACACTTCAAGTCCTATAGGTGCTTCTGGGAACAAAAATATAGCTCTGTGTGTGTAATGGGACAAACACACTTCAAGTCCTATAGGTGCTTCTGGAAGAAAATATAGCTCTGTGTGTGTGATGGGACTAACACACTTCAAGTCCTATAGGTGCTTCTGGGAAAAAATATAGCTCTGTGTGTGTAATGGGACTAACACACTTCAAGTCCTATAGGTGCTTCTGGGAACAAAATATAGCTCTGTGTGTGTGATGGGACTAACACACTTCAAGTCCTATAGGTGCTTCTGGGAAAAAAATATAGCTCTGTGTGTGATGGGACTAACACACTTCAAGTCCTATAGGTGCTTCTGGGAAGAAAATATAGCTCTGTGTGTGTAATGGGACTAACACACTTCAAGTCCTATAGGTGCTTCTGGGAACAAAATATAGCTCTGTGTGTGTAATGGGACTAACACACTTCAAGTCCTATAGTGTGCTTCTGGGAACAAAATATAGCTCTGTGTGTGTGATGGGACTAACACACTTCAAGTCCTATAGGTGCTTCTGGGAACAAAATATCTGCTCTGTGTGTGTAATGGGACTAACACACTTCAAGTCCTATAGGTGCTTCTGGAACAAAATATAGGAGCTCTGCCTGTGTGTATGGAACTAACACACTTCAAGTCCTATAGGTGCTTCTGGAACAAAATATAGGAGCTCTGCCTGCCTGCCACTAACACACTACAAGTCCTATAGGTGCTTCTGGTAACAAAATATAGGAGCTCTGCCTGCCTGCCACTAACACACTACAAGTCCTATAGGTGCTTCTGGTAACAAAATATAGGAGCTCTGCCTGCCTGCCACTAACACACTACAAGTCCTATAGGTGCTTCTGGTAACAAAATATAGGAGCTCTGCCTGCCTGCCACTAACACACTACAAGTCCTATAGGTGCTTCTGGTAACAAAATATAGGAGCTCTGCCTGCCTGCCACTAACACACTACAAGTCCTATAGGTGCTTCTGGTAACAAAATATAGGAGCTCTGCCTGCCTGCCTGCCACGAACACACTACAAGTCCTATAGGTGCTTCTGGTAACAAAATATAGGAGCTCTGCCTGCCTGCCACGAGCACACTACAAGCCCCTCTTTGTCAATCAATCTTTGTAACTGAATCTATCTAACTCAATCTCTGCAAGTGAATCTCTCTCTATCTATCTAAATGCAGCAGAGTGTCACAGAAACAGCCTGCTCAATCTGCGCCGGAACAGCATGTGACCGGCGCAGACGGCGTGGCGGCGTTTTATAGGGGGGGGGGGGGGGGGGGGCGTGTACTACAGCCCCTGAGCTGTAATTGGCTACAGGCGTCCTGCCTGTAGCCAATTATGGCTCTTCGAGTTTCCGGGGCTGTGATTGGCCAAGCATGCGGGGTCACAGTGCATGCTTGGCCAATCATCAGCCAGCAATGCACTGCGTCGGCCGCGCCGGCCGCAATGCATTGCGGGGCCGCTCGCATCACACGAACGTGATGCGAGCGGCCAAAATAGTTCTGGGCTCGCCGAGCGAGCGAACGCCCGGTGCTCGATGCGAACGTGGGTTCGCATCGAGCACCGGGCCCATCCTGACAATTCCTTCCTGTTATAATCCTGATTAGGAAAGAGCCAAACACACCCTGTTTCTGGTTCGCATCAGAACCTGCGAACGACC
>CM053027.1:615851362-615868973 GCA_028564925.1 Lithobates sylvaticus | reverse complement strand
GTTAGTCCCATCACACAGACCTATATTTTCTTCCCAGAAGCACCCATAGGACTTGAAGTGTGTTAGTCCCATCACACAGAGATCATATATTTGTTCCCAGAAGCACCTATAGGACTTGAAGTGTGTTAGTCCCATCACACAGAGATCCTCTATTTTCTTTGCAGAAGCACCCATAGGACTTCTAGTGTGTTAGTGGCATCACACAGAGCTCCTATATTTTCTTCCAGCAGCACCCACAGGACTTCTAGTGGCATCACACAGAGCTCCTCTATTTTCTTTGCAGAAGCACCTATAGGACTTCTAGTGTGTTAGTGGCATCACACAGAGCTCCTATATTTTCTTTGCAGAAGCACCCACAGGACTTCTAGTGTGTTAGTGGCATCACACAGAGCTCCTATATTTTCTTCTCAGCAGCACCCATAGGACTTCTAGTGTGTTAGTGGCATCACACAGAGCTCCTCTATTTTCTTTGCAGAAGCACCCATAGGACTTCTAGTGTGTTAGTGGCATCACACAGAGCTCCTATATTTTCTTCTCAGCAGCACCCACAGGACTTCTAGTGGCATCACACAGAGCTCCTATATTTTCTTTGCAGAAGCACCCATAGGACGTCTAGTGTGTGTTAGTGGCATCACACAGAGCTCCTATATTTTCTTCTCAGCAGCACCCACAGGACTTCTAGTGTGTTAGTGGCATCACACAGAGCTCCTCTATTTTCTTTGCAGAAGCACCCATAGGACTTCTAGTGTGTTAGTGGCATCACACAGAGCTCCTATATTTTCTCCTCAGCAGCACCCACAGGACTTCTAGTGTGTTAGTGGCATCACACAGAGCTCCTCTATTTTCTTTGCAGAAGCACCCATAGGACTTCTAGTGTGTTAGTGGCATCACACAGAGCTCCTATATTTTTTCTCAGCAGCACCCACAGGACTTCTAGTGTGTTAGTGGCATCACACAGAGCTCCTCTATTTTCTTTGCAGAAGCACCCATAGGACTTCTAGTGTGTTAGTGGCATCACACAGAGCTCCTATATTTTTTCTTCTCAGCAGCACCCACAGGACTTCTAGTGTGTTAGTGGCATCACACAGAGCTCCTCTATTTTCTTTGCAGAAGCACGCATAGGACTTCTAGTGTGTTAGTGGCATCACACAGAGCTCCTATATTTTCTTCTCAGCAGCACCCACAGGATTTCTACTGTGTTAGTGGCATCACACAGAGCTCCTCTATTTTCTTTGCAGAAGCACCCATAGGACTTCTAGTGTGTTAGTGGCATCACACAGAGCTCCTATATATTCTTCTCAGCAGCACCCACAGGACTACCGACTACAATGGCTGGAAGACCGCCAAGGGGAGGCAGAGCGTGCAGAGCCAAGAACACAGGGCAGGCAGGCTCTGTTTCTAGTGGACGTGGCCGTGGCCGTGGACGTGGTCGTGCATCGTCATCAGCACGTGGCCATGGGACACGCGCGTCTTTGTTTTCGGCAGCTGGACATGTGGAGCCGCATCATGCTGAAGGCTTGGTAGAATGGATGACCAAGCCCTCCTCATCCTCCTCATCCTCTCTCACCCAGGCTCAGGGTACTGGCAGAGCAGCTGCCAACGCGTACTCAATGGCATCATCCCCTTCCCTAGACCCACCATGTCCTCCTGAGGAGTCCCCCGAACTCTTTGAGCACAGTGTTGGGTACATGCTCCAGGAGGATGCCCAACGATTCGAAGGCTCGGATGATGATACCCAGCTTGAGGAATCTGGCAGTACTGTTCCACCAGCTGCAGCTTACTGCCAGGTTTGCTCTAGTGGTGAAGAGGGAGGGGATGATGAGGTCACTGACTCCACGTGGGTGCCTGAAGGGAGAGAGGATGAGGAGGAGGACGAGGAGGAGGAGGATGCGGCGTCACATGTCCAACGAGGCAGGATGCCCCCTGGAGGCCAGGTAGAGGCCAGCACAGCAACTGTACAACACCGCAGAGCTCCGCCTGTGCAGGGCGCTGCCTCTGCACGTTATCAGAAAAGTTCTTTGGTGTGGGCCTTTTTTGAGACGAGTGCATCAGATCGCACCACTGCTATTTGCAATATTTGTCTCAAGCGTATCTCGCGTGGCCAAAACATCAGCCGCTTGGGCACCACAAGCATGACCAGACATATGTCGACCTGCCATGCAGCTCGTTGGCAGGCACACATAAAAGACCCACACCAAAGAACTAAGCGGACCTCTCCTTGCTCCTCATCAGCTGGGATCTCCATCCCCACTACACCTTCAGTCCTCTCTGAAAGCTGCTCTGAGAGGACTGAAGGTGTAGAATTAGGTGTGTCACAACCAAGTACTTGCAGTACACCGACGTCCGATTGCAGCAGGCAAATTTCCCTGCCCCAGCTGCTGGACCGTAGAAAGAAGTACACTCCCAGCCATCCACATGCCCAGCGGTTGAATGCTAGCTTGGCTAAATTGCTAGCACTTCAACTGCTGCCTTTTCAGTTGGTAGACTCGGCCCCCTTCCGTGAGTTTGTTCAATGTGCGGTTCCTCAGTGGCAGGTTCCCAAACGCCACTTTTTCTCACGGAAGGCGATTCCGTCTCTCTACCGGCATGTGGAAGGCAATGTCCATGCCTCGCTGGACAGGGCGGTCAGCGGTAAGGTGCATATTACCGCTGACTCATGGTCCAGCAGGCATGGACAGGGACGGTACCTTTCTTTCACGGCCCATTGGGTCACTCTATTGGCAGCTGGGAGGGATGCAGGACAAGGTGCAGTAGTGTTGGAGGTTGTTCCGCCACCACGCCTCCAAAACGCTACTACTGCTACTGGTTGTGACACACCTCTCTCCTCCACCCCCTCCTCTTCTTCTTCCTCCAGTGCTCTGTCCTTGGAACCAGCGGTGCTCCGTAGGCGTACAAGGGGCTACGCAAGTACGCAGGCAAAAAGATGCCATGCCGTGCTTGCGCTGGTGTGTTTGGGGGACAGGAGCCACACTGGGCCAGAGGTTCTGGCAGCTCTGCAGGGGCAGGCCGAGAGGTGGTTGACGCCACGTCAGCTTAAGCCAGGAATGGTCGTTTCTGACAATGGCACCAACCTCCTCTCCGCCCTGCGACAGGGGCAGCTCACCCATGTGCCCTGCATGGCTCACGTCCTCAACCTGGTGGTGCAGCGGTTCTTGGGCAGGTTCCCAGGCTTACAGGATGTCCTGAGGCAGGCCAGGAAAGTCTGTGTGCATTTCCGCCGATCTTATAATGCCAGTGCTCGGCTGACTGAGCTGCAAAAGGAGCTGAACCTGCCCAAGAACCGCCTAATATGTGACATGCCCACCAGGTGGAACTCAACGTTGGCCATGCTGCAGCGACTGCACACGCAGCAGAGGGCCATCAATGAGTACCTTTGCGACTATGGCACCAGGACAGGGTCAGGGGAGCTTGTTTTTTTTTTTCCCCACGTCAGTGGAGCATGATCAGGGATGCATGCACTGTCCTCTCACCATTTGAGGAGGCCACGAGGATGGTGAGCAGTGACAGTGCATGCATCAGTGACACTGTCCCTCTTGTCCACCTGTTGGAGCATACGCTGCGTGGGATAATGGACAGGGCACTTGAGGCAGAACAGAGGCAGGAAGAGGAGGACTTCCTTGCCTCTCAAGGCCCCCTTTATCCGGACAGTGTTCCTTCTGTCCCACCCATCACACAGGAAGAGGATGAGGAGGAGGAGGAGGGAGGAGGAGGAGGAGGAGGAGGAGGAGGAGGATTGTGTGAGCATGGAGGTGGAGCCTGGCACTCAGCATCAGCAGCAGCAGTCTTTTAGGGATGATGTACAGTCCCAACAAACCAGTGGACTTGTACGTGGCTGGGAGGAGGTGGCTGGCGATCATGTCATCCTCAGTGACCCAGAAGACTCCGGACCGAATGCCTCAGCTAACCTACGCTGCATGGCCTCCCTGATCCTCCAAAGCCTGCGGAAGGATCCTCGTGTTCTTCGGATCAAGGAGAGGGACCATTACTGGCTGGCCACTCTCCTTGATCCGCGGTACAAGGGTAAGGTTGCGGACCTTATCTTGCCGTCGCAGAGGGAGCAGAGGATGAGACATCTCAGGGAGGCCTTGCAGAAAGGTCTGTGCAACGCGTTCCCAGAAACTGGGAGGTTACAAACTCCTGGTCCTGGGCGACGAGTTGCTGAGAGCTTCGGTCAGTAGCAGAAGGAGCGGTGGGGAAGGTGGACGTCTGACCGATGCGTTCAGACAATTTTTTAGTCCGCAGCCCCAAGGTATGATCGGTTCCAGCAACCATCGCCAGCGTCTGATATACATGGTGCAGGAATACCTTGGGGCAAGGTCAGACTTGGACACCTTTCCCACCGAAAATCCTCTGGCTTACTGGGTCCTGAGGATGGATCACTGGCCAGAGCTTGCACAGTATGCAATTGAGCTACTGGCCTGTCCTGCCTCCAGCGTTCTTTCCGAACGCACATTCAGTGCTGCTGGAGGATTTGTCACCGATCATAGGGTGCGCCTGTCCACCGCCTCGGTTGATCGACTGACCTTCATCAAAATGAATCAGTCTTGGATCACCACCAGCTACCAGGCACCTGAGGCGGATATAACCAAATAATTTTTAATGTCACATCCCTTCAAGACTGCCTATGCTGATGCTGAGTGACTGTCCTCTTATGTTCACTGACTATCCTCTTCCTCCTCCTCAATGATCCATGCCACCACACCAGTGCCTAAGGCACAATTTTTCAGCCCCTGTTTAACAGGGGCGTGTACTTACAATTTTTTAAAAAAAATGCTTCGCAACACGTGTGACTGCTGTGCTCCAAGTACAGTATCTGTGAGGGGTTGCAGTGTTGTGGCACCAGCACCAGTGCCTAAGGCACAATTTTTCAGCCCCTGTTTAACAGGGGCGTGTACTTACATTTTTTTTTAAAAATGCTTCGCAACACGTGTGACTGCTGTGCTCCAAGTACAGTATCTGTGAGGGGTTGCAGTGTTGTGGCACCAGCACCAGTGCCTAAGGCACAATTTTTCAGCCCCTGTTTAACAGGGGCGTGTACTTACAATTTTTAAAAAAAAATGCTTTGCAACACGTGTGACTGCTGTGCTCCAAGCACAGTATCTGTGAGGGGTTGCAGTGTTGTGGCACCAGCACCAGTGCCTAAGGCACAATTTTTCAGCCCCTGTTTAACTGGGGCGGGTAATTACAATTTTTTTTAAAAAAATGCTTCGCAACACGTGTGACTGCTGTGCTCCAAGTACAGTATCTGTGAGGGGTTGCAGTGTTGTGGCACCAGCACCAGTGCCTAAGGCACAATTTTTCAGCCCCTGTTTAACAGGGGCGTGTACTTACATTTTTTTTAAAAAAATGCTTCGCAACACGTGTGACTGCTGTGCTCCAAGTACAGTATCTGTGAGGGGTTGCAGTGTTGTGGCACCAGTGCCTAAGGCACAATTTTTCAGCCCCTGTTTAACAGGGGCGGGTAATTACAAATCTTGATCTAATAGTTCACAGCAGGGCCCATTCCTGCGCCCACCAAGAGTAACTATGAGGGCCTACAGTCTTGTGGCAACACCGTCCACCACCACCGCCAAAGGCCCAATTTTTCTGCCCTGTTCATCAGGTGCTTGCAATTACAAATCTTGATCTAATAACTCACAGCAGGGCCCATTCCTGCGCCCACCAAGAGTAACTGTGAGAGCTTACAGTCTTGTGGCAACACCGTCCACCACCACCGCCAAAGGCCCAATTTTTCTGCCCTGTTCATCAGGTGCTTGCAATTACAAATCTTGATCTAATAACTCACAGCAGGGCCCATTCCTGCGCCCACCAAGAGTAACTATGAGGGCCTACAGTCTTGTGGCAACACCATCCACCACCACCGCCAAAGGCCCAATTTTTCTGCCCTGTTCATCAGGTGCTTGCAATTACAAATCTTGATCTAATAACTCACAGCAGGGCCCATTCCTGCGCCCACCAAGAGTAACTGTGAGAGCTTACAGTCTTGTGGCAACACCGTCCACCACCACCACCACCACCCCCAATTTTTCTGCCCTGTTCAACAGGTGCATGCAATTACAAATCTTGATCTATTAACTCACAGCAGGGCCCATTCCTGTGCCCACCAGTCTTGTGGCTACACCAACATCTAATAGGGCAAATTTCTGCAGAGTATATACGCCAGGCCCCTACTTTCAAACATCCAACTTACAAACGACTCCTACTTGCAAATGGAAAGAGAAAACAGGAAGTGAGAGGAAATCTACCCCTAGGAAGGGAAATTCTATCCTGTTAGATTTAATTTGGGAAAAAGGTATCTCCTCTCTACTGATACTTTATCACCAATCCTTGTTTCAATTAAAACCCCACTTTTTCCAAAAACATTTGTCATTGGGACGGAAAGTGAGGTGACATGTTCTGAACAGATGTGCAAAGACAGCAAATGTTACAGGGGTGATAACCCCCTCCCTATGTTCTCCAAAAAGCTTAAAAATAGATTTTTTTTTTGGGATGGAGCTACACTTCATAATGTACCTGTTCAGATTCTACTTAAGAACAAACCTAAAGCTGCAAGTGGTTTTAAATGGCTTCTTTTTTTCCTTTACAAATGTCATTTTGTGCAAGGACAGTTCTAAACACGGGAAACACATGCCACTTCACAGGCATACTTTTTTTTTTTCACTTTATGCATCATTAAAATGACTGCTCCCGAAAAAACGTTAGTTTTTAAAAGTTCTTTTTGCATTGATATATGTCCCCTGGGGCAGGACCCGGGTCCCCAAACCTGTTTTATGACATTAACATGCATATTGGCCGTTGTAATTAGCACTTTTGATTTCGAACGTTCGCGTCCATTATAACGTATAGGGTTCGAAAATTTGCGCAAACTTTCGGTCCGTTCGAAGGTTCTGGTGCGAACCGAACCCGGGGGTGTTCGGCTCATCCCTACTGGTGACCATGGTGAAGGGTGATTCTCAATGTCTTTCTCAGAGGATCTCTGAGAGCTCTTCATCAGGATTAGGGATGAGCTCCATGTTTGACTCGAACATTGTCTGTTCGGCCGTTCAGCAAATCCCAAACTTTATGGGCCGTTTGCGCCAAATTTGAGTGGCGCGCCACGGCCCTTAATTCACTGCGGCATCGCAGTGCATTGCTGGCTGATGATTGGCCAAGCATGCACTGTGACCCGCATGCTTGGCCAATCACAGCGCCGTCTGTCTAGGGTGGCTTTGGCCAATTATGGCTCAGGGGGTTTAGTACGCGCCCCCCACACTGTATAAGGCCACCAGTGCGGCGGCCTTGTGTAGTGTGTTGCGGCGGCCAGAGAGATAGACAGAGAGACAGTGCGATTTCATTTAAGAGAGATAGAGAGACAGTGTGATTTCATTTAAAAGATATACACAGGGAAACAGTGTGCTTTCATTTAAGAGATATACACAGAGCGACAGTGTGCTTTCATTTAAGAGATATACACAGAGAGACAGTGTGATGTAATTTAATTTTGAAGCTGTTGCAAATACAGTGGGTTTATTATGCCATCTGCACAGTGTACACCTGAAGCTACCCCAATTGCTGTTCTGCACATTATATCCGTAGGCAGCTGTTGCAAATACAGTGGGTGTATTGTGCCCTCTGCACAGTATACACCTGAAGCTACCCCAAATGCTGTTGTTCTGTGTATCAACTCCACCAATATCTCCATAAAGAGGACCTGTCACCTGACCAATACTATCACATGGGGGGGGGGGGGCATTGGGGCTGAAAAGACCACCAATATCTCCATAAAGAGGACCTGTCCATCCAAGTGGGACACCCTCCACAGTTCGTGGATTGAAGGAGTTGCTCTATTTTCCATAAGTGCCGTATACAATTACAGGACTTACATAACATTAAAATGGTTCATGTGTGGTAAGTTGTTTTATACCAGGGAGGGACCTGGAAGTGATCCTCTGGAGATTTACTGATCATTGACAATATTTAATAAAAAGGAATAAATAAAAAAAAAAAAAAAAAAACAAGTCTGGAGTGGCGGTGAGAGGATACATGGCATCTGTACTGAGATCCGCGAAGAGATACAATGTGATTCATTGTAATGTTTTCCTTCATAATTCCCAAATTGTGTTTACAATGTAGACTTTGGAAGCTGAACCAGAACAATGTCTGGGGATCTAGTGAATTGGAAACACAAGCGTCCATCTAGATACTTGACTTTTTTTTTGGGTGGGGATAGATGTACCTGGGTTGCAAAACAAATCGAATAATCCAGAATCATGTTGTACATGGTTAGAATGAAGTCACAGCTCCGATGTGTATTATGTGGGTGGCTCATTTCCACTATACAACACAAAGACACCCATCTCTTCATACAAAGAGCCCCGCATAAATATAGATAATGGAAAGTTTGATCTCCATGGGAGAACAATGTGATAATGACCGCACACCTCTCCATACCAACACATGTTACAAAATAGATTGTATTGAATAAAGCTTTCAGTTTATAGAACAATGTGATCTCATTACAGGGACTCCTCTTCATTCTCCTCCATCTTTTATTACTGATTAATTTATTCCAGGGATCATTCAAAAGATTCAAATCATCCTCCCGACTGGAAAGGGACACAGATCTCCTCTCCTTCCTCAGAGGGATAAAAAAATAATATCTGAGAGAAACACCTATAACTGTGATTGGCTCAACTTTCAAACTGAATTCCATGAAACGTTACAGACAACCGCCAAATCCGATAGGAAGCTTCCCATACTTTCCGGAGAACATTTTATTTCAGACATTTCAAGAATCAATATTACAATCAAATGGAAGACACTTTGATTGTATTTCAAAATCCGCTATGCTATAGGATTTTTGCTATAGAGATCAATGAAAAGTCTTCCGAACAAGTATGGCGAGAAATCTCTTTCTGGAAACCTCAAAAGAAAGATATGATTGGTTGATGAACGAAACGCCCATAACTGTGATTGGTTTAGATATCAAATTGAATTTCATTTTTTTCCCGCCGGAATCATATAGAACGTTACAGACAAATAATCAGCCCTATTATACCGCCAAATCCAACACTGAGATCCGAGGAGATCATCAGATGAGAGATTTATCCTAGAATTATCATCAAAGCTTTGTTTTCAAGCAGATACATGTATTAGTCAGAAATGACCACAAATGGATTTTAATTATTACTAAAACATGCACACTATTTCCATATGTTCTCATTCTAGATCTCTACCTTTCTATGGGAATAAAGTAGTGTTTTAGGGATGAGCCGAACACCCCCGGGGGGGGGGGGGGACTTTCTCAGCAGTACAGGCAAGTGATGTCACTTCTCTGTATAGGAGATGATGGAATAATCACAGTGCTGCCCATGGACATCACACACACACCGTGTCTCTTCTCCTTTATCATTGTTCAGTGAATAGGATCTGTCTGCTCCGCCAACAGACACAGAGGAGGGATTAGAGATCAGAACTTCCATTCCTAGAAGAACATTCTCTACACACAGAGAACTTTGTTCTTCCTGTTGGACTTTTCCTGATTAGAGAACTAAGAGCATCATTAGGCGGGAAATTCAAAGTGAGTAACGGCTGTGAGGTCAGACTGATGGGGCGGGGCTTATGTGACCTCACAGACACACCTCCCATCCCGTTCCCGCTCCCTGCTGTATATAAGGAGGAGGCCGGGCGGCGGCTATTCACTGTTCTTCTTGTATCTAACAGCGGAGTATAGAGATGTCTGGTCGCGGTAAAGGAGGGAAGGGTCTGGGCAAAGGAGGTGCTAAGCGGCACAGGAAGGTGCTCCGGGACAACATCCAGGGCATCACCAAACCCGCCATCCGACGTTTGGCCCGCAGAGGGGGTGTCAAGCGCATCTCCGGACTCATCTATGAGGAGACCCGCGGAGTGCTGAAAGTCTTCCTGGAGAATGTCATCCGCGATGCCGTCACCTACACCGAGCACGCCAAGAGGAAGACCGTCACCGCCATGGATGTCGTCTATGCTCTCAAACGCCAGGGCCGCACTCTCTACGGATTCGGAGGCTAAACCCTCATAGACACCTACCCACTTCACCGAAACAAAGGTCCTTCTCAGGGCCACCCACCTTCTCATACAAAGAGCTGTCTATAATCATTATCTGTACATTTCTTCTGCAGTTATAACGTTTTAGTGAGGGGAAAGGACGTTTTTTTGGCTAAACCGACACTATACAATCCGATTGCACGATTTTCTTTAGATGCAATACAACAGATCTGTCTTCCAATATCATTTTTTTTTCTGGTAGGTTGTTCCACCAATAAACACCACTTTAGTTAATTGAAAATCTATTGGTGTTTTCATATGTTCCACATTTGTCACCTGGGGAGTCCTTGGGGAAAAAATAAATAAATAAATAACCTAAATAAATATTTAATTTGGTAATAATCAGAAGTAATTTCTGTCTAACCGAAATTAAAATGTCGGATTTGGAGGTATAAAAAGCATGATTGTTTTTATTTTTTGTAGAGTTCAAAAAGTCTCTCCTTTCTCAGAGGAGAAAACACGTGTTCAGGAGACTTTCTAATGATCTCTACTCTGCAGTACAAAGAATAAGACGGACGATAACATTTCCAGCGTATGTATTATTGTTGGGGAATTCAACTGTGTGAAATGAAGGGGGTCTAATATCGTGATTGTCCGATCAGTTGATGGGAACAATCCATAGAACTCCGGTGGGGGATGAGATCAGTGGGGAGATGGATTATTTGTGATCTTTAGAAGTAAAGGATGGAGAATGAAGAGTCCATGTAATGAGATCACATCTTATAATCAGAGGAACCATTTTATTTTCAACGTGTAAAAGAAAACACTTATTTTGACATGTGTCTCTTTCTATGGAGAGGTATAATGCGGCTGAATATTCCTACTTTGTTATTCATTCATTTTTACAGTGAACTATGTATCACATAAATATAGAACTTAGTTGCAGAATAGGAAACCAAACAATGGTGTTGGGTGTCTTAGAAGAGCCGGTAATTGAGGCGGATGAATTATCCAAAGAAATGTATTCCAAGATCTCTGTTATCAGCCCAGAAAACACTTGTTCAGTAGACTTTCCATTCATCTCTATAGCAGGGCGGATTCTGTATTCGGATATCAAATTATTTCCAACGTATTTCTTATTCTTGGTGAATAATTCCCCTGCAATGAAGGGGACCGTTGATGAATGTTCCCGGGAGGGTCGGCTGAGTGGATCGGAGGTGACTTTAACAGTCCATTGAATTCCTGAGATAAATTTGTAGGAAGGAATTAGAAAGTTGAGCCAATCACAGTTCTCGGCGATTCCTTCAGATCTTCTGATGAAGGTGGTGAGGAGATCGGTGTTCCTTTTCAGTTGGAAGGATTTTTGTTTGGCATCTATTGAATGGGATTTAATCATTCATCACAAGTAAAGGACGGAGAGCAATGAAGATCATTCCCTGTAATCAGATCACTTTGTTCTATAAACTACCATGCAAGAATTTAAAATAGAACATACAATCAGATCTCCCGATAACAATGTAGGTGTGTCTTTCTATGGAGAGGTATAATGCGGCTGAATCTTTTTTACTTTACTACTGATCTGTAAGAAGTGTGACTAAGAATACAAAGTGTTTGCTTATAGATTGAACTATGTATCACATTCTATGTATAGAACATAATCGGAGGATAGGAAACCAGACAATGGTGTGTGCCGGGCTCTTTGTATGGAGAGGTGGGTGGCTCTGAGAAGAGCCGTTGTGTTGGGTAATAGAGGCGGGGGAATTGTCGGGATTACTTGGATTTGGCGGCCTTGTGGCTCTCGGTCTTCTTGGGCAGCAGCACGGCCTGGATGTTGGGCAGGACTCCTCCCTGGGCGATGGTGACTCCGCCCAGCAGCTTGTTGAGCTCCTCGTCGTTGCGGACAGCCAGCTGGAGGTGTCGGGGGATGATGCGGGTCTTCTTGTTGTCGCGGGCGGCGTTGCCGGCCAGCTCAAGGATCTCAGCCGTCAGATATTCGAGGACGGCGGCCAGATAGACGGGAGCTCCGGCCCCGACCCGCTCGGCATAGTTGCCCTTCCTCAGCAGGCGGTGGACACGACCGACTGGGAACTGCAGACCAGCCCGGGATGATCGGGTCTTGGCCTTAGCCCGAACCTTGCCTCCTTGTTTGCCGCGTCCTGACATGGTAACTGGATGATTGGGTTATTCACTGTAGAATATCACCCCACAGCCACTCCCCTTCATTTATACACTCAGTGCTCTGACGTCACACGCTGTGATTGGTCATGTTTGAATCCAGCCATTGGTGCCCTGACTTGTCTCTAAACCAATCTGTAAGGGAGAAAAGAAAGCCTGACATCCCTCCCCATCACATGACTGAATCCTCCAATAGAAGTGTGAGGAGGGATGAGGCTCATTTGCATAGGACGTCTATATAAGCAGCACACGAGGGCGGCTCCAGCACATTTTACCTTCTCAGAGCGGAGGAAATATCATTAACTCTTATCATGCCTGAACCAGCCAAGTCAGCCCCGGCGCCCAAGAAGGGCTCCAAGAAAGCCGTGACCAAGAGCCAGAAGAAGGACGGCAAGAAGCGGAGGAAGAGCAGGAAGGAGAGTTATGCCATCTACGTGTACAAGGTGCTCAAGCAGGTCCACCCCGACACCGGCATCTCGTCCAAGGCCATGGGCATCATGAACTCCTTCGTCAATGACATCTTCGAGCGCATCGCCGGAGAATCTTCCCGCCTGGCTCATTACAACAAGCGCCGCACCATCACCTCCCGGGAGATCCAGACCGCCGTCCGCCTCCTCCTGCCCGGAGAGCTGGCCAAGCACGCCGTCTCCGAGGGCACCAAGGCCGTCACCAAGTACACCAGCGCCAAGTAATCCCCCATCATCATCACCCCAACACAAGACACAAAGGCTCTTCTAAGAGCCACCCACCATTTCCATCAATGAGCTGTCATCACATTTTACCGCAATTCTTAACCCATTAGAAATGAAGAATCAACAGATTATCAATAAGATCAGGTTTGTACAATCTGATGGCAAATTGTTCATTTGAGGATGTATTATAGTTGGAATAAATCCATCCGAATATCAGCTAGTTTTCTACATTCCCTTTATATGGGAATTCTTCACTTATTACCATTTAGTCCCATCCATTCTACAGACTATCTGGAGGATCGGATTTGTATGAATATTGTCGGCTAGTGGCAACAAACCATCCAATCACAAGGATTACACCTCTATAACATTGTGTATACATCATTTTTGACCTACACGGTTTCTGTTTTTCTTTTTTTTTTGGGCGGTATAATAGGATTCGGCGGTATAATAGGGCTGATGGTTTGCCTAACGTTCTTCACTATTCAGGCGGGAAAATTTGAAATATGAGCCAATCAGAGCAGTGGGCGTTTGATAATCCTAATGGGGATCGTTAGAGTGGGTCGGTCAGATTGGGATGGGAATTAATAATCATTCCTTCTATTCCCGTCCCGATTCTCTATGGATTGCGGAGATCATCTCCACTTTCTGTCTGTATACATTACTCTATTCAACTCCTTGTACTGCACACACACCCCCGGTGTTATACCAGACATGGCCACAAGGTGGCAGAGCTGAATAAATACTTATGCCGCACTCACACATTGTTACAATAAAAGATCCTCCACACAATCTCCCGCCTTACATTGTTACTTTATCTGAAAAAGACAAGTTGAGAAGATCGTGGTGTTCTTAACCCACAACACAATGGGAAGGAAGCAAGAAAAACAAAACATTGTATCTACTCAATCAGCCCAGTCAAATCCGTGTCTATTTGTATCTATTTCAATCATCAACAGCAGATCAATGATAAAAGCCATAAGCTGCCTGATAGGTAAATGACACAAAATATATACAAAGTATCAGCTACATACAAATCTGACCACAATATCACCTCGGACAGCGCACAGTCCTATATATAGAAGGTAGAGATAGAAAATGGTCCCTAGGACATGGGACGTGTTTATCACCTTTACTAAGATCTACACATTTATAGGTGAACTTACACATCATCTCCAATCCTGGAAACCATTTTATTCCCATCATCCCCCACTCTGAAAGCTTTTATAATTGTATTATTATCATTAGGGGATTTAAAAAAAAAATAGTGTTAGTATTAAAAGGAGGTTGAATTGAGTTCATACAAGATGTGCATATTGCAATCAAAGTGAATGTTCAGCCCAAACATGTTTTTTTTTTTTTTTTTTCTTTTTTTCTTTTTTTTTTTCTTCTTTTAAAGTTTTGTATTACCATGAGGAAAGGTTATGACCTCTGTTAGGTTTGTACTACTGTAAAACATTCCATATAGGGGTGCAGGGCTTCAGTGGTAAACTTACAAACCACAATGTGTGTGCCCCATACACTCTACAATCTGATTTCCTCCACTAACAATTACATAGAGCAGCTTATCAGACAGACCTGATATGTTCGAAAGTCACAGTGCTTTGGTCTTGAAAACCTCCTTCAGCTGAGACCAGGACAGTCTCCACCAGACATGGAAACCACAACTCCTTTCCACTATCAGTTGCTCCATCATAAAATATGTCATGCTTTCATTCCCCTGTGGCCCCTTAGATTATTTTAGGACAACTTCTGAAATTATATTTGCGCTCAACAGCATGACATTTTTATTGATATTGTCCTTCCTGTTATATCCTGATGAAGAGCTCTCAGAGATCCTCTGAGGAAGACATTGATAATTCCCCTTCACCATGGTCACCAGATAAAATCCCTATTGTATGAGGATTATAACTAGGGACCTGTGAACGGACCGAAAGTTCGAACGAACGTTAGAACCCTATTAATTACAATGGACGCAAACTTTCAAAATCTAAAGTGCTAATTATAACGGCCAATATGCATGTTATTGTCCTAAAAAGGGTTTGGGAACCCGGGTCGTGCCCCAGGGGACATGTATCAATGCAAAAAGAAGTTTTAAAAATGGAAGTTTTCTCTGGAGCAGTCATTTTAATGATGCATAAAGTGAAACAAAGAAAAGTGAAATATTCCTTTAAATATCGTACCTGGGGGGGGGGGGGGGGGGGGGGGGATGTCTAAAGTATGCCTGTGAAGTCGCATGTGTTTCCCGAGTTTAGAACTGTCCCTGCACAAAATGGCATTTGTAAAGGAAAACAAGCCATTTAAAACTGCTTGTGGCTTTAATGTAATGCCTTGTCCTGGCAATATGGATGAAAATCTTTGAGAAAAAATGGCATGGCTACCCCATCAAAACACCCCAGCCCATTACCAGCCCCTTTGGGTCTTGTATGGATATTAAGGGGAACCCCGCACCCAATATATGTTATGTTAATGTTAGGTAGATGCCTGGGTTGCACAAATCAACTACACAACACCAGCAATGGGGGGATAGATCCAGGTGTATGCTGTGCAGGAGGCACACTACACTCACTGTAACAGTGCTAGGTTAGGAAGCAAAGCAAAGCTGACACTGTCCCTGTCTATCCTGCTCTCTTCCTGAACACTACACTCACTGTAACAGCGCTATCTAAAGAAGTAAAGCACAGCTGACACTGTCCCTGCCCATCCTTCTCTCTATGAATGCCGCAACAAACTACACAAGGCCGCCGCGCTGGCGGCCTTATATAGTGTGGGGCGTATACTAAACCCCCTTGAGCTATGATTGGCCACAGGCATACTGCCTGTGGCCAATTATGGCTCTCCCCGCTGCCGGCACTGTGATTGGCCAAGCATGCGGGGTCACAGTGCATGCTTGGCCAATCATCAGCCAGCAATGCACTGCGACTGGCGCAGTGCACTGTGGGCCGTTCGTATCACACAAATTTGATGCAAATGGCCCACAAAGTTCTGGTTTCAACGAACGGCCGATGTTCGTTTCGAACATGGGTTTGAATCGAACACCGGGCTCATCCCTAATTATAACCATCTCATTTATGAAAGCATTGTAATTTGTGGTTCAAGTGCAGAGGTGTATAGAAAAAAAAAGTATGTACAATACACACATGTACTGAAGTTCTATATGATTGAATTAATGTCATAATACACATGGATTAACTAATATATCCATGTTTGATTTGTGAGGAGTTCCTCAAATCCTGCATGAAGTCTGCAAAATCCAATCTTACAATCAAACCCTAGCATCTTCTCTTCCACTTCCAAGAACCTTTTCACAGCCATTATCTTCTTTTGGGAAACTACAGAATGTCCTGACCCTATTCCCCAGGCCTTATATCTACTATATGCTTTTTTTTTTAAATTTATTTATTTATTTTTCATCCCCACAACAAGAATACCAAGCTCCCTTTCTGCTAGGAAGAGGATCGGCAAATTCTTTCTCTAATGATCAATTTAATTAAGAAAGTCTCACATCCTTTTCCCAAATCCTTGATGTGCTCCAAATACTAGGGGTACAATTGAAAAATATTTATGGTATAGGATCCCCCTATAAACCTTCACAAACTCAAATTTCACCCCAATGTCCCTGATAGAGTTGAGCGGACACCTGGATCTACTGGTTCGACGGGTTCAGCCGAACTTCGCAAAAAAAGTTTGAGTTTGGGACCCGAACTTGACCCCGAACCCGAACTTTTGAGGAAAATGGCTCTATAAAAAAAATATATATATATATATATATAAAGGGCTAGAGGGCTGCAAATGGCAGCAAAATGTTGTTAAGAGCATGACAAGTGCTCTGCAAACAAATGTGGATAGGGAAATAACTAAAAATAGCATAAAATACATAAAAAATAAATAATAATAATCTTGACCTAGGAGGACGAGGTCCATATGGAGTAGGAGGTTGAGGGGCGGTGGATGTGGCGGTGGAGGAGGACGAGGTAGCCAACACTGTTTTTTTTTTGTTTTTTTTTTATTTATTTTAAATTAGGGTACACCCCAAAAGAGTGAGAAAGATCAAACATACAACAATGGCTGGGTAAGACCGGTATACATGTCTATTCTGCACAAGTACGGACAAGTCCTGTGGGATCCATGCCTGGTTCATTTTAATGTCCACATTGGCTCTGGACAGGCGGGTGCACTTGTCTGTGATAATGCCCCCTGCCGTGCTAAATACATGTTCAGATAATACACTGGCTGCAGGGCAGGCCAGCACCTCCAAGACGTAAAGGGCAAGCTCAGGCCATGTGCCCAATTTGTAGACCCAGAAATAATAATATATATCAAATAATAAGCCATTTTTTACAAAAATTGCCACTCCGCAAGACTTGGACCCAAAAGTTGTGTAGTGCCCGGTGCCATAGGATGTGTCAAAATAATTAGGGTGTTTTTTTTCTCTGAGAAGTGGGTTTCCTGTAATAATATAATATCCGCTTGTAGGGGTTTGTAGTTTTGAAAAGCTTTTTTACGTTTCCGGGGGGAATTAAACCCCCTGACATTATGGGAAGTTATTCTAATACCCATTTTGCTGGTAAGAGGGCAGCTTGGCACTCAAGTTTGGGGGAGGGTCTCGGGGAGGGTCTCGAGGAGTGGCTTTCCCTCGTTCACCATCCCTGAGGGATGGGGAAGTCAGGATAGGCATAAGTGGGAGCAGGTCCCGCCGAGTAGCAGTAATGTGAGTATACAGTGTAAATAGTAGTGTCAAA